>CM033622.1:43494786-43599786 GCA_019453435.1 Rhinogobius similis | reverse complement strand
AATATAAAGTGCACACTCTTATTTACAGTAAAAATGGCAAATAAAGTGGTTTAAGTGTATGTTATATACAGTAAGTGACTATAGTGAGGTAAAGTGTATTAATAGTATGTTAAATTATATTGCACATGATTATAGCGGGTGAATGACACAAGGAGGAAAAAAAACAAAAACAAAAAAAAAACAATTTAAACTAGAGAAAACTAGAAAACTTTTTTTTTTAGCTTAACATTTATCATAATAATTGTGTTATCCATGTTGTGTTTGGGGGCTTTTTAAAATACCTTACGTTCACATTATGACCCAAGTACCATTTTTATCGTTTACAACTTTCTCGTCTCAATACATCAATTCTATTTTTGACATACAATTTGACTCCCTGCCATGTCCTTGTTTGAAGTGCTCCAGAAGACATGTGGATACACTGGGTGCACTGTGCATGGATAGCCATGCAGAGGATAGCCAGCTATGTGGTTTGTGACCATGAAACACATGAAACACACTATTTAAATTACATGACTTAAGTCTTAAAGTCTATATGACTTTTTTTTTCTAATTATGTGGAGGAATTTTGACAAATTAAAGTTTGATATGACAGGGAGTAGAGCTGAGTTCTAAAAACAGAATCCCTCTGTGATGTCATCAATCAGCAATGTGCCATATAGGTGCCAATACAGGGATAAGTGTTTCTGACAGTTTAAACGATTATTCAATAAAATAAAGATGTGGAAAGTCACTTACAAGTGAATGCATAAATGCAATATTTTTGTACATACGCATGCTTTATAAAAAAGACCCCAGTTTTGTTTATGACAGTGGAGTCAGACCACCATTTTGTAATCTGTAGTGCTCAAAACTGATGCAGACATAGACATTGTGAGGACCTCAAAAATCTGAATCTGTGTATCACACTGAAGTCAGAACATCATTTTGGTAATCTGTGGTGCTCCAAACCATTACAGACATAGACATTGTGAGGACCTTAAAAGTCTGGATGTGTGTATCACCGTTTTGTAATCTGCTGTACTCTAAACCGTTCCAGACATAGACATTGTGAGGACCTTAAAAGTCTGGATGTGTGTATCACACTGGAGACAGGCCACCATTGTGTAATCTGTAGTGCTGAAAACCGTTCCAGCCATAGACGTTGTGAGGACCTCAAAAGTCTGGATGTGTGTATCACACTGGAGTCAGAACACCATTTTGGTAATCTATTGTGCTCCAAACCATTACAGACATAGACGTTGTGAGGACCTCAAAAGTCTGGATGTGTGTATCATACTGGAGTCAGAACACCATTTTGGTAATCTATTGTGCTCCAAACCATTACAGACATAGACGTTGTGAGGACCTCAAAAGTCTGGATGTGTGTATCACCATTTTGTAATCTGCTGAACTGTAAACTGTTCCAGAGATAGACATTGTGAGGACCTCAAAAGTCTGGATGTGTGTATCACACTGGAGTCAGTTGTTTTGTGCTCAGACTCTGTGGACAAGGGCGTGTGAAGATCCCAAATTCTAATCTGAGTTTCACAGTGGAATGAGGCCAACAACAGACAGCTTTACATTAATTTACAGGATAGTTAAGTGTGACATCATGGGTTCCACTGACACAATCAGCAGAAACCTCCTGATTAATTAAAGACATAATGGAACAGAAACATGTTCACACTTAATATCAGAGGGTAGAACTATTAGCATTTTGAATTTTATTTTTAGCTCCAGATTTTAAAAATTACAAAAATGTATAATTTTACCTACGTCTAAAATGATCTCTAGAGGAAAACCAGACTTAACCGATTACTTTTGTACAGTTCTGATGATGTTTATATTAAAGAGGGCATTCAAAATGTAGATGTTTTTTCTACACGTTCTGTAGACATTCTTGTTAATTATTGCTGATCATCAAACCTATACTGTAGTTTACATTAACAGCATTATTTAATATGGTGGTGGCATATTTGTCATGTGACTCATAAAGAACAATTGGATAAACACACATGAAACGTACTGTTTATATTTGTCACTATATTTATTTGCCATGTTTGTATCAATAAATTAAAAATCATGGCTTATGTTAGCTATTATTGAATTTAGTTTTGCAGTCTATAAAAATTGTCATCCTTGTTTTGGCCATCTTAAACTGTCTGCACACTACAGGAGTTTTGGAACGATTTTGCCCCTCCATGAATTAATGGGGGGCGTGGCCTGAGCAGCAATTCTTGTGAGATATTATTAGTTGTGGCTCTGGGCTCTCCTCATGTCTGTGGGTCAGTGCGGCTCTATTTATCAAATCTTAGGCTTTAACATGTTACACCAGGATCTATCCAGCAACCAGTGCAGCATCAGCTGCAGCTGCACTGCTCCATTTACAGTTAAACATCGTCCACAGTCGTCCTATTTGGTCTTTAGTTCTTTATCATTTCAAAACTAACTCTAGGACTCAAGTGTTGCCTCTATCTGTCTGTATTTGTCTCTCTCTCTGTCTCTCTCTCTGTCTCTCTCTCACTCTCTCTCGCTCTCTCTCTCTCTGTCTCTCTCTCTCGCACTCTCTCTCTCTGTCTCACTCTCAATGTCACTCTTTCTCTCTCTGTCTCTCTCGCACTCTTTCTCTCTCTCACTCCCTCTCTGTCTCTCTCACTCTCTCTCTGTCTCTCTCGCTCTCTCTCTCGCACTCTATCTCTTTCACACTCTCTCTCTCTCTCACTCCCTCTCTGTCTCTCTCGCTCTCTCTCTCACACTCTCTCTCTCTCTGTCTCACTCTCAATGTCACCCTTTCTCTCTCTGTCTCTCTCTCTCGCACTCTTTCTCTCTCTCACTCCCTCTCTGTCTCTCTCACTCTCTCTCTGTCTCACTCTCAATGTCACCCTTTCTCTCTCTGTCTCTCTCTCTCGCACTCTTTCTCTCTCTCACTCTCTCTCTGTCTCACTCTCAATGTCACCCTTTCTCTCTGTCTCTCTCTCTCTCTCTCACTCTCTCTGTCTCTTTCTCTCACTCCCTCTCTGTCTCTCTCTTCTCTCTGTCACCCTCTCTTTGTCTCTCTGTCCCTCTCCTTCTCTGTGTCTCTCTGTCTCTCTCTGTCTCCCTTGGTCTTTGTCCTTAAGACTTACTTAAAATCTTGTGGTAATTAAAAACTACTTTATTAAGCGTTGTAGCTTGTAGCTGTTAGATGTAGGCCTAATGTTTGTGGCGACACAACAGTTTAAGTCGCTACATAATTACTTACTCTTCCTGAATCTACATAATATTATTAATACAATACTTAAGTAAAAACTTTGTAAGTAACATGTCAAAATATATAATAATTTAATAAATGTCATATTTAATTTAATCATTGTTTTTAAATCTATACTTAGTGAGGGTAAAAATTCGAGAGTTGAAAAATATAGTAAAATAAACTGCAGTACCAACAGAATCCATGTGGGGGCGCTGTCCTGTGGGGACCTGATGATACACACTACAAGAACAGGGTGTCTTATGAGGACTGCAGTACCTCAGTGTGTCCACTAGGTTCGCATGCACACACACAAAGTCTGGTTAAGGACTTTCTGGGGACTTTAGAAAAGGGTGGGGACATACTTTGGGCTGTTTCCTGTCGTTTAAAAGCATTGTGCCTCTGGGGACCTCAAATGAGGTCCTCACAAGGTTTTAGGTCCCCACATGACTGTGTGTAAACAAACGCAAGTCCCCACATGTGATGCTTTACAAACACACACACACATGCATACACACACACACACACGCACACACACATGCATACACACACACATGCATACACACACACACACACACACACACACACACACACACACACACACACACACACATGCATACACACACACACGCACACACACATGCATACACACACACACACACGCACACACACATGCATACACACACACACACACACACACACACACACACACACACACACACACACACACACACACACACACACACACACACACACACACACACATACGGTAATTGGGAAAAATCTTACATTTTGAGATTTTAAATTTCTTCTGTAGTGTACTGGCATAAACAGAAGAAGTTTTTCATCACGTTAAATAAAAAAAAAAAAGGCATTATGGCATTATGTGTTGACGGAGCCAGGTTTAAATTTCATTGTGTTGACATATTATATACAAAAAAATATTACCAAGGGATTTTTGATAGTGTGTATTTAGTTTTGAAATTACAATGGCCCAGGGACATTGTATTGAGGGAGAAAATGACAAAAAAAAGTTTGTCTCTCGCCTTTATCCATGTCTGAACTTTAAGTCACGGTCGTAGAGAAGGCTTCAGGGGCTGTCGTCCGGACGCTGTTTGTGTGTATGTTTACGTGTATCTTCAAACAACATCCGGATGACGACCTTTTCTATGATGGAACACGCCTGGACGAATCAGGGATTACATCGACGAATTTAAGTCATGGGGTTGATCTAATGGGGACCAGATTTCTGAGGGGCAGGTTCCATAGCATGAGTGTGAACCGATTTTAGTCCCCACAGAGTCATACATACCAGCCACACACTCCATCCATTTTCTAAACAATCAGAAAAATGGCACAAATGGAATCAACCTAAAGTTAGCCCGTCGTAATGACACGTTACAGCACATGGAGCCACATTTATTCAGGGTCTGGACAGACTACAGAAGTAACAGTGTGTTTGTGAAGACAGAGCCACCTCACTGTGGAGAAGATCTGGTCAATAAGGACCCAGGCCTGACACTCCCGAACAGGGAATGACCTGAGATCCAGAATACAACTGAGATCCAGAATACAACCCCCAGTACTTTCCACTTGCCCTTATCCTTTCTTCTAAATAGCCATGATTGTTTTGATATAGATGGACCATGCGCATCCCTGATTGGCTAATCCACCTGTCAATCACATCTGATTACTCCAACAAATTTCATTATGTCTTCTTTTGTTATATCCACAATATGTTCTTCTTAAAGACAAATTAAAGAGGAGATGTATATACCTTGTTGACGTGTTTCGGCTGCTTGACTGTGAGCCTCTTCAGAACTGTCACCGGTGTTGGTGACGTGTCACTTATCAGCTGATGTTACTTCCAGAGGCGTGGTCCCCGTGCCAGGTCCACGATGGCTCGCAGTTAAGCAGCCGAAACATGTCAAGAAGGTAAATACATCTCCTCTTTAATTTGTCTTTAAGAAGAACATATTGTGGATACGCCCATCTGAATTTGCAGAGATGAACACAGTGACCACACTGATAGAGATCTAAACATACAAAGAGATATTACTCCAGGCAAGAGAAAGCTCTGAGGCTTAATTCATGCAAGAATGAAAGCAGACTTTTTCATCACTGGACTGGACTGGATCTGTAAGTGCCTCTGTCAGGTTGGACTCATTTGACTAAAACACATTTGAGATTATTATAAATGTTGTTGTTTTTTTCATCCCAGTTTGGCAAACTGTTACATTTAGAATTGTACTTCTTGATTTTAAAATAAAGACATCACACTTGGAAATTCCATTACTGTTCCCTAGCAACCATGTTATACACTGGACCAAAATAATTGAATGTCAAATTATCATTTGACAAATAAAGGTGTTGTCATATATCGTAGAAAGGGTTTCAGAGGTTGTCATCCGGACGCTGTTTAAAGATCGAGACGTTTCGACTTTTATCCCAAAGTCATTGTCAATCAGAGAGCTGGTATGGGAACATGGTCTTATATGCTACTCTAAGTACTGGGATCTACTGTTGTCATATATTTTCATTTTGTTTGAATGAATGTTAAAGTGTCAGAAAACATTGTTTTTTATTGTACATTGTGCCAAAGTTTTGGATGATTTATGAGTCCCATCAAATCAAATCAAATCAATTTATTTTTATAATGCCCAAAATCACAACAACAGTTGCCTCGATGGGCCACAGGTAAAAGCAGTTCAGATAACTGTCCCAGAATGCCCCTGTCCTTTGACCCTCCTTCAAGGCGAGGAAAAACTACAAAAAACCCCACGGGAAAAAGTAGAAACCTCGGGGAGAACCACAGTGAAGGAGAGATCCTACTCCCACGGACGGACAGGCTGCAGATGAACTAGGACTGACATCCACTTGGACTGTGGAGCCAGAACCACTCAAGAGGGAGGTGGCTTTAAAGAGTTCCTCCAGGCGGATGAGGAGCAGTCCACCAGTGTAGAGAGATCCTCCAGCAGGAGATGAGGAACAGTTCATCTAAAGTAGAAGGAGTTCGTCCAGGCAGACGAGGTGTGGCTAATCCAGCTGTCCAGGCGGGTGGCGCATAGATCGTCCAGACAGGTGGGGGTGGGGGGGTCGTCACTGGAGCAGCCGCCGCAGTGCCTGAAACAGTCTCCACTCCCCGGGGGAAGTGGAGAGAAAGAGAAACATGTGAACAGCAATGAACAGACTACAGTTGAAGTAATATTAAATATTGTTGATAGATAAAGTAGGAAGAACCAGAGGATAGTGTTCAAGCTGCCATACTTCCCCCAGCAGAATCAAATCAAATCAAATCAATTTATTTTTATAATGCCCAAAATCACAACAACAGTTGCCTCGATGGGCCACAGGTAAAAGCAGTTCAGATAACTGTCCCAGAATGCCCCTGTCCTTTGACCCTCCTTCGCGGCGAGGAAAAACTACAAAAAACCCCATGGGAAAAAGTAGAAACCTCGGGGAGAACCACAGTGAAGGAGAGATCCTACTCCCACGGACGGACAGGCTGCAGATTAACTAGGACTGACGCATCCACTTGGACTGTGGAGCCAGAACCACTCAAGAGGGAGGTGGCTTTAAAGAGTTCCTCCAGGCGGACGAGGAGCAGTCCACCAGTGTAGAGAGATCCTCCAGCAGGAGATGAGGAACAGTTCATCTAAAGTAGAAGGAGTTCGTCCAGGCAGACGAGGTGTGGCTAATCCAGCTGTCCAGGCGGGTGGCGCATAGATCGTCCAGACAGGTGGGGGGGGGGGGGTCGTCACTGGAGCAGCCGCCGCAGTGTCTGAAACAGTCTCCACTCCCCGGGGGAAGTGGAGAGAAAGAGAAACATGTGAACAGCAATGAACAGACTACAGTTGAAGTAATATTAAATATTGTTGATAGATAAAGTAGGAAGAACCAGAGGACAGTGTTCAAGCTGCCATACTTCCCCCAGCAGAATTGCTCCAAGGGCAGCGTAGCTAAAACTGTAGGTTTTTATTTCTGTTCCTAACTGGCCTGACCATAAGCTATTTCAAAGAGGAACGTTTTGAGCCTGGTCTTAAATGTAGAGACTGTGTCGGCCTCTTTTACATGAACAGGGAGCTGGTTCCATAACATAGGAGCTTGGTAGCTAAATGCTCGACCTCCTACTGTGCTTTTAGAGACTCTGGGGACTAACAATAGTCCAGCATTTTGAGAACGAAGAGCTCTGTTTGGATGGTACGCTACTATTGCATCTTTGAGGTAGGATGGGGCCATATTGTTTAAAGCTTTATAAGTCAGGAGGAGGATTTTAAATTTGATTCTAAACTCAACAGGAAGCCAGTGAAGAGACTCCAACACTGGTGAAATATGATCTCTTTTTCTAGTACCTGTTAATAATCTTGCTGCTGCATTTTGAACCAGTTGAAAGCTTCTTATAGAGCTTTTAGGACACGCTGTAAGCAGAGCGTTACAATAGTCTAATCTGGATGTGACAAATGCATGGATGAGTTTTTCGGCATCATCTCTGGGCAGGATTTTTCTAATTTTGGCTATGTTACGCAAATGAAAGTAGGCTGTTTTACAGGCTTGATTTATATGAGCTTTGAACGAGAGATCTTGGTCAAATAGGACCCCAAGGTTTCTTACAGTAGAGCTGGGGCTACAGTGATATTGTCCAGAGAAACTATCTGGTCAGATAAGGAGTCTCGCAGGTGCTTAGGGCCCAGCAGAATGACCTCGGTTTTCAGGGTTAAGGAGCAGATAATTAAGAGTCATCCAAGTTTTTATGTCTTTCACGCAGGCACTAAGTCTGTCTACTTGATGCGTCTGATCAGGTTTCATTGATAAATACAGCTGAGTGTCATCTGCATAGCAGTGGAAGTTAATGCCATGCTTTCTGATGATCATACCTAAGGGCAGCATATAAAGAGTGAACAGAACTGGACCGAGTACTGAACCCTGCGCACACCGTAGGTTACTTTAGAACATGGGGAAGATCTCTGGTTTACATTAACAAACTGGTACCTATCAGATAGATAGGATTTAAACCAGCTAAGGGCGGTTCCACTGACACCTACATCACATTCTAACCTCTGCAGTAGAATGTTGTGGTCGATGGTGTCAAACGCTGCGCTGAGGTCCAACAGAACCAGGATTGAGACCTGTCCATCATCAGCAGCTAATAACAGATCATTTGTGACTTTAACTAGTGCAGTTTCAGTGCTGTGGTATGCACGGAACCCTGACTGAAAAACTTCAAATAAATTATTGTCCTGCAGGTGGCGACAAAGCTGTTTAATCACAATTCTTTCAAGGATTTTAGAGACAAAGGGCAGATTAGAAATAGGTCTATAGTTTGCCAGTATGTCGGGGTCTAGATTAGGCTTTTTCAAAAGTGGTTTAACCACTGCATATTTGAAGGACTGAGGGACATAACCGCTTTCTAGTGAAGTATTTATTATATTAAGAATGGGATTTATAATTAGGGGAGAATTTCTTTGAGGAGTCTACTTGGGATTGGGTCTAAAATACAAGTTGATGTTTTGGAGGACATAATGACTGAAGTTATCTCTGCCTGATCAACAGCAGTGAACCTATCTAGTATTACTGAAGGATTTGTATGGGACACTAGCTTTGCAGTCTGGGCTTGCTCAGTACTGATAGTGGGAGTAATTGCATTTAGTTTATCTCTAATAGTTGTGATTTTGCTGTTAAAGAATAGAAGGAAGTCATTGCAGCTTAGAGTAACTGGTATTGAGGGTTCTACTGCGCTGTGACAGTTTGTCAGCCTGGCTACAGTGCTGAAGAGAAATCTAGAGTTATTTTTATTTACTTCTATTAAATTTGAATAATATCTGGTTTGAGCCTTACGCAGAGCCTGCTTATAAGACAGAAGGCAAGTTTTCCATTCTTTCAGGGATTCTTCTGTGCGGAGCGGCGTAAGGATCTCTCTAGTTTTCTTACCCTTTGTTTGTGAGAACGTAGTTCTTCATTGTACCAGGTGAGGCTCGTTTTGGCCTGATTACTTTCTGTTTAAGTGGAGCTGCAACATCAAGAGCAGATTTTAGAGAGTTGACCATTGAGTCAACAGAGTTATCAATAGCACTGGGACTGGCGCTGTTAACGACAGGATCACATGACATAATATTAAATATTGGTTCTATTATTTCTCTGAACTTTAAAATAGATTTTTCAGATATTGTCCTTTTCATTATAGTTTTAGTCTGAGGAGCTGGATAGTCCTTAAGAATAAACTGAAAGGTAATTAGGAAGTGATCTGACATTATTGGGTTTTGGGGGAAGACATTTAGGTCACTAATCTCTATTCCATAAGTTAGAACCAGGTCCAGAGTGTGCTGGTGACTGTGGGTTGGTTCATTTACATTTTGAGTGAAACCAATGCTGTCTAATAAAGCGCTAAAGGCATTACTGAGGCAATTATTTTCATTCACATGAATGTTGAAATCCCCAACCACCACGATATTTTCCCAGTCTAATACTAAATTTGATAGGAAGTCAAAGAATTCTGTTAAGAACAATGAATAAGGACCAGGAGGTCGATAGATTATTATGAACAGAACAGCTTTTTGGTTTCTCCAGTTTGGGCAGGTGATTGATAGGATAAGGCTTTCAAATGAGGAAGACTCATTATTAATTTTGTTAATTTTAGGACTCAGGAGTAAACTAGAATGTGAAATTACTGCCACCCCACCTCCCGGCCTGAGCTCCTGGCAGCTTGAAAGTTAACATGACTCTGTGGGGTGGCCTCATTTAATCTGACATAATCATCTTGTTGAAGCCAAGTTTCAGTTAAAGCTAAAAGATCAATATTATAATCGTTAATTAATTCATTAACTAAAAGTGATTTGGAGGAAATTGACCTAATGTTTAGCAATCCACATTTTACATGCTTATTTATTAGTTTATTTGTATCATGTGTAGGGATTATTTGTATTAAGTTATTTGGCCTGACACATAAATTATCTGTATTTGGATCTGACTTATTGGCGTTATTTACACGAGGGACACGCACAGTCTCTATTTGCTTTGACTCTGAACACTTGATCTGTGACAGCGCGGGCGAGAGCTTAGCGACAGAGAAGAGACTCTGCACCCGGGACTCATATTTAGAGCGTCACTTTAGGCGACTAAGGCTATCGGCCAAATATGCTCCAAGGGCAGCGTAGCTAAAACTGTAGGTTTTTATTTCTGTTCCTAACTGGCCTGACCATAAGCTATTTCAAAGAGGAACGTTTTGAGCCTGGTCTTAAATGTAGAGACTGTGTCGGCCTCTTTTACATGAACAGGGAGCTGGTTCCATAACATAGGAGCTTGGGAGCTAAATGCTCGACCTCCTACTGTGCTTTTAGAGACTCTGGGGACTAACAATAGTCCAGCATTTTGAGAACGAAGAGCTCTGTTTGGATGGTACGCTACTATTGCATCTTTGAGGTAGGATGGGGCCATATTGTTTAAAGCTTTATAAGTCAGGAGGAGGATTTTAAATTTGATTCTAAACTCAACAGGAAGCCAGTGAAGAGACTCTAACACTGGTGAAATATGATCTCTTTTTCTAGTACCTGTTAATAATCTTGCTGCTGCATTTTGAACCAGTTGAAAGCTTCTTATAGAGCTTTTAGGACACGATGTAAGCAGAGCGTTACAATAGTCTAATCTGGATGTGACAAATGCATGGATGAGTTTTTCGGCATCGTCTCTGGGCAGGATTTTTCTAATTTTGGCTGATGTTACGCAGATGAAAGTAGGCTGTTTTACAGGCTTGATTTATATGAGCTTTGAACGAGAGATCTTGGTCAAATAGGACCCCAAGGTTTCTTACAGTAGAGCTGGGGGCTACAGTGATATTGTCCAGAGAAACTATCTGGTCAGATAAAGAGTCTCGCAGGTGCTTAGGGCCCAGCAGAATGACCTCGGTTTTCAGGGTTAAGGAGCAGATAATTAAGAGTCATCCAAGTTTTTATGTCTTTCACGCAGGCACTAAGTCTGTCTACTTGATGCGTCTGATCAGGTTTCATTGATAAATACAGCTGAGTGTCATCTGCATAGCAGTGGAAGTTAATGCCATGCTTTCTGATGATCATACCTAAGGGCAGCATATAAAGTGTGAACAGAACTGGACCGAGTACTGAACCCTGCGGCACACCGTAGGTTACTTTAGAACATGGGGAAGATCTCTGGTTTACATTAACAAACTGGTACCTATCAGATAGATAGGATTTAAACCAGCTAAGGGCGGTTCCACTGACACCTACATCACATTCTAACCTCTGCAGTAGAATGTTGTGGTCGATGGTGTCAAGCGCTGCGCTGAGGTCCAACAGAACCAGGATTGAGACCTGTCCATCATCAGCAGCTAATAACAGATCATTTGTGACTTTAACTAGTGCAGTTTCAGTGCTGTGGTATGCACGGAACCCTGACTGAAAAACTTCAAATAAATTATTGTCCTGCAGGTGGCGACAAAGCTGTTTAATCACAATTCTTTCAAGGATTTTAGAGACAAAGGGCAGATTAGAAATAGGTCTATAGTTTGCCAGTATGTCGGGGTCTAGATTAGGCTTTTTCAAAAGTGGTTTAATCACTGCATATTTGAAGGACTGAGGGACATAACCGCTTTCTAGTGAAGTATTTATTATATTAAGAATGGGATTTATAATTAGGGTGAGAATTTCTTTGAGAGTCTACTTGGGATTGGGTCTAAAATACAAGTTGATGTTTTGGAGGACATAATGACTGAAGTTATCTCTGCCTGATCAACAGCAGTGAACCTATCTAGTATTACTGAAGGATTTGTATGGGACACTAGCTTTGCAGTCTGGGCTTGCTCAGTACTGATAGTGGGAGTAATTGCATTTAGTTTATCTCTAATAGTTGTGATTTTGCTGTTAAAGAATAGAAGGAAGTCATTGCAGCTTAGAGTAACTGGTATTGAGGGTTCTACTGCGTTGTGACAGTTTGTCAGCCTGGCTACAGTGCTGAAGAGAAATCTAGAGTTATTTTTATTTACTTCTATTAAATTTGAATAATATCTGGTTTGAGCCTTACGCATGAGCCTGCTTATAAGACAGAAGGCAAGTTTTCCATTCTTTCAGGGATTCTTCTGTGTGGGAGCGGCGTAAGGATCTCTCTAGTTTTCTTACCCTTTGTTTGTGAGAACGTAGTTCTTCATTGTACCAGGGAGGCTCGTTTTGGCCTGATTACTTTCTGTTTAAGTGGAGCTGCAACATCAAGAGCAGATTTTAGAGAGTTGACCATTGAGTCAACAGAGTTATCAATAGCACTGGGACTGGCGCTGTTAACGACAGGATCACATGACATAATATTAAATATTGGTTCTATTATTTCTCTGAACTTTAAAATAGATTTTTCAGATATTGTCCTTTTCATTATAGTTTTAGTCTGAGGAGCTGGATAGTCCTTAAGAATAAACTGAAAGGTAATTAGGAAGTGATCTGACATTATTGGGTTTTGGGGAAGACATTAAGGTCACTAATCTCTATTCCATAAGTTAGAACCAGGTCCAGAGTGTGCTGGTGACTGTGGGTTGGTTCATTTACATTTTGAGTGAAACCAATGCTATCTAATAAAGCGCTAAAGGCATTACTGAGGCAATTATTTTCATTCACATGAATGTTGAAATCCCCAACCACCACGATATTTTCCCAGTCTAATACTAAATTTGATGGAAGTCAAAGAATTCTGTTAAGAACAATGAATAAGGACCAGGAGGTCGATAGATTATTATGAACAGAACAGCTTTTTGGTTTCTCCAGTTTGGGCAGGTGATTGATAGGATAAGGCTTTCAAATGAGGAAGACTCATTATTAATTTTGTTAATTTTAGGACTCAGGAGTAAACTAGAATGTGAAATTACTGCCACCCCACCACCCCGGCCTGAGCTCCTGGCAGCTTGAAAGTTAACATGACTCTGTGGGGTGGCCTCATTTAATCTGACATAATCATCTTGTTGAAGCCAAGTTTCAGTTAAAGCTAAAAGATCAATATTATAATCGTTAATTAATTCATTAACTAAAAGTGATTTGGAGGAAATTGACCTAATGTTTAGCAATCCACATTTTACATGCTTATTTATTAGTTTATTTGTATCATGTGTAGGGATTATTTGTATTAAGTTATTTGGTCTGACACCTAAATTATCTGTATTTGGATCTGACTTATTGGCGTTATTTACACGAGGGACACGCACAGTCTCTATTTGCTTTGACTCTGAACACTTGATCTGTGACAGCGCGGGCGAGAGCTTAGCGACAGAGAAGAGACTCTGCACCCGGGACTCATATTTAGAGCGTCACTTTAGGCGACTAAGGCTATCGGCCAAATTCCGAACTAAAAGTGATGTACCCTCCGAAGTCGGATGGATGCCATCCCTGCGTATGAGCCCGGGCTTTCCCCAGAACGCACTCCAATTGTCAACAAAGACTACGTTGTTTTGGGGGCACCAACTAGACAACCAGCAGTTGAATGCTGAAAAACATTCAACTGCTGGTTGAATGCTTTTCAACCAGCAGTTGTCCCATAGTGTCATATCGTGTGCACTTTCTGTAATTTTACTCTAATTTTAACACTTTTCTTCCCAAACACTTAATTGATTGTTGTAAAACAAATTTATAACAGGTTCCCAAGTCAAAACTAGGGAATCATGAAAATCTGCTCTTCTGGACTCCACAGTTACCTCATTTTTTAGAACAGTGTTACTCAAACTGTGGTCCACGTACTGCTTCTGAGGTCCTCTGCTGTTTGAGCATTCGTTTCATGTACAGACTCATGTTAGCCCGGTTTAGCCCTATTTCAAGTTTGTTATAGGTGATATGATTCTTGGAAAGTCAAATCTTACTGGTATTTGTGTGAAATGTTTTGTGCTTTCTGTTCGAGACCACTCTCAACTTCAAATGTGTTTGGTTTGTGTCATGTGCTTATTCTGGTTTCTTCTTACACTGGAATAAAGCACATCCTACTTAACTGGCTGTCGACGCTGAGCAGTTTGACCCAGTAATAGCTCTTGGTGTGTGCGCTGTAGGCAGGATAGTGATTGGTCGATTTGTTGGATTGATAGTGTGGATAGCGGAGAAGAAGGAAGTGCCTTTTATGGACTGTGGCGCCTGAAGCTTGGACTGTTTAAGCAGCATCTTTATCACGGCCGGCTCATTAAGTACATGACTGCAGACCTGATTAAAAATGAAACGCTCTTAAATGCACACATCCATCATTTAAAGGTGAATAAAGTGGCTGGGAAGCAGAGGCCTCACATGCGCCTGCATTGGCACCAGCTCCAGACACTGTTGTGTTTGGCATCATTATTGACATCATGAAACAGAGTCACCTGCGTAATATAGCTAAAAATAGAAAAACCCTCCCTAAAAGTAATGCTGAAAAGCTCATCCATGCATTTGTCCCATCCAGATTAGACTGTAACGCCCTGCTCTCAGCGTGTCCTAAAAGCTCCATAAGAAGCTTTCAACTGGTTCAAAATGCAAGATTATGAACAGGTACTAGAAGAAGAGATCATATTACCCCGGTGTTAGAGTCTCTTCACTGGCTTCCCATTGAGTTTAGAATCAAATTTAAAATCCTCCTCTTGACTTATAAAGCCATAAATGATATGGCCCCATCAACCTCAAAGATGTGACAGTAGCGTACCATCCAAACAGAGCACTTCGCTCTCAAAATGCTGGACTATTGTTGGTCCTATAGTCTCTAAAAGCACAGTAGAGCATTTAGCTACCAAGCTCCTGTTATGGAACCAGCTCCTGTTCATGTTAAAGGGCTCGACACAGTCTCTACATTTAAGACCAGGCTCAAAACGTTCCTCCTTGAAATAGTTTATGGCCAGGTTAGTTAGAAACAGAAATTGAAATCTACAGTCTTAGCTATGCTACCCTAGAAGTAACTGCTGGAGGAAATATGGAGCTTGATCACTGTCCTCTGGTTCTTCTACTTTCTCTATCAACAGTATTTAAGATTAGTTCATCTGTAGTCTGTTCATTGCTGTTCTCATGTTTTTCTTTCTCTCCACTTCCCTCGGAGAACTGCCTGGGGGATCTCTCTGCGGTGGATGGACTGTTCATCATCTGTCTAGAGGAACTCTCCCACATTAGATGATCCACCTTCCTCTTGAGTGGTTCTGGTCCAGGTGGATGTGTCAGTCCTGGTCCATCTACAGTCTGTCCGTCTGTGGGAGTAGGATCTCTCCTTCATGTGGCTCTCCCTGAGGTTTTTACTTTTTCCCACAGGGTTTTTTGTAGCTTTCCCTTGAGAGAAGGAGGTCAAGGACAGGGGGCGCTCCGGGACATTTATCCACTGCTAAATTCTATTGAACATTGTTTAATTGAATTGCTTTCTACCTGTGGCCCATTGAGGCAACTGTTGTGTTGTGATTCTGGGCACTACAAAAATACATTGAATTGAATTGAACTGATTCACATTAATGTTTGATTAAAATACAGTGAGACCAACTTTGAATCATATCCTATTTACATGGATTATGAAATGAAAGTGTTATTGAACAGCATTTGATTCAAACTGCTCGTCTGTTTAGAAGTCAGTGCACTCCATGGACGCAGAGCTGGTAAACTATCTTTCCACAGAAGTGACGAAGGGTGAGGATCATCCATGAAAGGGAGAGAAAGCGAGGGAGATAAAAATAAAAGCACGTCCTCCCACTGCCTCTCTACGCACAGGAAACCTCCTGTTTCTCCATAAACTCATTAGTAACCTGCTCTAAGCACAGCCTTTCCTCTACTCACACAGCCCTATCCACGTGGCTCTCATTTTGTCCATAATTTGCAGACAAAACTCTGGTGTAAAACGTTCAAAAGAGTTTTTTAATAAGCTCCGATGCGCAGCATTCATCTTGTCTGTTGTGTCACGCCTCGTGTTCCGGTAAGCACTGGCCTTCAGAAAGCAAGTTTGAGAAAACTTCTCGGGATCTTGAGATCCTGAGAAAACATCTCGGGATCGCTGGATACCTTTTTATTTCCTCACCTACGGCCCCTGTGGGGCTCTGTAATTTCTTCTGCTACAAAAATAATTTCCCCCTGGGGATGAATAAAAGTAATAAAAGATTCTGGTGAGAGCCTCTCCTCACTCTTTGAGTGACTTCTCATAAACTTTCCCAATGTTTCTGATCTATTGAATGCAACGAAAGATATTTCAGGTCAGGACTTTTTAATCATTTAAATATTAATTATTTAGGCTGTATTAAACACGTTTGAGGGAAGGTCCTGGGGCTATACTAAACTATACAAGGACAAAACTCCTGAACGCACACAATACCGAGCATGGGCACTCAGAAAAGCTAAAATAGAATGTAACAAACAGCACATCTTACTCACTTTTAAACATAAATCCTGTTTTATTTGTTGGAGCGAGTTTTTGTACATCTGGCAAGTGGCAACTGGATGTTCATTCACTCACGTCACAGCAGCACATGAAGCCAGGCTGCTTTTGCACCACTGGATCAGTGAGGAAGCTCATTCACACAAGGCTGTTTACAACGCTAACCTAAAGTGTTTGACTGTTCCACTCTCTGGATCAGTCCTGCACTTTGATTGACAGCTAAGTGCTGTGCTATGAGAGCGGAGGAGAGGATACACAAGGCTCATATCTGCACTCATGTGGGCTTTGTTTGTTTAAAACACACATTTGTCAGTTTATATTATACAAGACCTTTAACAAGAAGGTTACAAATCTGGTCTAGTTACTAGATCTTTTCAGATCAGATTTAGCCTTGAGCCTACCATAAGTCAGACAGGAAAAAGGAATCAGAAACAGTGTGGACAACCAACTCTGTTGTACTGAGGTGAGAAATATAATCGATTTTGGTCTGAATGATATAAGGATATTGGAGAGATAATGTCTTCCGCTACTCAGACACTAAGTGGCAGTAATTGGATTGACAAAAAACTTGTTAGAGAAATGATTTGCAGTGAGCCTGGTCTCAGACTTTGCAAAAGAGAGCAGAAGGGTCTGACTCGCCATGCTACATTAGGAGTGTGTGTGGGTGCAGTGGTCAAGTCCTGACTGTGTTCGAGGGTGTATCTTCACTAGCGCCCTAAATGCTTTTGAGTGAAATGATTGGCTAAAGAGAGAACACTCGACTAAACAAGACAACAAAAAGCTGATATAAACAGAAATTTTAATTTTCTAACTTAACATGATCTTGCATTTCCACTAATGCTAATATGTTAAGTCCACATGCTTATACTAACAGTCCAATAGTCCTAACATGGCATGTGCGCAGTATGAGCTTTAAATTGATTAGAGGGGGAACACTTCACACCATTTCAATATTTCTTTATGGATAGGATATTGATGTTGCATGTCCTAGTCATGATCATGTTTAATTAGCTTGTGTCTTTTGATAGTTCACTGCATCATATGATCTGGGCTTTGCTTTTTCTCTCCTCTGTTCCTCCTGATCCCTGGTCCGGCTCCTGCTGCGGTGAGGGTCAGAGCACACTTTGAACACTGCACAATCATTTTCTTATCCTTTTGAAATAATGCTCGAGAGCCGCGGGCAGAGGTCAGAAGCTGTGTTTTATCTGATGTAATTCTGCGCTTCTAATTCACATTCATTTTGAATGAAACTCAGCATCATTCCATGTCACCTTCTGTCCTCTGTGTGCTTGATGGTTGTATTTCTCATATTAAGATTTAATTGCTTGTTTATTGTCTGTGTGTTGTGTATTTCAAAGATGCATGAGCATAAATATCAAGTCAACACCAATGGAGATAATGACATAAACTTATTAGATTATAAAACATCAACCATTCGAATTACAATCTTCATAATGAGTTAAGGCTAAAGAAAATAACCCTTACCCACTTTTGTTGCCCTGCTGTTTCCATGCTAATAATGTGTTTTAATACAAAGTCATTTGCGCATTCAAACCAGTGGGACATTAAAAGTTTTCAGTAAAAAATAAAATAAAATAAATAATAATAATAAATTCATTGAGTCGTTGCTCATATTACAGTTCTGGTTTTTACACTTTGGAAAAAATATCAACTGCATTTTGTGATAACTTGTCTCAAAATATATTAACTTTTATTATGATGCAGCTAAATGTGATTGTTGTACATACCGAAGAGACCATTTTATTTATAATTTGATTATTATGTATTGTGGCAGTACAGATCTGGCAAACTGTTCTGACACTGTTTATCCAATGAAAAGTCAGGAAACATGGACTAGTACGTGGGTTTCATGCTAAAAGCAACCTGTTGCATCTAAGCTTGCACTTTTGTAACTTTATGCCCCCCCCCCTGTGTGTGCTTGATCCTGTCTCCTGTGTGTGCTTGGTCCTGTCTTCTGTGTGTGCTTGATCCTGTCTCCTGTGTGTGCTTGATCCTGTCTCCTCTGTGTGCTTGGTCCTGTCTCCTGTGTGTGCATGGTCCTCTCTCCTCTGTGTGCTTGGTCCTCTCTCCTCTGTGTGCTTGGTCCTCTCTCCTCTGTGTGCCTGGTCCTCTCTCCTCTGTGTGCCTGGTCCTCTCTCCTCTGTGTGCTTGGTCCTCTCTCCTCTGTGTGCTTGGTCTTTTCTCTGTGTGCTTGGTCCTCTCTCCTCTGTGTGCCTGGTCCTCTCTCCTCTGTGTGCCTGGTCCTCTCTCCTCTGTGTGCTTGGTCCTCTCTCCTCTGTGTGCTTGGTCCTCTCTCCTCTGTGTGCCTGGTCCTCTCTCCTCTGTGTGCCTGGTCCTCTCTCCTCTGTGTGCTTGGTCCTCTCTCCTCTGTGTGCTTGGTCCTCTCTCCTCTGTGTGCTTGGTCCTCTCTCCTCTGTGTGCCTGGTCCTCTCTCCTCTGTGTGCCTGGTCCTCTCTCCTCTGTGTGCTTGGTCCTCTCTCCTCTGTGTGCTTGGTCTTTTCTCTGTGTGCTTGGTCCTCTCTCCTCTGTGTGCCTGGTCCTCTCTCCTCTGTGTGCCTGGTCCTCTCTCCTCTGTGTGCTTGGTCCTCTCTCCTCTGTGTGCTTGGTCCTCTCTCCTCTGTGTGCTTGGTCCTCTCTCCTCTGTGTGCTTGGTCTTTTCTCTGTGTGCTTGGTCCTCTCTCCTCTGTGTGCTTGGTCCTCTCTCCTCTGTGTGCTTGGTCCTCTCTCCTCTGTGTGCTTGGTCCTCTCTCCTCTGTGGGCCTGGTCCTCTCTCCTCTGTGTGCCTGGTCCTCTCTCCTCTGTGTGCTTGGTCCTCTCTCCTCTGTGTGCATGGTCCTCTCTCCTCTGTGTGCTTGGTCCTCTCTCCTCTGTGTGCTTGGTCTTTTCTCTGTGTGCTTGGTCCTCTCTCCTCTGTGTGCCTGGTCCTCTCTCCTCTGTGTGCTTGGTCCTCTCTCCTCTGTGTGCCTGGTCCTCTCTCCTCTGTGTGCCTGGTCCTCTCTCCTCTGTGTGCTTGGTCCTCTCTCCTCTGTGTGCCTGGTCCTCTCTCCTCTGTGTGTGCTTGGTCCTCTCTCCTCTGTGTGCTTGGTCCTCTCTCCTCTGTGTGCTTGGTCTTTTCTCTGTGTGCTTGGTCCTGTATCCTGTATGTGCCTGGTCCTGTCTATGCGTGCTTTATCCTGTCTCCTCGTGTGGCCACAAGCCCATGCGGTTGAAGCTGAAGTGGCAGTGGTTTAGCCTCAGTGTCCCTCAGGTCTTGTGGTTTGGGTCTCATTAAATTGAATGAGGATTTATTTTCCTCTCATATGGGAGGAAAATGTTGTGACAGTTTCTGAACTTTGGTGGAACTGTGGCTGCTCGGGTTAAGTGCAGATCGGTTTGTACTCCCTCATATTTATATCATGTTTTTGGAAAAAGCTGCGTTTATAGACCATGGGGACGTGGTTGTTAGTTAGAGGCATCAGTGTGCATGGCTTTTTGGTCTGATTTGATTAAATATTGATTTGATTATACAAGCAAACTAAGAAAGAGCACTGACTAACTGACTTGTGTTGTGGATTAAAAAAAAAAAAACTGGGGTTTCAGTTCTCACTGTGAGAAAGGGACAAAGATTTAACTAAAAAAAAGTGGTATGATTAAAGACGAGCTGTGATGAAGGAGCAGAAAGAGAGAGAGGGGGAGAGAGAGAGAGATATGCAGGAGAAGAGAGAGAGAAGCAGGCGCAGTGAGAAGACAGAAGAAAATAGAGAGACACTTTAGGGAATGGAAGCATATTATTAATATAAGCTTGTGTAACAAAGTCTAGATTTAGTGTTGGTTATTCATTCGTTTTACTCCTGCTTTCTTTGACTGTGGCCAGGCTGTTTCAGGACACTGCTCGCCCCGGGCCGTCCTCTCTACAAACCCCTTGCTCCAGCCTTCAAAGTGAACACAGCGTTAAGAAGTCTCTAAGAATATCTTTTAATTTTCTGTGTATGCTGTGAGTTCTGCTTTTATTACAGAAACAGAATATTTCCTGGTTCTGAAGCAACATTAGTCCAACGCTGAGTGCTGCGGATAACTCATGTCTTATTTCAGAAGAAGGTCTCTGATCTGAGTGAGGGGCTGACAGAAAACACACAAGCAGCTGCGCACTAGACAGGCACAGGGTCCCTTGTCCCCTCGTCTCTCTCTGTTTACATGCACAGAAGAAGTGTTCTAAACAACTGATCTTAAATCATGTTTGCCACAAAACCTGTCAGACCACTCTTGTCGCAATCTGTGTTTGCCAAAAGTGTAGCTACAAAGTGCTAATACTGAACTATTAGATGTCCCTGAACATCTCAATCCTTGTTTGCACTTGCAGTTTTTTGACCTGCTGGAGTAGTCTGAGGTTAACGGTTCAATTGTATAGCGCACTCAGAGTTGCCTGTGCATGTAAAAGTAGTGACTGAGACTGCACTGTTACATACAGCAGGAATACACTAGCTTCTCTGATGTGTTATTTGGATGTCTGGATTCGAACTATGACATCTCAGTCATAGTTCCTACGTTTGCATGCATTTGGGAAAATCGTTTCGATTAATGGAAATAGGCTAGTTATCCCGTTTTCCCAGCATGCATGTAAATGTAGTGTCTGTTGGATGAACAGAAGGCGCTGGGGGCTTGTGCTCTGGTCGTCGGAACCTGTGGAGGAGAATGGAGTGTCCCCGTGGGGTTCGGCTGCAGCCCCAGTGACAGGCAGGGAAATGTGGTGTGACAGGAGGCGAGCAGGAGCAGGGGGCGGGGAGTGGAAGGCACAGCTTTCTCTGCTCTGTGCACTGCTTCAGGCTCGATACGAGCAGGCACAAGCACATATGCTGCAGAGGGAGATGTTTACCACCATGTGCAGGTGTTGATTAGAATGTTATCAGGATGCTATTTTTATTCAAATGTATAGAGGAGGAGTAATTATCCAATAAACAACTTTTAATCAGATCAGTTATTTATGTATTGAGTTTTCTGAACTGTTCACCTGTTCAGCAGTTATGAGGAACAGTTTAGCATATACTTGTTATATACAGACATATATTATAGTTATTTTGAGGACTGTCGACCATTCTTACCAGTATTTGTTTTGATTTTTTAATTGCAATCAACCCATTCTGAAACCTATAGATACAGACTCTTTGTAAACAAATACATAAGCATTTACTGTTCTGGGGAGAGCTCTAATTGTGTGGCTTATGCAGGTTTGATGCCGCCAGGGGTCATCAGTAAAAATGCACGATGAGAGATGAACCGGGGCTTTGTATTTATTAAATCATTTATTTGAACATTGATGGTTTGTGGTGATTACGTATCGGTATGTGTGTGGTCCTGTAACATAAACAAAGGAGAATTTAAATTACAATGTGATCTACGAATGCAACAAAGCACTAAGGTGTGAACAAATAGAAACAAATATACAGTTAAATGGCCTTAAACTTAACATTCATAATTCACATTCACATGCAACACTGTGTGACCAAATGTGGGGAAAATGTGTGCCTAAATCCAACCACTACTCACCTTTTTGTTACACACACGGACTGGCACAATGCTCTTTACAACAACTAAAAACTTAGCAAACACGTGGTGCTGTCAACCAAAGATAGACCTAGACTAGGCTAACTTCTAATTGGCTAATCTATCTGTCAATCAAACACCCAGAGAGCACGCCACATTTACATTCTGAATTTACAGAAAGGAGACAACTGACGGTAACAGCAAGATGGAACAAAATGTGGTTTCATTGAGGAAAGTGGAATTAACCTAAAATATCAAGGTGGTTTTGTCAAATGAAATCCTCAGATACACATGAGTGATATGAGCATGGTTCAAACAGCCCCACAGCTCATCCGCCACGTGTCGGAGTTCACCCCGGTGAACGAGAGGGTCGCGTCCCTCCGCCTTCGGGTGGGGGACAGGTCTCTCACTGTTGTGTCGGCCTACGGGCCGAACACCAGTGCAGAGTACCAGGCCTTCTTGGAGTTCCTGGGAGGGGTACTAGACAGTGCACTGCCCGGAGACTCCGTTGTTCTACTGGGGGACTTCAACGCCCACGTGGGCAACGACAGTGACACCTGGAGAGGGGTAATCAGGAGGAACAGCCCCCCCCCGATCTGAACCCGAGCGGTGTTCAGTTATTGTACTTCTGTGCTAGTCACAGTTTGTCCATAACGAACACCATGTTCAAGCACAAGGGTGTCCATCAGTGCACGTGGCACCAGGACACCCTAGGCCGGAGGTCGATGATCGACTTTGTTGTCGTGTCATCTGAGCTGTCAACCGATCACCACCTGGTGGTGAGTTGGACCCGCTGGCGGGGGAGGAAGCCGGACAGACTCGGTAGGCCCAAGCGTATCGTGAGGGTCTGCTAGGAACGTCTGGCAGAGCCCTCTGTCTGCAGGGTCTTCAACTCACACCTCCAGGAGAACTTCTCCCAGATCCCGGGGGAGGCTGGAGACATTGAGTCTAATCCTATGGTCATGAGCTCTGGGTAATGACCCAAAGGACGAGATCGCAGATACAATCGGTTGAAATGAGCTTCCTCTGCCAGGTGGATGCCAGGATGCCTGGCAATATAGAAGCCTTCTACCTGATTATGTCCAGGGGCCTCATTTATAAAGCTTGCTTACACACTACGCAGTGTGTAACCCGCCCTCTGCGCCATCCGTGGTATCTGTAAACTTATCCTGTAAGGTCTATGCAAAGTCTAACGTCCTCCACAAGAGCTTATATTTCTGTTTCAGCAAAGTTTCTCTTTCGGGATGCCATCTTTGCTGGATTGAAAGACAGACGCGCAAAGTCAGCTCATTTGAATAGTCCTGAATATATATGGGTGCTGAAGGTGTGGTCGGGGCGGGATCAAAGGTAGCATGACGTCCGCACTCCTTAAGCTTCAGGTGGAGCTATAAAGCAGTGATTGTTGGTGGAGTGTGCACGAAGGGTTCAATAAATCAGGATTTTGCTGATTTTGTGCCTCGAGAAGGCACTTAAGCTCAGCAAAAAATCAAATCAAATCAAATCAGTTTATTTTTATAATGCCCAAAATCACAACAACAGTTGCCTCGATGGGCCACAGGTAAAAAATCTTCGCATCTGTTATAAATGAGGCCCAAACGCTTCAGTGAGTTTGTCTAAATCTGACACTGTTTGTAAAAGTTACCAAGATTTTTCTTCTTTCCGCTTTGTTAAGATCCTGTTATGACCACGCCCTAATACTTATGCTAATTATTTTTGATCCCAGATATGTGCTGATGAATTTGCCTCAGTTAGGAGGGATGAAAACCCTAGGAGAAGTGCATTAAAATATGCGTTTTGGCATTTGGAGAAATGCACATTTTGATTCAAAATGGCTGCCTTCCCATTGAATACAGGGTGTGGTCCTAAGAGACTTTTTTGCTCAGGTCCACATACATAATGTGTCTACTGCAAAAATACACAGACACCTCATTGGATCTCTCCCGATCTGACAATATTTGCTAAAGTTAACAAGCCCTTTCTTCGTTAAAAATGTCCACTTCGTTAAGAGCTCGTTAAGACTTATGCTAATTCTTTGATCAACTTTTAGATAGATATGTCCTGATGATGCTGACTCAGTTTGGAGTCCGTCGGGTGAAAGTTCTGGGAAAAGTTAGTTAAAATACGATGGCTAGATTTAGGAAATTTTCACTTTTTGATTCAAAATGGCCGCCTTCCTGTTGAAGATAGGGTGTTGTCCCAGGAGACTTTTTGCTCAGGGCCACATATACAATGGGTGTACCAAATTTCATTGGATTCCGCCTGACAAAATGTTTTCATTTCCCATTGACATTTCTGAGGCGTGGCTATGCAAATGTGGGTGGAGATCAGGCATGGTCTTCATTGGCTTTTTTGTTCAGAATCTCATACAGGATGTGTGTACCAAATTTCATAAGTTTAGGAAAAACAAATTTTTTTTTGTCCCATTCCAACTTTGTAGGGGGCGCTGGAGAGCCATTTTAAAGTTAAATCACATATAATTTCATCCATCTCATTCAAAAACACAAACGCCTCATTGATCCAACAAAAATAGCAAAAGTTACCAAGATTTTTCTTTCAAAATAGTCACTTCGTTAGGAGCTCGTTATGACCACGCCTTGAGATTTATGCAAATTCTTTGAACAACTTTTGATCCCACATTTGTCGTGATTTTACTGACTCAGGTTGGAGTCCCTCGGATAAAAACCCGGGGACAAGTTTGTTAAAATGTGGGCGCTGGATTTTGGAGGTCTCAGCTTTGAACCAAAATGGCCGACGCTCTGTGTGACGGGGCCATACTATTTTTTTTAATCCAGTTTAACATGCTCTATATCTGTACTGAAGTTTATGTATCTGCGATAAAAAAAATTGGCTGTGCCTAATCATTTTAATGGACATTCTTGGCGACTTTAAATAACTTACATTTAGGTGGAGCTGTAATTTTGTGCCAATTTTCATTCGTTTATTAGGACAATGTACAATTACATTAAGCTCAATGGCAGAGATGCTTGTACCAGACTCTAGCTTCACAGCTAATTTCCATCTGTAGTCCTCAGGGGGAGGGGTCAACAAGAATTATTTACATATTCACAACAATTAAAAAAGCCACAACCCTTGTCGCTTCCACATGCAGCATCTGTCCAAACTCACCAACCCATACAACATATTCATACACTCATTCTCACAAACTTTAATCACCAGTTAGAAAAACTGGTGTACCTATAAACACATTCTCTATATAGTCAACGTTTACATTTACGGGTTACTCTTGAAGCCGTATCTGCCGACAGCTGGATTTGAGTGATGGAGGGGCCAAGTTATGGACTATCTTGAAGATCAATTGGACATAGGAGAAGGAGACAATATTATCAAAGTTTAACATATTATATTTATCAGGTATGTTACAGTGATGTATTGAAAGTGTTTTTTGTCCAGTATTTTCATGCCTTGTTTATAAATCGACTCTAGTGGTTTGACATTAGTTTTGTTTGCTTGGGACCAGCTGGTTATGCAGTGAGAAAGGTGTGATAGTATCATGGCATTGTGAAAGCTTTTGGCTTTCATGCATGTTTAGGTTTAAGTGTATTTTTTTCTTCTCTTATTTTTTACGCTCACGTGATAAATGCTAGAATTATGTAACTTGGTTACATTGTTCCCCATCACAAACACCCCCTCTGTAAATATTTTCATACCTCCACGACAAACAGAATTTGCTTTTATGACTTTTTAAAATAAAATTTGAAGGAGCCGCCAGAGAGCCATCTTAGCATATCATTAAGTAGCATATCATTACGTCCAGCTTGCAAATCTGCACTCGCGCTCCATTGGGTCCGTTCAAACACGACATTGTTTGTAAAAGATAGATTTTTTTTTTTTTCAAATAATAGCAATTTTGTTGAAAAATCACCATAACCACGCCCAATGTTCAATATGAAATCTAATTGATAATCTTTATTGCACATGGGTTTTGCCTGTTTTGACCACGTTTGAAGTGTTTTTGATGAAAACTGTTGAAAACTGGAGTAGATTTTCTATTCCCACGTTTGATCCAATATGGCCAACTTCATGTACGGTTTAGGGCGGGGTCATAATACTATTTTTACATGTCCTGACATGACCAATATTTTATGCTTGGTTTCATTTGTCTACGTTGACATTTTTCACAGCTGGGCTCCTATTGGCCCCGTATAAATCGATTTACGGATACGGAGCCGCCTTTCAATGTTTTTTTGCGAGGTCTTCACTCAAAATTAGAGCTCACAAAACTCTACTTTTCGATACGATATACTTGCATTTTGGTCATTGTTTACTGGTTGACTTTTGCATTTTCCTCAAAATGTTACAGTTATAATAGGGTTCTCGCACTAGTGTGAGGCGGATGAGTCGCTGACTTGCCCCCCTTGCACATTCGTGCTCGGGCCCTAAATATGTGAGCCCACAGGTGTCTGAATTTTGTAAAAATTGTCTTGCTCCTGAGTTTGTTGTGCTCCCGAGTTTGTAAGTTGTGTGCATACGTTTGTAAGTCAGGATCCCAAGAAAGTACACATGCACACGTATTCTCTCAGCTAACGCTGCAGAGCGCCTGGAGTGTCAGATCTCATGCGTAACATGATCATTTAATTTAGACTACATATGTTGAAATAAATCAAATCTCAAATGGTCACCACTGTAGCCTGTAGTTCTAATTATTTGTAACTGTCTGTTAATTTGTCAAGAATAAAACATAAGTAGCAAAACATTGTGCATTATTCACCCATTATTTCCAAATCAATCCCCCAAGCACATCAGTGGCCATTGACCAAACAGTTCATCTAATGTTGCTCTACAGTCAGGGCAGGGCTGCAAACTATAAAAATGTGTCCGCTTCTGATACTGGAGCGTACTGCACCTATATGTGGAGCGTGATGGATCTGTCCCTTTAACCCACAAGTGCAACTTTATAACTCAGGATCAAGATTTACCAACTCATGACTTACAAACTCAGGAGCACGATTTACTTAAGTTTGGAGCCCTTGTGGGCTAGAAGTTTTTTTAATCCTTTTTAATAGATAAGCAAACTAACCGACTTCTCTGTCTTGGAATAAATGTGAAAGAATTATCAAGGCTTTTTGAAACCTTTTGGATACTTTACCAATTCAATCTAAACTGACGTGTAGCCTCTGGAAACTTTTATAACTTTTCTTAACATTTATAAAATGTGGTGGTTTGGAAAACCGGATAGATAAATTACTGTGCATGGAAAACACAGTGTTTCTCCAGAAGAAGACAGATACGCTGGAGTGAAACAGTTTAGACCAGGGGTGTCCAAACATTTTCCATCGAGGGCCACATATTGAAATATAGACCAAGTGGAGGGCCACAAATCAATCGCGAAACGTAAAAAAAAGCTGCATTTATCTGATGTTTTAAGCACCACCACATCTACATTCAGTCTTAGTGCCTTAATATCAGGTCTGTATTGCATGTTAGTTATTTAGGTTGGAATTGTAGAAAATCTGAAATGTGCTGTAAATAGTACTTATCAGGACAATGTGGGCCAGTTCACCAGGAAGCTTAAGGGCCAAGAAAAATTGGTCTGTGGGCCGCATTTGGCCCCCGGGCCTGAGTTTGTACATGCCTGGTTTAGACTATGCTATATAGTCCTGATCAAAATTTTTTGACCAGTTGTATAAATTGCAAAAGTCACATTTTGCATGGTTGAATCTTGAGCAAGGTTCCAAGTAAAGCTTCAATATGCAACAAAAATGGTAGCGAGTAAAAAAAAAAAAAGTTTTGAGTTATTGAAAACAACAATTAAACTAAAATTGGCCGTTCTGCAACTGATCAACAGTTTAAGACCACATGCCTTTAAAATCCCAAATCTGTGCAAAAATGCTGATTCAGTGTCATTTTCTGTGACGTATTCACACTGTCATGACGTTCTGATGGCGAAGGCAAAAAAAGTTCTAATTTTGAACGTGTTGGGGTTGTTGAGCTGCATAAGCAGAGCCTCTCTCCATCACTGCTGAGGTAAAACATTTTGAATTTCTTAAAAGATCCTAAAAGAAAACAGTCGAGTGGAGGGTCTAAAAAAATGACACCATCACAGAGCTGGAGGATTTAATTTGTCGTCCGTCAAGACACTGGATGAACCTCAACCCAAATTAAGGCTGTTACTGGTGCAACTGCGGCCCAATAACATCAGATGCATCTGACACTGAAGAGCTTCAGAAAAAAGAAAAAGGCCTGGACTTTACAAGAGACACAAACATGG
Source organism: Rhinogobius similis (assembly GCA_019453435.1). Taxonomy (NCBI): domain Eukaryota; kingdom Metazoa; phylum Chordata; class Actinopteri; order Gobiiformes; family Gobiidae; genus Rhinogobius; species Rhinogobius similis. The sequence goes on along the minus strand of CM033622.1, from coordinate 43,571,464 downwards.
GACACTGAAAGGTGGAAGAAGTTTTATTCTGATGAGAAAAACTCTGACCTTGATGGTCCTGATGGTTTCCAGCGTCACTGACACGACAAGCAGATCCATCTGAGATGTTTTCTACGCGCCACAGGGAGGGGGCGCCATAATGATCTGGGGGGCTTTTTCCTTCAGTGGAACAATGGAGCTCCAGGTGGTGCAGGGGCCCCTGGCTCTGTGCAGATGTTGCAGAGAGCATCCCTCATGACTGAGGGCCTCGTCTGTGGGTTTTTCAACAGGACAACACTACAGTTCACAAAGCCCCAGGACAAAGGACTTCTTCAGGAGAATAACATCACTCTGTTGGACCGTCCTGTGTGTTCCCCTGATCTAAATCCAACTGAGACCCTTTGGTGGACGGCAAGGGACATTTACACAAATGGAGCACAGTCCAGACAGTAGATGTGCTTCATGAGGCCGTCTGCACCACCTGGAGAAATGTTCCCTCTCACCTCCTGGAAACACTTGCATCAAACGCTGCAACCAATTTTTTAAGTGATCAACGATAACAGTGGTCCTACTCATTACTGAGTGCATGTTTGCTGCTTTGATTTCTGTTTTGAGGGGGGTTCAGTTTTTTTTAAGGTGTGGTCCTAAACTTTTGGTCAGCTGCAGAACAATTTTAATAAAATGTTTACTCAAATTTTTTTTTGTCTCACTCCCATTTCTTGTTGCTTATTTAAGCTCTACTTGGAACCTTGTTAAGATCCAACCATGCAAAATGGGACTTTAGCCATTTATTCAACTGGTCTTATACTTTTGATTGGGACGGTACAATAGCTCAAGCCCAGAGTAGGGGCATGATGTTTAAGAGAAGGATAACAATAATTTATGACATTAGCTGGATTAGGTGGAACAAAGTGTCACAGAGACATAATATGAAAGCTTACTCGAATGAATTAAACAAAAACACAAAAACAATGGGTCCTTTAGAGGCTTTGGCATCAGCACAGCGTGGAGCTAAAGCAGTGCTGAGGACGAGCAGATGTGGAGCTGTATGTGTGAGGAGAGTTGTGGGTGGCTGTGGGTGATGCTGCTGCTCAAGTGTTTTTCGTGTTGAGTCCGTTCTGAGCAGATAAGAGCTGACGTGTGCGACAGGGAGAGCACAGCCCGCAGAACCTGGGTGACCTTTACGTTCCTCTGTCTGTCTGTCTGTGTGCGCTGGGAGGGCACCAGAGCCAGGCTGCCCGGCTCCACTGTCTGAGACAACAACATGTGCAGTAGTATCTGTGCTTTTGTACTTGTGTTTCTTGTTTGGTTCGAAAACATAAGGCTATTTTTGGTACCACCTTTTATTTTACAGTTAATGTAAATAACATAACTACTTATTCAGTTTTGTTTATTTATAAGGAATTATGTACATTAAAAAAACACTTATCTACACAAAAGACGGCAGATGTTTGGTAGAGCTGACTTTTAATCTCCAGTAACTTCCACTAATATAATTGAAGCTCCAGTTTTGTAAAGGACAGGGAACCCAAATAGTATTTTGTCCCTCAGTAAAGGTCTCACAGCTTCGTGTGGCCCTTTAAGTAATGGACAGAGCGATAGGTACAAAACATCATCATTTATTATGGTTTAAGTTAGTTTTAGCTGGTTTAGGTTAAAATAATTCACATTATTTTCACATAAGCACGATGAAACAGTTCACTTGAGGTTCATCTTTTCAACATTCAGGCGTCCACATTGCTCATGAATGTCCCTCAGTCCACAGACAGAGCGTCCCGCCAGCAGGAGCCTGACCACAGGACGCTACATTAAGCATACAATACATGACACATGAAGATAGGGATACATTGGTGAGATTTTGTGACGTACCAATGTAATGTCATTACGGTTCACCACCCGAACATGCCCAGGAAAGTCCAGCGCCAAGCCACGGATGCTTAAAACACAACAGCCCCATGCCAGTCGTCAGGGAGACAACAAGACAATCATCAACTTAACCCCACAATGCCCACACACTCTCTGCATATACTGGGCTTAACACCATGCAACAATAATCTTAGTACACCTAATGGTCCACATGAGGCCTCACGTCATGCAGCCATGAGAGCATGGCTCCTCAGTTCAGGAGGGAGTGATGAGTGGAGCGTATAGTGGCCTTTTATAGGAAGGTGTGCAGCTGATGATACTATTATATATACATTTTATAATATAACATAATATAATATAATACATAGTTTATTTCAAGTATTATTATACTATCAGTCATCAAGTCATTCATTTAGTAATCAATCTACCAATCAAGCAAACTCTATTTGTAAGAGAACCAAATTGCTTTACATGAGTGCACTGAAAGATAAAAAAGTCAAAATACAACACAATATAAATAAAACCAATTGTGAACAGCAACATACCAGTTCCACCCCAATAAATGAATACAGAGCCTTCAGTCATCAAATATTTCTATATATCTTTATTTGGTTTATAATGTATTTTAAAAGTCTAAATGTAAAATAATGTAAATGTAAATAATTGTTTCACTGACAACAGCCAAATGAATCTAAGTTACAGCCCTAACTGAAAGGTATTACCTATTACCTAATCCCCATTGGCTGCTAGTGTTGACACCAGTGTCTGTGGGTCAGTGGTTCCTTAAAGTGTAGCATTTTAATTGGCCAATGAATGTGACCATTTACCATTTGGACATATATGTTTTTTGGTTCAAAACGATTGAAGTTTGCCTCTGTATTCTTGTGATACTGAAAGTGTGCGAGAGTGACTCAGCCTCAGTAGATGTCATTACGATTGTATTCTCTGGTTATTGCCTGATAGATAAGTGTTGCGGCCAGGCTCAGGGGAGGTGCTGGAGAATTCAAAGCTTTGGGAGCTCAGGAGTGTCATTCTGCTGTGCCTGGCTCAGCTCAGCGTCTCAAGCCTCCACCTCCCTCCATCAGCTTTCACTTGCGCCACACAAATGAATCTGTGAACCAGGCGGCTTACAGCACAGCCCACTTTAGCCCAGCATGCAGGCATCATAGTGGAAAACTACAAAAGTTGTTTAAAAGTAGTGACAATGGTAGAGTTTTGGTATGACTTTATTGGCCCTGTAGAAACATCTGCCTGACACCCATCCTCCACTACAGTAAGGCTCTTGTCAGCGGGTGACCTGAGAACAGTGCCCGGGGATCTCCACATCTTGAATGATTTATGGTCAGGAGTTAGTGTTGCATGTTGGGCACGTTTTAGGTTAATGGGGAAACTGGAGCGAACTCACACAGACTCACAGACAACATGCAAACTCCTGAGCCCCACATGAGCCATGTTCCTACTGGTTCACTTTGGAGCATAACTGTACGGTCCAGGAGTGTCCCCACTGTGGTAAGTAAGCAGTCCAGACGCCTGGATAAGAGGAAAGCACTGACTTAATCTTAATGCTAACTTATGTGTTGAGTCCACATACTTAGCAAAACAAAGCTAGCAAAGCATGTTTGCATCAGCTGTTTCCTGTTTATTGAGCACAGCACTCGCATCAAGACTCTAAACATTATATTTCCAGTGCATAACACATCTGACATTATCCAAAGCCAACGCATTACATTAAACGAGGTTAACACATGGTGTAGAGGGTTTGCAGTGAAGTGAAATAAATAACATGGAAACACAGGCAGCTATGAACTTAATCAATCCTAAGAACTCCAAGACGAACCTGACGGAGGACCAGAGCCAGTTGGAGCGCTCTTATTGTTCAGGAATAGAACCCTTCCTTCTCACTGAGAGGCAAGAATGCTAACCACTCAATCAGCAAGCATTTATTTGTGTTTTTTTCCATTGTTGTCACTCAAATTATTTTGCAGGCTTAGAGGCTTAGAGTTGTTTTTAAATGTCCTGGGGCCAGTCCCTGAGGAGCTGGCCAGTGGCTGTCTGCCTGCTGCTCACTTAAGAGTTTACCACCACAAAGTTCATCTCAGAAAAGCACATTGCTGCATGTAGGTTTATTTATTTTGCAGAATTAAAAGTTGGTAAAAGCAACATCTGTTTAGCTGGGTTACCTGAGGCTCTGCGTGTTCCAGGAAGCACAGATATTTCCATCTCATAATGAACATAGCATTCTCATGGAATATTAACAACGGCAGCACAAAGCGACTCTTATTAAGAGGGCTCTAGCTGTCTCCAAGAAGACTATCCTTGTTAACTGGAAAACATGAGAGACCGTATTGTCTTTTGGAAAAATGTATTCATAGAATTTATTACAATGTAATAAACTGATTTAGTCTCCAACAATCATAATATCAATTTGAATTTGAATGAAAAACTTCCTTGGTTAACTAATTGAAAGCATTAATTAAGCCCTGTCCACACGCAGCCGAGCTCAGGTGAATCCACAAAGATATTTTATCTAAAGCATGTATCATCCACATGGTGCAGGCGTTTTAGGCTCTGAAAACAACACTAGGTTAGGTTTGGTGAAACTAGGTCCCAGAGTACAAAGATCTCAGAATGTTGTTTATGTGTCTGTGTAATTACAGTGTGTCCATAACAATGTTTAGATGATGACATCATAGCCCCAGTGTGCATCTATTCTGTCTAATCTACGGACTGTTTTCATGATGTTTACCGTACAATCCTCTCTAAATACACCACCAAGAGCCACAGGTGAAATAAATAAGTATATCCACAGTGGATATGGTCTTTATTTGGTCCATTTGGAGGCTGTCATTATATTCCAGTAACATCTGAGGCATAAGTTCTTGTCTCTTTTGTAGATTTTACATCCAAGCTGTACATTCAAAATTGTCAAACTAAGTAGATTTTAAATGTATTTAACTTGCTCTCACACACTTGTACTGTATAGATTGTACATGCAAACCTTTTTAGGTAGCGTAGACATTTACTAATACTATTCTCACATTTGCAAATACAACTGTGCCACTGAAACTCTTGGTTCTGTATATTCACTGCCTGGTTTGCTGCAGACCTAGGAGTGGAGCTGCGGCGTGTGAGCGGGCATTAGGAGCTTTAGAGTGAGCGATGGAGGTGGAATCAGAATGCACCACAGGCCCTGTCTGGATGGAGCAGAGATTTATGGCAAAGTGGACCTAAAGTGCAGACTTGGACCAGGGGAGAGGTGAGCAACTCTTTCAATGTTGTTTTGAATTATTAGAGGAAACATATTCATTTATCCAGGTACTTGGTATTAAACGCTTACATTTTGTTCAACTGTAATACTGATCTAAAACTGGTTAATAATAGAAACAGGTCCATTGACTTCCTGTTCAAAGCTGCAGAACTGATGAGCCCAGCCTCTTCACAGTGATAAGTCCCACCTCTTCATAGTGGTAAGCTCCACTTCCTTCTATTTAAATTTCACTACAACAAGCAGCGGATTGTGATGTGTATTTATTTTGTACGTGTCTATGTGACATTTCCTAACTCTTCACAAGCCTCAGTTGCAGGACAATAAAGGATTAACTCAAACATACAGGAATCAATCAGTAATGAGGAAACACGGCTGTAACAGGTGTAAAGCTTCTTAAAGTTGCCTGTGGTCACATGACATGACAACATTCTAGAATCTTGCTGATTGCAAATTTGTTGATCTGGTCTATGGTTCATATCGCTGCGATTACTGGGCCTATTCACATGAAAATAAAACTGACATTAAGTTCAATGCCTCTCCGTCAGCACAAATAAACAAGAAAAGAAAGTTATTTCTTCACTATAGCCTCAGAAAGTGACACCATTATTCAACTCCAAAGACTGTCAGTTGAAAGGACTTAAAGCCGTGAGATTAATATGAACAAATAATGAGAGGGTTCAACATCTGTGGATTATATATTTCAATATTTCTTTCAGAAACATTAAATCTCCCATATGTCATCATCGAATAAAATCAGCCTTTTGGACATTGGATTATATCGAGTTTTTATGTGTTTTGACTAGATTTCGATACCATATGTTAGGTCTGATGAGATCAGAGAACTATTAAGTAAATGCAATGCATTTTTGTTAAAAGTATATATTGTATAATAAGTATATATATATGTAAAATTTGACTGATTTATTCATGTATTTATTTATGTATTAACCATCATTTAACCAGATTAAAACAATATTGAGATTGAAACCTCTTTTTCAAGGGAGAACTTGGCTAAAACTTGCACCACAGTATTATAAAAAAGATTTACATATAATACATAAACAAGAGACAAAACTACATTTAAAAGCACAAGTACAGTACAAGTACTGTAAAAAAGTACAATTATTTTTGCACGATTCTCTCTTAGTTTTTGACACTATGTGTGTTTTGTGGTTTCATGTCATTTGGCAATCTCTGATTGAAAAAGTGATAATAATCAGCTTCTGTTTCCATGCAAACACTGGGCATCTTGGAGAAAGTCCAGCACAGTCTGAAAGTCTCTTGGCCCCATCAGGCTAAGTTTGTTCCTCCTTGGCATGTGTTATTGTTGAACCTCACTTTACCCAAACAGTTTCCTCAGGGTTCCTCTGTGGCGTGTCAGTTTTGCCTGCTCAAACAGTAGCACATATGCTGTGATTCACAGGCTAGGCTTTGGCTGCGCTCGCTCTTATATTTAGTCTCACCAGACACACTTGACTCTTCTTTTGTCTGCGCTGCATTCGTGTTGTTTGGACTATTATCTTCATTTATGTGGAAAGTGTTGCTCAAAGCAGATGGCAACTTCGGGGCCAGTTTGCACACGCCTGGTGCCAAGCTCAGTCTTCATGTTGGTTCTGACTGGTTTAGCCGCCCCACGCCCACGGCAGAGTCACAGCACATGTATTCGCAATTAGCGTCCAATTTCCTGCGCTGAACGTGCTTGACTTTGCGACTTGAGAGCGGATATATCCACATGGTTTCTATTCTTCCCTCAGCCTCTTCAGTGTGGAACGGCTGCACTGATAATTGCCCTCCCGCCTACCCTTTGCCGACGCACACTCAGACGCTGTGTTTAGAGGCTGGAGCGCTGGTTGCTAGGAGACGGTGATGGCGCGGGTTTTCTCTGGGTATGGCTGGGCTGTGTGTCATGAGGTAAAGCTTCATTCAGCTAAAGACAAGGGGGAAAAGTCAGACCATTTATGGATTTGTGTTTCTTACATGCACCGTTTGTCTGGACTGACGAGCGGTCATAAACATCTCCTCTGAGCGTGTAGTGTCGGCGTGTCCCTGCACTGCAACGGAAGGGCATCATACAAGAATCTGGACAATCACAGAGGTGTTGGTTTCCTAAGGCAGTTTAAGGTTAAAATGCATGTGACAGGCTTTCATGTTTTATTCACTTTATAATAATAATAATACTAATAATAAAGAAAATGAATGAATAATAATAAACATTGTTACAGTTATTGTTGTTGTTATTATATATATATATCTATATATATATATTTATATATATATATATTTTTTTTTTTTTTTTTTTTTTTTGTGAAAAACAGAACCAAACTCTCACAGCAGTCCATAAATATTTCTCACTTTCCAAATGCATTCTGAACATTCTGTTTATTTAATTCTAATTATACACTGCAATGAGTTAATCAGCGTGTTTCACAATTTCAGAAACCAGAGAGAGTTTTGTGGTTAGGGTACACCTAACAACAACTAGCATGCTAACAGTGCAGAGAATAAAACGCTTTATAAAATTAGATGCAAAGAGAGCACTGTGGTCTCTTTTTTACCCTGAGAACTGCTACTATAAACTGGAACGTTTTTTTTTTTTTTTAATTAAGAAAAAAATATATATTTTCAAAAGGTATGTAACTTTTCTGGTGGAGGGTCCATCACCTGCTTTTCTCCATGTCAGATGTTATTGCTTTGACTAGAATGTTCCACAGTATGACGTCTCTATCTGTTCCATATAGCCATGGAGATATGGGGACATCAGGCAACTATGAGGTCAGATCTGTGGAGAGGCAAGCCGTTCACAGAGAATGCATGCTTTTCAAGGTGATTTAAAGCAATAAAACACCTGTAATTATATAACAGGTCATTGTGACAAGCAGGTTTCAGACCTGCCATAAGGCACGGCACAGTAAGTGGGAAAATCTTTAATTAGTTAATTAGCAATAGTTTGCTCACATAAATGTAAGACAAAATGTATTACATGTTTTCATAATGTAATGATCTTAAGCATTTTATGTGTAAAAACATCAACAAACATATTTGGGAAGTATTAATCTTCATTCATTTTATCAGATGCAAAAACTGTACAGAGGTGGTTGTTTCCAGGTGAAAGCTTGTATATGAAGTGCAAACTTGTAAAAAGTGTTGTCTGTAGGGGATCATTGTCAATAAAGTTTCTGAAGCTGGAAGCTGCCGTGGAGGAGCATAAGACAGCCTCACCACACTGAAGCAGAGTATTTTAGCAATTCCTGAGCATGATGGTGTTGTTACGGATTGCAAAGCTTTATTTGCACACCCACATCCACGCCCTCAGATCTGGGAGTAAACACGAAAACACTGCACTGTCCCCTTCACATAGTCTGGCACTACACCACATCCTGCTTAAGAGCGTGTCTTTGAAGAGCCCTGAAAACAGGCTAGGTGTGAAACAGCCTTTCCACCTCACAGGCTTATCTGCGGCTTGTGTGCTCCCGCTGTCGAACACCGGCTGGAACAATGGCGATTGGACACCCTCAGTGCTGCGGGTGAGACGTGAGCTGAGGGGGGTCTGTGGGTTTACCTGGCACAGCACTGTCTGCACCTCTGAGCAGCGCTAATCCTTTGCCTCCGCTGCCTCCGCTGCCTCCTCTGCTTCTGTTCTCTGCCCCCAAGAAACTGCCCAGAGCTGTGTGGGGAAGGGTCATGGAGCCTCTGACTGCTGTGGCCCCACCCGTCTGAGGCTGTGGTAACTAGGTTCTGTGTATGTTGTGGCCATTTCATTAGGTTACGTTTTTTTTTTTTTTCTCACCAATCAGGATCTTCTTTTTATAATTGTGTAATATCCTTGTCCCCTATCTGTTTATGTTTTTCAGTTCTCAAATTCAAAATGAGCAACAGTTTGTCATAAAATGCTAAACTACTGTCTGTGCACTGTCTACTGTACTGGGTTAAATGGCCAATTGTTGCACAGGATTCAGGGGATAGATTATTCTGAAATGAGTGGAGATGGACAATAAAATAGAAGAAATATTTAGCATCACAATTGTTTTGGAGATATGCAAAATTTGAATTATTATTATTACATCATCATTAAAACTATTGAGAATAGAAAGCAGTTTTATGTCTAATTTCATGAATAATTCACATTTTGTGCGACACTTGAACCTCACCAAGACACATTTTAGCACATTTCTGATGCTTTGTGAAAATATTGTTTTTGTTGATATCGTCCATCCCTAGCTGTGAGTTCATGTGTGTGAAATTATCTGATGATTTTTAATGCAGGTTGTGAAAGCAAATGCATGTGAATGAGACAAACCAACAGAAGATTAGCTTAAGGGCACTTAGTAAGCCACAGCTTAAGTACTGCATATGATCACATTAATGGACATATACCGTGGAGCAGTGAGCCTTGTCTGCAGAGGAGGCTTGCTTTGAATAAGCTGTAGAAGTTGTGAGGCTGCTCTGTATGCACAGCACACGGCCTCGGCGCTGGAGCCTATAATTCACCTGCCGCTGCTTTTAGAGACCTGCAAAAATACATCCATTTACAAACAAGGCAGTGGCTGCATTCCATTTAGATTTATGGCTCATTTTCATTGATCAAGTGAGTTTACTGCTGCACTCCGCAGAATGGAGGCAGAGACACAACAAAGTTTGGAATCCAACGTAAATAACTCCAAGAGAGTACGCTGTGCTTTCAGAGATGTGGTGTTCAAATGAGTACAAATAAAAAGACCCATCAACTACTTTGTTCCTTTAGTCACTACTACATAACCGACTTGTTTTAAGAAACTCTTCTGCTTTTAACTTTCTGTTTTACCCATTTCCTGTTGCATAGACTTTTAAGTATATATATATATGTATGTGTGTGTGTGTGTGTGTGTGTGTGTGTGTGTGTGTGTGTGTGTGTGTGTTTTATTTAAAAAAAAAAAATCCATTGGTAAGGAAAGGCTGTACACATAAATACAAGAAATACAAAAGTCAGTCACCCAGTCCAGGCTCTCCAGTGAAAGGGCCACACAATATATCACAATCACATCTAAATCACAATTTGAAGTGGCATCATTATCAATGAAGTCAAAGGTTCCAGTGATTTTAATAATAGGATGTTTGTTATCTTGAGTTACTGTGGAAAGAAAGACATAACACAATATATTTAATCAGCCGAACATGGTCCACATACGCAAATCTAATCATCAAATCAATCTAATTTGGCAAATGGTCAAGGTCTGGAACTGAACCCACAATGCAAGTAACTGCATGTGTTGTATTTCTTGTTTCGTAAACAAATCAACAAAATAAATCTATCAAAAATCAGGAGCAATCTCAACGTCCTCTCAAACATGCTCCTGTTGCTCTTGCCTTTTGCTGGGAAAATGCAGACTAATACCTCTGTATTTTTTATACAGTTCGATCGCAGTCTGCTATAACAGCCTTCATCGCATGGTCCTTCCATATCAAGACAACATCACTGCTTATGGGTAAAAAAAGAAAAAAAGGATTGAAAAACATTTTTTGCAGAATCAATGAAAGAAGTACATAACTATTAATTTGAGGTGAAAGAAGTTTGATTTTGCTCTAATTGACAGAAAACTAACTCCTTTCTTTCACACGAGAAAACAAATTAAAGATTGCACGGTTCTGTTCGAGTTTGACTCAAGGTGACAGAAGACTAGTAAAGACTTGGAGAAATGTGTATTCTGGATCCCAGGCAATCTTGCCCTACCCCTGCCTCACTTATGAACACTTACACTAGAACGCTTTCAAACAATTGACGCTGCTCGGTTCACATTAGCGCTGTATAAATCCATCTCCCACAGCACTCACACCTGAAGGAGGCCCAGTGATCTACGCCTCGTCACAGCGGTCCGGCTCCAGCCCATAATGCCACCACCAATCACCAGATGTAAATCCATGTGGCATTTAGTGCAGTCGGCCCTCTGTTTAAAACCGCCGTTAATCTTTCCTGGCATGTTTACGGTGGTACAGTGAGATCGATATCAGGTGTGATGGAGATTAGCTCGTATGTGTTGTGCAAGCCTCAACCGTGAGCTGGAGACTGGAGAAAATGGAAAACCTCTGTACGAACTCTGGGTGTGGGTCCATTGCTCAAACAAAGAGGATCAAACAGTGGAAAAGGAGGAAAAGAAAGTGGCTCTTGCTTTGGTTCACAAATAACTCCCTAGAGTTTGTTTTGCACAGGACGCTAGAGGCAGCAACTTACTGTCGAAGCAGAATGGGGTGAACCTTCTTTTTCTTACCACAGTGAAAAAAAAAAAAGTTATGTAGAATTCTACACTTCCTGACAACAGTAAACAAACAATATCTAAACAATAATTCTATAACAAGGCAAAATAACGTACCAATAATACATTTCTGATTCTATTCAGAACAATAACCAATTGATAAATGCAATACAAAACCGGTGACTAAGGGCAGCCCTGGCGGAGTCCAACATGCAGTAGGAACAGGTCTGACTTACTGCTGGCAACACAGCTCCTGCTCCGGTCGAACAGGGACCGGACAGCCCTTAACAAAGGGCCCCAAACCCCATACTCCCGGAGCACCCCCCACAAGGCGCCCTGGGGCACACGTATGCCTTCTCCAGATCCACAAAGCACATGTGGACAGGTTGGGCAAACTCCCATGAACCCTCGAGCACCCGAGAGAGAGAGAGTATAGTGCTGGTCCAGTGTTCCAGGACCGGGACAAAAACCACAGGCTCCTGAATCTGAGGTTCAACTATTGGTCGAATTCTCCTCTCTAGTACCCTGGAATAGACCTTACTGAGGAGGCTGAGGGGTCTGATCCCCCTGTGTTTGGAACACACCCTCCGGTCCCCCTTCTTGTACAGAGGGATCACCACCCTGGTCTGCCAGTCCAGATGCGATGTTGCAGAGACGTGTCAGCCAAGACAGTCTTGGCCTGCCGGCACTTGTCAGCTGCCTCAGGAGTCCCACAAACCAACAAGGCCTGAAAGAACTCCTTCTTCAGCCTGACGGCATCCCTTACTTCCAGTCTCCATCCCCGGGTTTCGGGGAGTGCCGCCGTGACAGGCAACAGAGACCTTGCAACCACAGCTACGAGCCGCCGCATCGACTATGGAGGTGGAGAACATGGTCCACTCGGACTCCATGTCCCCAGCCACCCCCCCAGGGAGAAGTTCACCTGGAAGTGTGAGTTGAAGACCCTGCTGACAGAGGCTGCCCACAGGCGTTCCCAGCAGACCCTCACGCTACGCTTGGGCCTGCCGAGTCTGTCCGGCTCCCTCCACCGCCAGCGGATCCAACTCACCACCAGATGGTGATTGGTTGACAGCTCCACCCTGCTCTTAACCCGAGTGTCAAAGACACGCGGCCAAAGGTCAGATGACACGACAACAAAGTTGATCATCGACACCAGGGTGTCCTGGTGCCACGTGCACTGATGGACACCTTTGTGCTTGAACATGGTATTAGTTATGGACAAATTGTGACTAGCACAGAGGTCCAGAACACTGGTCGGATTCAGGTCGGGGGGCTGTTCCTCCCGATTACCCCTCTCCAGGTGTCATTGTCCAAACAGGCGTTGAAGTCCCCTAGTAGAACAATGGAGTCCCTGGAGTCTAGTACTATATCTAGCCGGTAACGCTCGACCTCCTGTATACGCTCAGGCTCCTTCCCCCCCAGTGAGGTGACGTTCTATGTCCCTAGAGCCAGTTTCTGTGTCCGGAGATCCAGTCGTCAAGGCCTCTGCCTTCGACTGCCGCCCGAATCTCACCAGGCACTCGCCATCGAGCACACTGCCCAGGTCTGGCTCCAGGGTGGGGCCCCGGTGCGCTATTCATAAAGGGCTTCTGAACTGCTCGTGGTCTGACCCGTCACCTAGGACCTGTTTGCCATGGGTGACCCTACCAAGGGCATAAAGTCCCGGACACCATAGCTTCCAGGATCATTCGGGTACTCAAACATAAATTCTACACGAAAATGCAAACAAATATTCCAGTGATACTTTGCACTGTCAAATGTTATTAAAATATTTAGAGAAATTAGTTAGCCCATTCCGTTTAAAAAATTTGGTACACCTAGTATATTATGTTTAAAACATAATAACATAATGAAATCTGAATTTTATCCCACCCTTTTAAAAGAAGATCAATCTTATGAATTAATGGCTCAAAATTATCGGGTGTCATATTGTCCAGGCAATCTAAACCTCATTTTGAAATATTTAGAACAAAGGTCATTCCTGTTTTTTGAACCAGAATGCCTCTTTTTGGCCGCAGACGGACGATATTGAGTATACGGCTAGAGTACACGGCACAGAGCTCCAGGCACGCGATGCGAACACCAGTTTCTGACAAAAAGTTCAACTCCGAGCAGTTGAGCCAAACAATAGTTACCTCCTTTTAGGTCTAACAAAGCTTAATAAACGCCTACTTAATAAAGTACAAAAGCACACGTGAACTAATGTTACAGTTAGCCTACATAAAAATGATAAAATTTATCTTAACATCAAAGCTGTCTCCTGTTAAAGCGATGTGAAGGAGCTCCGCTCACTTTCATGTTTAACCGTCATAATGTTCACTACTTTTTGTCAATTTTAGTTTGAAATTGGGAAAAGTGTGGTGTGTACGCTACACCCTAGAGTGACATCTAACTTAATCGATGCGCCTGTGCAAATAAATGATCATTCACAATCTTTAAACTGAACTGATGAGCATATCTTACATACAACCAAATGTATTTAATCATGTTGGGAGGTACACTTGAATGTAGAATGTTTAGGATATGTGTATCTGTTTACTCTTTGAATATTGGTAGAATGAAAAAAAATCCACTGTTTCAACAACACCATTGTTTTACTTTTTTCAGTGTACATTTTTTAAAAAGTATGAACATACATGTTTTTTAAAATACAGTAAACATAAGGTGCCCAGCATGTGAATCAACCTAAGAAATGTAAGGTTGATTTCATATTAAAGCACATTTTCTGTTACGGTGACTTTTTTTTTTTTAGCTTTTAATCCTGTTCTACCAATGTTCAGTCATCAAAAACACACCTGAAGTTGCATTCAGCTGCATTCATGCCATTTTGAGGAATGTTTATAAGAAAATCCTCTCCAAATGTCAAACACACTTCCTGTTGAACTCCCTCCATGTGTGACGTTTTGTCTCATATAATACGTCACTTATTCAAGAATCTTCTGCTGTTTAAGTCCTTAATTACTCTGATAATATACAATATTTTCCAACAAAGGGCTTCTCATTTGGAACCCATTAAATAACACTGCATAGTGTCAACATTGGTTTCCCCTTTCCAACCCATGCTCACACATCTCCCACTTGTTTTTACAATGGAAACCCATATGGTTAACCCACATGGGTTTCTCATGTGGGACGCATTAAGTAAAACTACATAGGGCCCACAGAAGCTAACCCAGTTCCAGCCCATACAAATAGCCCATGTGTAAACCAGAAAGGTCCCATTTAGTTCTCACATGGGCTTCACACTTGGGACCCATGTTTTGTAAACAGAATGGGCCCCAGTACAGTTTGCCCATTTAGTTCTGATGCCCATGTAACCCATATTGGACCCCAGTGGGGTCCGTAAACCTTTGTGGGCCTATCTATCTGGCCTATATTAGTAAAACCATCCAGGCCCTCCCTGGATTGCCTGTGGAAAGCCCATGCCCAGTCACTACCCATTTATCCCACATGAGACCCATATTGCTTGCTGGCTGGGATTGCTACATTTCAAATCATACCTAGTTTTATTTTGCTTCATTCATGCTTTTTTAAATCATCTTGTTAACAAGGTCGTCTTGCCCTGAGTCTCAGAAAAAAGGTTAAGGTACACTTCATTGTCCCAGTAGGGAAATTTGTCCGCTGCATTTGACCTTTCCTTCAATGCCGCTGTCAAAATAATGATCTAAAACGCCAAGTTTAAAAAGCTAAATAAATTCAAACTACACGATTTTTAGCCAAGACTTTTTCATGATTTTCAGTCGTGCCTTGTCACTCTCAGTCTTGTCTAGTTGAGGTCAGTCTCATTTGCTTCAGTCTCGTAGTGTGGAGCAGTTACAACTGGAGCCATATTTACAGTCATTTCAGACAATTTTAAGCCTGACTTTAGACACTCTCACAGTAGAGTGTATTGTTTAGTGACACTACAGCACACATGGAGTTCAGGTGCAAACAGCATCTGGGCTAGAACTTCATATTCGCCTTTTCAGAGAAATGCACAAATAAGCCAGAGCTGAAGCGCTAATAAACACTCTCCTCCTCTCGTGCCGCTCATGTCTGTCTCATGTAAATGATCCAAATGACACAGTTTTCCTCTGTCGCCACTTTTCCACTTTTAGGTCCATTTTAGTGAATCATGGGTGAATCACTTCTAGTGGACAACTTTGAGTATCAGGAGTCACATGACACTGTTTAACCAATGAAAAGCCTGTAAACCCAACAGCCTAAATAAAGCATTAGTTAATTGTGCTCTATAATAATTAGAGATTATAACATTGTTTTTGTGGGTTCTTGACTAACAACTAAATACACTTTTACCCTACAAAATACAATTTTGTTGGGTAAAAGTGTATTTAGTTGTTAGTCAGAGTGGTGTAGTGTGCACTTTCATGACTGCACTTTCATGACTATGTTGTGTAGTGTGGACCTCCTCAATATTCTAAATCTAAACTTCAAAAGTCGTTTAGTATGTCCCCAGCTCTACTTTCTGCTTTAATTTGCACTGACCCCTTTACATTACTTTGCCTTTGGAGAGCCTCAGTTCACAACAGTGAGAAAAGGATTTTTGTGCTAAATGGCTACACAATTCTACCAAATCCTATGCATGTCACCATTTAAGAAAATAAAATTGCTGAGCGAAGTAAGTAAATATCAATGGATGTAACACAGACAGCGTAAAGGACATGGGCTGGCGAGCAATGGAGTCTTGTCTGCAGGAGAATAAAGATTATTCAAATATGCACACACACCATAGACCGTACATATCAGTGGACTATGGGATTGTGACGTCACCCATAGCGTTTGGCTCCAGCCAAATGAAGCCCATTGTGACCAGCAGTTATAGCGGCTAAAGTGGAGCCAGACTCCATATTTGGACATCAGAGTGCGTATCGTGGCAACCACACAGACCAATCAGGAGGGAGGTTGTTAACGATTTCCGCCCCTCGGCAAGAGGAGACGGCGGCAACGTGCGGCGCTAGCTGTCAATCAAACCTGTTGCTAACACGGGCGAAAGGAAGGAAAGGAAAGCACCTGATTGGTTAGCTATTATTGCTAATAACTTGATTTATGAACAACCAACGAGAAAAAAAACACCAGGATCATGTAGAGTGTGTCAAAACTGATATTTTAGTTCCAAGATGGTGAGTTTGACCAAAACAGTTAGAGAGTAAAGCGCACCAGTGTCACAATAGAAAGTGAATGGCAGCTCGGCTTTATGGAGCCAGGACCGCCTCCATGGATACTTCCTATTTGGAATGCGGCGGCTAGCATGCTAACGCGGTCCACTGATATGTACGGTCTATGACACACACACACACAAAAAAGGAGGCCTAAGGATGTAACATTGGCCTCAACATTGGGGGGGGTTCAGATCCCTGGCTCTGTGGAAAAAAGCCCATATGTCTTCCATAATAGGCTAACGTTCATAATTAATAATACTACAATAACATGTTAAAATTATGGGAGATTATTGAAAGACTGTTAAGTTCAGTATCCTTTAAATATCATATTTACAAAGCAGTTCAATCGATCTAGTTTTGATATTGAGTGTAAGCACTGGAGAGTCTGTGGTCACGAGTGCACGAGTGTGGGGCTGGACAGACACGCAAAACATATCACTAGAAAGATCTATAATAGTAGGCCTTAACAGAGCTACTAAAGAGGACCGGAGCAATACACAATGCAAACCTTGAAGCATGATAACGGGATGGAAACGAAAACGCACAGACAGGAGCTGAGCGGAGACATCCACTACAGCCCCGCCTCATTACCTCATGTGTACTACTCTTTCTCCGATGTGTGGATTTTTGAATGTGGTGTGGATACATGAAAGCCCAATTTGATGAACAGCTCCAGTTCAGAGGGAAAGGTATTGCAGGTAAAGCACTTTTTTTTAATACACCCGCCTTCAGAACAACATTTAGCCTAATTAATCCTTGTAAATGATACCTTTAAAACACTGCACGTGATGCTTTAACATGTTTTGTACTCAAACTGCAGCTCCTTGGTTTTGGGCCTAGATTCTTTCCTGGACACTTCTCTCCACCTGTCCCGTGCCCTGTAGACTTTCTGGGCCTTCTTAGTTCAGGAGACTGCAGGTTTAAATCTGCAGGTAATAAATCTAATGCTCTTTCATGTGTAAAGGCTGCGAACTCTTTGTCAGGCCATGTACCAAAGACAGGACACAGTCTGGAGCTCATCAAGTTTACTTCCTGTGACAGACATAAAAACAATAATATATTATGTCTTCACATACAGCGGGCACACTGGCTCCCCTCTGCAACGCGCCACTGAGAGGGGGAGCTAACAATACAATTATATACTGGCCATGTTATTACCATGTTACACGGGGATGACTCATTATGTTACAGTTTACAATAACAATGGGAGTGGAGTACTTATTTGGAGTGTACAATGTGCAAGTAAACATTTTACATTGTAAAGTAAAAATAAAACATACCTGTGACAGACATAAAAATACTCATTATGTCTTATGTCACATACAGCAGGCACACTGGCTCCCAAAAAAGTACAGCACTGAGATTAGTTGTCCAAATAAAATGCACAAAACTTTCATTAAAAGCTTAGTAACTTGCATCTAAATACTTACATTACGTGTAAAAACATGGTCTTATTAATGTGTTCATGTTTTTGTGGTTACAGCAAGTGAATTCAGCAAATTATATTCTTTTTCACGGAGCAAAAACATACACTCTGGAGGTTGCAGCAGGCCACTGAGAGGGGAAGTGATGCTACCAAAATAAAACACACAGCATGCACTTCTGGGTTTTCAAAATAAAATGCCAAAATTATCAAATTCACATATAATTATGCTGAAAACTAAAATACAAACAGAAAATGAAACCAAATAATAATAAGTGCATTTTTAACTCAGTTACATATGAGTTATATCAGGAGTGCTTAAGTTTTGCTTTATTTTTCTTATTGTCTAATTTCAAATCAAATCAAATCAAATCAAATCAATTTATTTTTATAATGCCCAAAATCAAAACAGCTGCCTCGATGGGCCACAGGTAGAAAGCAGTTCAGATAACTTTTCTCTCCTTTGCTCATTTATAAAAAAAAAAACCTGAAGTAAATGAAGTATTATATATATATTATAATGCTGTTGTGTGTGTCCACGTTTTATTATGGACCAAATCCACGCACCAAGTGAGCCTGGAGACAGTCAAAGGCGGCACTGAGAGCTTACACTTACACTTGTTTCTCAGACACGACACATGCAGTATAGAATTGCAGAATGCAGAATTATTTTTTATTTCTAAGACTACAATATGTTTGCAGAATGAATTGATTTCATGCCATCTTACTGCTGGTAGACGGCATGCTAACACCGAATCCCACTTTGAGTGTCCATCTGATGGAACGTGATGTATGTTTTCTGTACATGTTTTCAGTTGTAAAACTTGAGATTCCAAAGCAAATGTACAAGATTAAGTTTAAAGGCCAATAACAGAGCACAAGCAATGCAGATTGTGTGTCCTTTAAAGCCAGGCCAGGTGCTCCTCTAATGCTAGGGCTCACAGATGGATGGCCCGCAGACCAGCTCTTCTGCATTTCTTCGAAGGATAATCAACTAAAGAACACTTTTGGCCTGTGTGGATGACTCAGCACAGCATTATTATCTGCCAAGCCTGTTTTTCCTGCTCTCTCTCAGACGGCTTGATAAAGTGTAACCGTCCCTGGATTGGCTGGGCGCGGTGATTTATTGGCTGCGGTCTGGATGGCTCTGTTCCATAAGGCTGCATTATGGTGGACCGCAGTTAAATTGATGGAGCTCTGCTTTTACCAGCCGCTCAGTGCTCTGCGACTCAAGCCAGAGGATGCCAGGAAGAGTTCAGCTTTAAACAGGACTATCGCAGAATAATCAGCCTTCTGCGTTTGACTGACAGAACCCAGGCGGCAACAGGCTGGGACAAGACCCACAGGGAGAGAAGAAGTACAGACATCCACCCACGCAGACAACACACAACTAAAAGAGTTTGTGAGCAGAAAATAGTCGTAGTATTTTCTTTTAAAGAGTGTGCTTGTGGAAAATGACTTCTTTTTTAGATGCTCTGTAGAATTTTGAAATTGGAGTCGGCTGTGCCCCTGAAGTGTTATGCCCATGGACACAACTTAGGCTCAGGTGGGATTCGAAAATTCTTGGGGGAGTGTTTACCCACTTCAACAATTTAGTTTGCTTATGTAGAGCCCAAGTCGCCTCCTACAGTGAATGGTCACATTTATATATCTATATATTCCACCTTCAAGGCTCTCAAACAACTTTATAAATCAAGGACCCACTCACCTATTCACAAACACACTCACATCTGTGTTCACAGGTTTAGTGTCTTGCCCAAGGACAAAACAGTAGTTTTTCACCAGTGGGGAAATAGAAACCTCGAGGAAAACCTCAGAGAAAGAGATGTGACTGGGACTAAGCCTGGATGGACAGACTGTAGACACGTCCAGGACTGACACACACCCATTTGCAGACAGAGCCTGTACTCGATTTTGAACCATTAGTGGGGAACACGGTTCAGTTTTAACTGAAATGCATTCTTCCAGGAGTGATCCATGGCACAAGAGGTTCCAAAGGTAGTCCTCTGTACACTGTTCTTGAAATTGAGATGCTTCAATCAGATTTAATATGTCTCCCAGTTGGCAGTAGAAAAGTTAAATTTCAAAAATAATGATGACTACATTTGAAAGTTGTCCACATAGTGCTTTTTCACGCTGTGACGTTGCACCATGACAGATAAACACCTTCTATATGGTAAATGTTCCCAAACTGGAAAAAGTTAAATACAGAGCCTTTACATTCTTGAATTATGACAAGACTAAGACACAATATATGGTATGTGGGTCCTACTGATCCCAGTTCCGGTTATAATAAATTGTAAACAAAAGATGGCGCTTTAATGAGATCTGCTGAACTCTGTGGCACAGGTCAGATTGTAGATCCTTCACTTGTGCTCAGGGAAACCACATTCTCTTTGTGCTTTCTTATCTATAATGGAAATGAACTTTTGTGGTCAGAGGAGCACAGGGTCAAATGCATTTCATTTGTGAATACACAGGATACACCACACGCAGCAGGTGAAGCTTGATCCGTTAGTACTTTTCCACTTCTACTTTACAGTGTGATTAGTTAAGTAATCACCTGATCTTACTCAGTGGATAGAAGAGTTGGCTTTAAAGCAGGAAAAACAAGTATAAAATGTAGGTCTATGAAATAAATGCATTGTAACTATTTGAAAATATTTTTTGTATTGTTTTCAGCCTTTAAATATGCTGTTGAGTACCTTAAATTTGTTTAAAGTTTATAATGAATTAAATGAACATGTTTTTCTGCTGTTTGCCCTGACACTTACTGAGTGTATGCAGGCAGTACTATACACAATTCTGTTATGTTATTACTTTAAGAGACTGTATGACATGCAATGATCAAGCTAGTAGTAGCAGTGAACGTGTTTAGGCGGCAGAAATTCTAAGAACGAGTCTGGCGATGATTTAAGGACTTAAACCAGCAGAAGATCCTGGGATAAGTGAAAAACGGCAACTGTTCTGTCTAGCTTTTGGGTCCGAAAAATCTGTATCTAACAAATGCCGTTAAATCCAAAAGTAAATGTATTTAAACTCACATGTATCTTAAGTGCTTTTAATTTGACAGAACCACTTTGACTTTTCATATTCATATTCCACCAGAAAAGTTACACAGTACACCTTTAATATTTAGCAATTCCAACAAAACTGACTGGAGCTTTGTTCTGCCTGTGATCAGACAGAGGTCCCTGTGAGTGCTGTGCTTGTGTTCTGCTCCAGCACCACGGACAGCGACAGTCCTGAGCGGTAACAGGCAGACTGAGCAGAGCCAGAGCGTGTGTCCTCTGCTCTCTCGCGCACAGAGGCACACAGGAGTGGAGCGGCAGAGATTCAGCCTGTCACAGCGTGTCTGAAGTGGCTTTATGAAGTGGGAAGTGTCCTCACCTCCTCCGCGCCGCTCTTGCTTTCATGAATAATCTATATGAAGCATGAATGGAGGCCTGCGGGCACCGGGCCTGGTCATGTCCTTGGAGGAGACAGCTTTCAGAACACCCTGCACTCAATGTCTTTGGCTCTCCATTCGGTCCACAACACAACAGTGCAACACACAGAGCCGTCCCCTTGACACCGCAGACCTCACTGAGCGCCCTCAGCCTCCGCACATAGAGGAGAACGCTCACAGCTCATTGGCCACGCTCTCCACGTTTACATGTGGCGTACTTCAGCTTCACTTGTCCGTTTATGGTCAGGTATCTCCAGAGAAATGACCAGACCACTCAGTGCACGATCAGGTCAAAGAGTCAAACAGCTGGCTTTCCCCTGGACAGTTCTGAGTGGTAGCTGCAGCAGGAGTTAAAATTTGCTAAATGTTAAAATGTGTCTTATTCAACTGGTGTAATTTACCAAAATGAGACAGGTTGGGTCAGAATAAAAATAAGTAAATATGCAAATATGTTTGTTCTGAGGTCAATCTAAATGATAGGTTTTCAATTATTTGAATAGTTGTGTTTCCTGAGATCAGGCCATGAAGGATAAAGTGTGTTCCAATGAGCTGCAAATACAGGTTTTTTCACCTTTTAGCTAAGCAGGTCAGGGCCTGGTTAGTACTTGGATGGGATACTGCTGAAATACCAGGTGCCACAGTGGGGCACAGGAGGAAATGACGTTGTGTCCTTAGGCAAGACACTTCCCCCACATTGCCTCGTATGAAGATGATTGGTCGTGGTCGCATGGACTGATTGCACAGATTGGCCGCTTCGGTAATTCTGGTTTACCACCACCAGGAGTGAAGTGAAAGAATAATGGCAATAGTGTAGCACCAAATCCGTGTAAGTGTATGGTAATCATACTGGCATTATTATTATTATTATTAGGCTCGAGCACCACAAATTGGCGATAGGCCTATTAGTGTTGCAATGCCGCACGAAGCACGAAATTGTGCGCACGAAACGAGCGCTGAGCCACTCACTAATGTGTTCCCCACCTCATGCATGTTAAGTGCATATAAAAATGTAATGCAAAAATTTTTATTATATTATATTATATACATTATATATTAATTAATTATATATATATACACATTATTATTGTATTTAGGGCCAAACAGACAGTGTCGAAAGTGTTCACCAGTGATCAAGGATCCACACCATGACGTAAGAATATGAGCACGCTTTTCAAAAATGTATAGTTTGTGAGATATAAAAAATGGGAAACATTGTTTTCGCATTGGACTATTATTAGGCCCGAGCAGCTACAGGGCGTAGGGCCTGTTGCTGGCAGCATTGTCACAACTGTTTTGTTGAACTCGGCCCCACCGTCGCCCCTGGCATTAAGCAGAAAAGGGGGTTAAGGAATTGGCTACTAAGCACAGGTGAGCTTCTAATTTTATGAGTAGCTACACCTTTTGTTGAATGTTATAACGTGTGTGACTTCTCTTGCTGTTTCATGTTCGGGTGAATGTCTTTTCTGTGTACATCTGAATAAGTTGGAGGAATAATAATGATATTTGAAACCTCACTGAGGTGATCTTCTTTATGTTGTGTCAGCATAAGCTCAGTATAACTGTACTTTACACTAGAGAAATCACACCTGCCACAGAGAAGATCATTGTTCTTTGTTCTTATGTCATTCTTCTGACATGTGAGAACAGAAATGAGCTCAACTTTACTCTTTTTTTCATATTATTTTTTATATTTATGTAACATCCTTCTCTAAACTGTCCATAGTTTAAAATGTAGCTCGAGAATAAGTAAACATCTGATGATGATTTTTTCTTTAAACTGTAAAAATGCAGATGGTTGTTTGTAAAAAGCGATCTTTGTAATTACTGGGTCTATCCATGAGAAACGACAGCACAGCGGTTAGCGCTGGTGAAAAAAAACAAAAACGTGTACAATACAATAGTATACGCTGGTATTTGAATGAGAGTGTGTGTGAGAGTCAATGGGGGGACAACGGATGGAAATGAGCCCAGCGCTCCAATCCTGTTGTGTTTACAGTGTGTCATGTATGTTCACATGCACTTTCTTGACCCGACGAATGATAACTAATAATAAGCACACAACATCTGACCTCTTTTCAGTCAGCACAAATGAACAAATGAAAGATGCCTCTTTGGTGTAAATTTATGGACAGAGTCTTCAACAAGAAAGGTACAGTTCAATCTCCGGCCATCTGTCTGAGATTATGGCATAACCAAATTCTTGAAAATGAATACAGTTTCCATACGACTCTTGAGTAACACCAGAGCCACCAAGCAGCGCTCAGCGGCTGTATGGATACCATGTGCAGCCCCAGTGATGTGAGTTTGACTCCAGCTACTACAATTTGCTGAATGTCCTTCCCTCTCTCATCCCCATTTCATGCCACACTGTCTTACGGGATTAGCTTGGTTTTATTGATGTAGTATTAATGCAAACAATCATGTAATATTTCTTAAATCTAACTGTGTACAGGACAATAATGCACCAAAAATGTAGTGGGCCACAACGTTTTGACAAGGATTTTTTAGTCTGAGGCTACTCAAATGTCAGTTCTTCAAAGCTGTTTTTCATAATTCGTTCGTGCAGCTGATTCCTCCCTGATAAACACGTCAACACGTGTCTGACTAACAATGTGCGGGGCTGTTACTGCGCCAGCCGCAGACAGACTTGATGAACTTTCCATTTGGCCCACAACAACAAACTGGAGGCACGCAACTTTAATGCCGCCATTTACTTTGTGCATAAATCACACTCATTTAAGAGCTCCTTATGCGCTAACTGCCTGCACGCTTCGCTCGATCTGAGAGGGGCCACGCATGAATCACCGCGGGGCCCAGGCTGTGTGTGTGTGTGTGTGTGAGTACTTAAGAGAGGCTGCTGGCACTGGGTCACGTCTGATTTGCATGTTGTTTACGAGCCCTGGTTTATGTGCGGCAGGTTTAGGGCGGTGATAAGCCTCCTCTTATCTCCTCTCTGAGCATCTCACTGATCTGCTCCAACCGAATACAGCGCTTCATCACCGGGCTCTCCATGTTAACACGTGGAGCCGGCGGGTAAAGCGTGTCGTTTTAACGCTCTGTCCACTTGGGTTTTTATCATCTGCAGTAAAGCTAAATATTGTTGAATTATGTGGACATGATAACTGGTGGATAGGGTTACTTAAAGGTGGCATTAAACTTCTGTATCTCCATGGAGATAAGCCAGCCATGTCCACCAGGCCAAGTTACATGAAGATCTGTGGAGAGGCGAGCCCGGTCACAGTAAGAAAACATGTTTTTGTGGTACAATTTCAGTTGTAATTGAATAAATGTTGGAAATCTTATTTCCAAACTGTGGAATGTTCCAAGCAAAGCAATGACTCTCACAGAAACGAGCATTTGACGGACTTCCCCAATGTACTTGTCAAAATACTGTTACTTTGGAATGTTCTTTCTGATTCTGATTTTGAACCAAGATTCAGAAACATGTTTGAGTTTGAACTCTTAACCCTGCCCACTTCTGTTACTCTGATATTGCATCATGACACAGAATCATCCGTGTGGGATAGTCTCATGCAGTCGTTTCCATATAGTTTTGAAATCTCCGCCTAATTCTCTGCAGGGAATTTTGTTCATTTAAAGGATACATAATATGCAAAATACACTTACACAAGCTTTAAACGATCTTATGATGGTGTTTCCTCATCAATCATAAACATACTCAAAGTAGAATTTTATTGATTCATGCATGTTTATGTAATTCTGTTTTGTCTTGCATTTGAGAAAATTACAGTTTTCACCTAGCCCCCTATCTCCGCCTACTTTCGATGAATCAAAACCTTGATGCTTAGGCTTTAGAGGACAATTACGTACAGTATGTTTACCTAACAATGTTTTCATTTTTCATTGTTAACCATGAATTTTTTTTTGTGAAGCCTAAATACAATTTTGAAGTATTTATCTTTTTTAATTGAGAAGCACACAAACTTGACATTTCTTGAAATCAGTGGAAATAATACATTGTTTTTTGTTTTGTTATAAAGACTTAAAACCATTTTTAAATGTGATATACTTAAATCAATGACACATACTATGGCCTGCTTCATTTTGCCTCCATTTCAGATGTGATCTGATGCTTTGTAAAGTGTTTAGTGGAACCAGGATGAAAACTGGATTCATAAGCCACACTTTCCACTTCCATCTAAACCCACCTCAGTGGAGGGCTATTCTTCAGACTGTGGACCTGCCTGGATGTGCTGTGCAGGAGGAGCATATGGAGCTGACCGGCACCATCCCACAGAGCGCGCAGATCCAGGGCCGTTCACATGACAACGGCGCCGTCCTGTGAACGCCTGTGTGCTCCTGTATGGAGCCTGTCGGAGGTGTTAAAACAGGAGGTGTGAAAGTCTGCCTAATAGTCCAGCAAAGTGCCCTGTGCGCCGCTGAAGCTGACAAACACAGCATGTGAAGCCATCGTCCTCTGCAACTTTTGCAACAACTTGTCAGTAACACGTAATGGTCTTATGTGGTGTGGACCTGCGTGACGAACCCTTTACATTAGGTTTTCTGATGAAATTGTTCAAGACTTTTGTTATGAACAGACCTGTGTTTTTACCTTGACAGCTTGGACTGCACTCTGCTGCCTTTTTCACAAGTGTCATGTGATGTTGCCTCAACATCTCCAGTCAGCTGATTCTTCTTTGTTTCCCTACTTTGAGCCAATTCCCATCAATTTCTAGTGGTGCATTGTGAATAGGACACAAAAAGCTAACTCTGAAGCTAACTCTGAAGCACAGTTTTTCTTTTCTGCAGAACAAAATGTAATGATTTGACGGAATCATATGGTGCAGCCTCTAACCTTCACAGATGTGTCACACTTCCAGATAAAGCCTCCAGGGGGCGCAGGGGAAACTGTGCACAATGTATAAGCATCATTCACATGCTAATTTGCATTTCCTATTATCCTATTTTTTACTTGGAATAAGTTGAGTAACAGCCCTTTTTCCACCCCCTTTGCTCACTTCTTTGTTCCACTTGTGGAGCGTCTATGCTCCCTCTTCAGATTCATTTTGACAATATAGAATTAATTGTTTGAAATACGTGTGATTTCAATTATGCGCCCAATAATCGTGATCATGATTTGTGCTTTAATTGAGCAGCCTCTAACACCTCCTGCCGACCCATCACCTCCTCATACCTCCTGCTGACCCATCACCTCCTCACACCTCCTGCTGACCCATCACCTCCTCACACCTCCTGCCTGCTCCATCACCTCCTCACACCTCCTGCTGACCCATCACCTCCTCACACCTCCTGCTGACCCATCACCTCCTCACACCTCCTGCTGACCCATCACCTCCTCACACCTCCTGCTGACCCATCACCTCCTCACACCTCCTGCTGACCCATCACCTCCTCACACCTCCTGCTGACCCCATCACCTCCTCACACCTCCTGCTGACCCATCACCTCCTCACACCTCCTGCGGACACCTCCTGCTGACCTCCTCCAGTCCCTGCTGACCCCTTCACCTCCTCCAGTCCCTTCTGACACCATCACCTCCTCACACCTCCTGCTGACCCATCACCTCCTCACACCTTCTGCTGATACCTGCACCTCCTCCAGTCCCTGCTGACCCTTTCACCCCCTCCAGTCTCTGCTGACCCCATCACCTCCTCCAGTCTCTGCTGACCCCATCACCTCCTCCGAGCTCCAGTCCCTGCTGACCCTTTCACCTCCTCCAGTCCCTGCTGACCCTTTCACCTCCTCCAGTCCCTGCTGACCCCATCACCTCCTCCGAGCTCCAGTCCCTGCTGACCCTTTCACCTCCTCCAGTCCCTGCTGACCCTTTCACCTCCTCCAGTCCCTGCTGACCCTTTCACCTCCTCCAGTCCCTGCTGACCCCATCACCTCCTCCGAGCTCCAGTCTCTGCTGACTCTTTCACCTCCTCCAGTCCCTTCTGACTCTTTCACCTCCTCCAGTCCCTTCTGACTCTTTCACCTCCTCCAGTCTCTGCTGACTCTTTCACCTCCTCCAGTCCCTGCTGACCCTTTCACCCCCTCCAGTCTCTGCTGACCCCATCACCTCCTCCAGTCTCTGCTGACCCCATCACCTCCTCCGAGCTCCAGTCTCTGCTGACTCTTTCACCTCCTCCAGTCCCTTCTGACTCTTTCACCTCCTCCAGTCCCTGCTGACCCTTTCACCTCCTCCAGTCCCTGCTGACCCTTTCACCTCCTCCAGTCCCTGCTGACCCTTTCACCTCCTCCAGTCTCTGCTGACCCCATCACCTCCTCCGAGCTCCAGTCCCTGCTGACCCTTTCACCTCCTCCAGTCCCTGCTGACCCTTTCACCTCCTCCAGTCCCTGCTGACCCCATCACCTCCTCCGAGCTCCAGTCCCTGCTGACCCTTTCACCTCCTCCAGTCCCTGCTGACCCTTTCACCTCCTCCAGTCCCTGCTGACCCTTTCACCTCCTCCAGTCCCTGCTGACCCTTTCACCTCCTCCAGTCCCTGCTGACCCTTTCACCTCCTCCAGTCCCTGCTGACCCTTTCACCTCCTCCAGTCCCTGCTGACTCTTTCACCTCCTCCAGTCCCTGCTGACTCTTTCACCTCCTCCAGTCCCTGCTGACCCTTTCACCTCCTCCAGTCCCTGCTGACCCCATCACCTCCTCCAGTCCCTGCTGACCCCATCACCTCCTCCAGTCCCTGCTGACCCTTTCACCTCCTCCAGTCCCTGCTGACCCCACCACCTCCTCCAAGCTCCAGTCTCTGCTGACATTTATCTCCGCCTGCTCCACATTAGCATTTATGCAAAGCAGACATGCCAAATTAATGACAGGATCTGTTAGGCTAATGCTGTGCTTATGCTAATACCAGCAGCCCTTTTATATTGAAGCTCCTCATCCACAGGAGCAGAGACTATATTAAACTGACTTCAGTCCAGGATGTGCAGATCTGCCGATAGCTGACAAACAGCCCAGTCCTCAGTCCTCTGCTCAAACCCTGGAGTGATGCAGTATTTTTTTTTCTTTTTTTTAGTGCATGTTGAAGGGACTGAGAGGTCACACAAGAAGTAGAGTGAAGATGTCACATGATGAGAATGATTTGTTGAGTAGTTATACTGTCAGGTTAGAGTGTTATAACAAATCATTGCTTACTGTCACGTGAGAGTAAAAGTCTGGACGACTGAAGCAGGAAGTTATTTACCATCAGCATGACACCTGGAGACATGAACAAAGTCTAGCGCTTTAAAGTCGGCCACTGTCCAGGGTGTACCCCGCATAAGGCCCACAGTCACTGGGATAGGCTCCAGTCACCCGCGACCCCGGAAACAGGAATAAGCGGTAAAATGAATGAATGAATAAAACTGATTTAAGTTTTTTTTTTAAATAAATAATTTTTAGGACAATATTCAGTCCAATCTAGTTTACTTAAAAACTAAATAAGAAATCCAAAATCCCTTCTGTACATTTTTTGTAACTAATATGTCTACCAAATGAACTGAGAAATTTAAACTTGGTTCTGTCCATTTTTCAGGTTTATATGTTCCAAATGTGTGTTTTTTTTGTTTTTGTTTTTTTTGCCACTTTTACATAAAATGACATATTTCTACATGAAAACATTACATCATGAAAAACATTACATTTATGTGAGTAAACTACAGGAGATTTTTTTTTTTTTAAAGTACAATTACCCCCCAAAACTGTATTCAATTGCATTAACACCATTGCATTCTACCCCTGGTGCTTTGACACTTCAAAGTTGACCATGTGTCCACAAACACTATGTATTGTGTAACTCGACTGTACAACCCAGGCTTCCCAAATGTTTCAGGCCTGGAACTCCAAAATAACTGCAACCAATTTGGGACCTGGGGATTGATATTGTCATCTGTGATCATTTCAGTCAACACATTTAAAATCTGGTTTAACTGGGTTTAGTTTAGTGGAATATTGTGCTAATTTCACAAATAAAATACTTTTTTTCAAATAAACATACATTAATAACAGTGTCACAACCCCCACTTTGGGTAATGTAATGTAAGTCATGTATTTTGAGAATAAGATGCTGGAAGTGCCAACTCAGATGTTAGAGCGCTTTGAGTGAAAAACAAAGTTAAGACAGAGGTATTTAATGTACACAAACATACCTTTTAGGCATTTACATTTACAGTTGTATGTGTCATTACTACACTATTTCAGTATTTCCACAATCAACCAAACATTCTTAAACCAAATCTATTTTCCGTGTGTATCCTTAAGAAGCTGTATTGGCAGTGAATGAAGGCCAGTGGCAGCAGGGATCATGCTGGTCTGGACTTGGGAGTTGGTCTCGGGGGATTTGGTCCTGGTTGTCTGCCCTTCTGGAGAGCTCTAGTGTGGGCTGAGGTCAGGATGAGATGACCAGGGGCTGGAGCTCTGAGGGTTCTGAAAACATCTGCAGCTGCAAGGGAAGTTTTACTGAGACAAACAACCACAAGGTCACGTCCATTCAGTCTGTAACCATAACAGGCTGAACATAGGCGAGCAAAATGCCTGCGTCTACTACAGCATGAGTGTCTAACTCATTTGACTGGGGACCGGATTTAAAATATCTGAGCTGGTCGGGGGCAGAAACTTTAATTTAGTTTAAACAAACCTGCAACACTTTTAAAGCTCAATTATCTGACCCTGATGCTGGGAAGTACATTTTTTTTCCATATATAATATTTTTCAATAACCCCTCCCTGCTCAGTCAGAATTTGCACAATGAAATCCGTTCAATGCATTGTGTCTCAGGAAACGCACACACTCCAGCTTCAAGGGGAGATGCTCGTTTGTTGACAGAGAAACTGATATGTCCGTGGAGTTCGTCTCACTTCTCTGTTCAGATATTTAAACAATTGTGTTAATGTTGCCGTGCTTGTAAAGTGTGACTTAGCATTGAGTGCAGCTACAAGGGTATTTTAGCTTTTACCTGTAAATGAAACATGTCGGCCCTACTTTCACCTGGGCGCGAACAGGCTGTGGATGTGCCTTTTATCAACTGATGCTGTTTGTGGAGATGTTTTTCAAAGATAATTTCTCTTTTATCTTCAAGCTGTGAGCAGTGGCGTGGGATAGAAGATCTCTACCCTCCAACACGTATGCTCTAGCTGCAAAACTGTCCTCACTCAGGGCCGCTGCTGAAGTCATCGAAGTACACAGACTCAAAGCAAACAAAGTCAGCTTAACAACAGCTCTGCATCAGCCCATCCAGTTTGTCAGGCAAGGAAGGGAGGCAACTGTAATAGGTCTCCTCTGTCACCAGGAGAGGGAGCTGGCAACTGATCTCGAATCTCGCAACATAAATCAGCGTTCTGCATGGAGATGATACAGTTTTATGTAATTATTTGGAAGGTAAAATAAGAACATCTTATGGAGACAAGCAAGTGTTGGATCTTCTACCAGGCAAAGTTACGATTCCAGTTTGTGGAGCGAAGAGCCCCCTCAAATTAAGGGCGCATGTTTTTCAAGGTATTTTAGTACTTTTTAACACCACTAATTTAACAAAAATGTTTTTTTTACCTGAAATTTCTTGAGGTGTCTTTTGAGTTTTCAGAGGAGAACAGCATCCCTGCCCAGACAATGTCATCTTGTCATAAAAGCCGTAATCATGGCAGAGCTAACGGTGGGAGGATGGGATTGAAGCAGCATTTGAGAGAAACAAAGAGAATTTTGTAGAGCTCACAGTCGGATGGAGAGCTCATGCATTTCCAGTGGAAGTCGGCTGCAGATGTTACACAGGAAGCACCACCGAGTGATTCCTTAAGACCATTAGAGTCAGAGGCCCTAAAAGACATGGCGGAAGAAGCGGAACAGGGGAGTTTCGGGCCAGTGCTCCACCACCTAGAGATCTTCTGGGATTAAAGGAGCAAAACATCTGACCCTGCATCTCTCCAAATGCAGAAATGTCCAGCCCCCACTCGCACCCTTCTTTGATCTGTGCTGTGGACGGAGATGGTCTGACTAGTTTTGGTGCACTAAAGGTACACTAAACTTTGAGAAGTGTTGTTTAGTGCACCTGGAATTCTCTGTGCATGTAAATGTAATGTCTGTGTGTTCCTGGTGGGAAAGGGTGGTGCTCCTGGTGTGATCTGCTCTAGACTAACTTGACAGTACAATTAGCACGTATGCTAAAACCAGCGCTCACAGACAAACAGAAAACAACAAAGAGCCTCACATATGCAGTCATGTTCAACAGCTTATATGGTGTGCACAGATCCATAGTATCACAGTATCATGTCCTGCAGTACCATAGTACCACCCTCAGTACTCCTGGTCCGGCTCCACAAAGAGCTTACTTGTGCGCTCTAACTCAGCGTAGGTGAGTGTGAATTGAGGCAGGTGCTCCACACACTCCACGAGCTGTGAAAATGAACAGATTTGTGCTCCAACACAAAAATGTGCTTTAGTATTTACAGGAATATGTTGGTTACATGAATGCAAACATCTCCTTATAATTCATTGTAATATTTTCTTCACAAAAAGAGTAATATCAAAGTCTTTCATGGTGAATGTCACAGATGTGCATTGTATAGAGCCTTTAAAATGCTCTTTCATGAGAATGTTCAACTGGAGAGTAGAAGCAGTGAAGTCAGTTTGCTAACTTATTTTTCAAGTACAAAGGACGGAAAAGCAGCTTTAAATTGTATATTAACTTCACCAAAAGTATGGTAAAATAAACTATATTTATCTGCAGTTAAATTGAAAAAGGCATTGTCAATATTTCTGTA
Source organism: Rhinogobius similis (assembly GCA_019453435.1). Taxonomy (NCBI): domain Eukaryota; kingdom Metazoa; phylum Chordata; class Actinopteri; order Gobiiformes; family Gobiidae; genus Rhinogobius; species Rhinogobius similis. The sequence continues at coordinate 43,539,382 of CM033622.1, read as the reverse complement.
AGTATTTGTCCCGTTTGCATCTGCCATAATCTCCTTAAATAAACAAATAATATAAAATCCAACTTTAAATGTGTGTAAAGTTGCTCTGATATCACTCACATGTATCTGAGTGCTTTAACTTTGACAAAACCATCTGGATTTTTGTGATAATCTGAGGTTAATCTCAGTTTCCCCAGTGAAATCATGTTATGTTCCACAGATGTAGAAGAAACAGTGGGCCCCTCAGGTCTCTCTGCCCTGACCCATGCCCTCCGGCGTGTGCCCACTATCGAGCACTTTTACCTTCTACCTCAAAAACAAGATTGATTTCAGTCCAAAAAACACATATACGTAAAAAAAAAATAATTTAGATTCAGCAGACATCACAATATTCATGTCCAAAAATGTCACCCACAGGCTTCCTGGAGAATTGGCACAAACTGCATTTTGCAATGAATTTTAAAAATCTACCCTTTATATGCAGCATCCATTTTAGTGTGTCCTATTGAGGTTCTAAGTCTGGATGATGGTCTGGGTGCTCAGTTTAACCTGTGCAGAAGTTATCCATTTGACCTTTTTTCTTTGGTCCTTTGGCTCTATTTATTTATCTATCTATTATCTATTTATCTGTTTTATCTTTATCTTTATCAACGTTGTAAGACCCAAAAAAGGACATTTCTCTTGAACTAATTCTTATGTGAGTTGTCTCTAGTAGACCTCCAGAGGATGGCTATATAGGGGAGAGGGCTCTACCTGGAGGTGTGGCTGCAGCAGGAAGAGACAGTCTCCATCCCCTCCTCCAACTCAGCCCCTGCTGCCTTGTTAAAGATAATCTTCATTCATCCTCTGAACCCTTTATTTGATTATTTGAATTTATTTATACCACATTTTTGTCTCCTACATAAATGCAATTTTCATTTTGGAAGAATCTTTTTGTGGACATTAATTATTAGTGAAGCATCAGGCCTATCTTGGCTCAGTCACCAGGAGGTACAGGATTATAAAACTGACTCTACACAAGTCAAAGACTACTTCCACAAGAATTAAGGATTGGAAAATGGATTTCACCACTGCGAAAATGGCTCAAACATATGAAATTGTCCTCTTATTTCCAAAGAAACATGCAAGAAGGCATGGAGAGGCCTAAAAAGCAACATGGAATGGGGTATATACAACCTTTCACTTTGTGTAAATGAAGCATTTGTGCAACGCCAATTTAAGGATGAAGGCAGCAAGAAAAGGAAATCTATCTTATTTGAACTGTTCAATCCTTAAGGGGTATATAGGATTCTACTACAGAAGTACAGTATTGGAGTGAAGCTTGGCAAAAAAAAACACAAAATGGCTCTCATGGAGAGTGAAGACAGGGAAGTCAACCCCAGTTTAGGTCTTGAGCTCGAGCTGGTTGACAAAGATGAGCATGCAGCAAAACTAAAAGGTCGTAGAAAAGGAAAGCTTGCACATTTGACAAGAAGGAAAAACATATTGGTGTTAATGCATGATTAATTATGTGTTCAAGAAGTAAGAGACAATTATTTAAAATACACTCAACTGCTTGAAGAATGTAAGGGCACACACACACTGCCTATCATGAAATGCTAACAGAAGATGAAGCTAAACAAGATGAAGATGAATGGTTTGTTGCATTTGTGTCCGAGGAGGCTGCCTGGAGCTTCTAAAGGCGAGCAGGAGGTGGAGCAGGACGCCGACCTGGACCCTGGACCAAAGGACAGCGCCTCTCAGGTCTCCAAATCAGCTTCCTTGGTGGCTTCAGCAAAGAAGTGTGCAGAGGCGGAAAGAGCAGCTGTAGAGATTGAAATGGCTGCCCTCAGATGATCTGCAGGAAAAGGAACTGGAGCTGGATAGAGTTCTGAAGGCTGTGAAGCAAAAGCGTGAAGCTCTGGAGTTGAAGATAAAACTAGAAGCGTCTTCATCTAAGCTTGCAGTTTTTACAGTACTGGAGGATTCTATTGATGCACCACGAGGTAAAGATGCCATGAATGACAATTTGGTGAAACGTCAGTTAAAGATGAAACTGAGGATGGAGGTTTTCTCTCCCTGGGCATGATAAGGCAGTGTCTACGGTACAAACCCTGGGTGTGCGTCACAAAGAGGGGGTTCACTTTCAGCCTATACATTTAGGAATAACTATAACTGCAGGGCAAAAAGTGACCTTGCAGACCTCAAGTCCAGTAAAACGGACAACAGAAAGCCCAACTACCTGCTCCAAGGAGGACCGGTCAAAGTTAGACCTACAGGTCAGTCCAAGTCAGGAGAGTTTGATATATGAAGGGCCAAAATGAAATAGCAGCTTTACTTGTACAACAACAGCAGCTGTACTCATTACCACATAAAGAAATCCCAATTTTAGTGGTGATATGCTGTCCTATCAAACATTTATAAGAGCCTTTGAGCATGTAGTTGAGGTCAAAACCAGGAACAGTGTAGATAGGCTCTACTTTCTTGAGCAATATACAAGTGGCCTTCCAAATGAGCTTGTCAAAAGCTGCCCACACATTAGTCCAGAAGGTGGTTATGGAAAAGCTAAATGTTTGCTGCAGGAACATTATGGAGATGAGTTCAAAATCTGTGCTACTTACATGAAAAAGGCTTTAGGATGGCTCGCAGTGAAAGGTGAGGATCCTAAGGCAATGCAGATGTTTACTTTGTTTTTGAGGAGCTGCTGTAATGCTATGGAGGAAATTAAATACCCTCAAGAAATGAATTTGTCTTCAAACATGAAACTTTTGATTATGAAACTGCCATACAAGTTTAGAGAAAGATGGCAGACATTGTGTGTGGATTTTAGGAGAAGCAAAGCTCCAGGCCTCAGTTTAAGGAGCTTGTCAGTTTTATGGAGAAGCAGGCGAAGGTAATTTGTGACACAGTGAATGGTGACATACAGGACAAGCTCACCAAAACTAAAGAAAAGCCAGTAAGAGCCAGGCCTAAATCTAATGAAGGTAGTTTTGCTACAACGATTTCTACTGCAGCTTCACAACCCTCACAGCAAATAGAAATAGTTTTGCAAAATATGTGTGTGTTGTGTAACAAAAGTCACACACTGGAGGACTGCAAGTTGTTCAAAACTAAAAAGACACATGGACAAAATTACGCTCCTCAGAGTAAAGGGGATGTGTTTTCATTGTTTGCATCAAGGAGCAAGTTTTGCAAACAAAAGCAATCCTGCTCAGTATGTCAAAAGCAGCACCCTTCATACGTCCCAAAATGAAAAGCCAAAACAAGACTTTAAAGTTATGAACACAGGGAATGTAAATGTGAGAAGTGACACACAGCCAGTGACTATTCACCCTAAGCATGTGGCCATATTGGGGCTGGTACTGAAACAAGTAATGTTCTTTCACTTGTGCCAGTGAAAGTCAAAGCAAACAAGGGCTGCACAGTAATGGAGCTTTATGCCTTTATTGACCCAGGCAACACTGACACTTTTTGAACTGAACGCCTCATGTTACAGTTAGGACTCAAAGGTAGAAAAGCTCAAATACTGCTAAAGACTATGGGTCATGAAAAGCTGGTACCTACAAGTATAGTATCAGGCTTAAAGGTCTCAGGAAGGTGTGAAGAACATTTTTTCCCCTACCAAACTTATACACTAAGAAAGAAATGCTTGTTACAAAGGACACATTTCCCAGAAAGCAGGATTTAGACAGATGGTCTTATCTGCTGAGTGTCCAAATTCCTGAAATAAACAGTCCCATTGAACTGCTCATTGGAACTAATGCCTCAAAGGTAATTCAGCCCTGGGAAATAATTCATAGCCAGGGGCAGGGTCCGACTCGGTCGTGTCATCAATGGTCCTCTAAGAGAAGGCAACAATAATGAGGATTATCCTTCTGCCGGTGTCAATTGAGTAACTGTTGAAAGCTTAGAAACTTTACTGATCAGTCAGTACAATATGGACTTCAATGAAAAGACATCAGAAGCAAAGCGAGAACTGAGCATTGAGGACCAAAGATTCCTGGAAATAATGGACAAAAAATGGACATTACAGTCTTGAATTGCCTTTCAGGGACAAGGCAGAAATGCCCAACAACAGACAAATAGCTGTTCAACACCTTTAAAGTCTAAAGCGAAAGTTCATGAAAAATAATTCATTTAGTTAACAGACTTTGTCAATGATGTTTTAACTGAAGGATATGCTGATGTAGTTCCTTGGGAAGAAACACAGAAAAACAAGGGTAAAACGTGGTACATAGCTCATCATGGGGTCTACCACCCCAGGAGGAAACACTCTGAGAGTTGTGTTTGACTGTGGGGACTGTGGAGTGTCTCACTAAACTCTCAGTTACTTCAGGGCCCAGACCTCACTAACTCTTTAATTGGAGTGCTGCTCAGGTTTAGGCACGAGCCTGTAGCTCTCATGGCAGACATCAAATCTATGTTCTACCAGGTGAGGGTTTCTCAGGATTTCTGCGATTTCTATGGTGGCCAAATGGAGACTATGAAAAGAAGCCACAGGACCATCGGATGCTGGTGCACATATGTGGTGCAGTCTCCTTTCTCAACTGTGCCAGCTATTCCTTAAGAAAAACTGCACAAGACAATTCAGACTTCAGCTCGCAGTTAATCGATACAGTCCTGAAACATTTCTATGTTGTTGATTGACTTCTGGTGCTACTGTGAAGTAAGGGGGGCTTCCGACTTACTTACTTAAGTGGGTGAGCAACAGCCGTGTAGTGCTGGCCAGCATAAAGGAGGAGGCAAGAGGAAAGGAGATCAGATCTCTAGATCTGAGCAAGGACCAATTGCCTACTGACAGTGGAGAGGGAACCTCTCCATGGTAAGCTCTGTGTATGATCCACTTGGCATGTTTGCACCTGTCACACTGCCAGCCAAACAACTGCTACAACAGCTCTGCAGGTCTGGCTATGGGTGGGGTGAGGAACTACCCTCTGAGATGACAATGCAATGGACTAAATGAGTGCAAGACATTCCTAAATTGTCTCAATTTAGGGTTTCATGATGTATGAAGCCTAAAAACGTTGGCAAGCCTATCTCATATCAGTTACACCACTTTTCAGATGCTTCAGAGTCTGGATATGGGTGTGTAAGTTATCTCTGTATGACATGGCATGGCATGTTTCTTTTATGATTATGAGTGTTAAAGTGGACAAGATGTTAAAGGCAGAGCTGCTGGTACCACTGGAGACATCAAAATTTTTAACTGACAGTCAAGCTGTCCTAAAATACATTGCTAACTATACAACAAGATTCCAGATATTTGTTACCAACAGAACTTCTACAATCAGAGACATGACTAGTGTTGACCAATGGCATTACATTGACAGTAAACATAATGAGGCCTCCAGGGTCAAAGTCTGTGGCCAAATCAAACAGTAGCTCAGTCACTCTCACAAGATAATCCAGAAATCAAAAAATGCACAGCGGTGTCCAATGTTAGTGTTGAATGTGCTACCCCAAATCACCTGTTGTTGCTGAACTCCCAGTTGCCTGTCCTCCCTCCAGGAGAGTTTTCAAGTACTGACTCGTACACCAGGCACCGGTGGAAACAAGTACAGTATTGTGCTGATATATTCTGGAGGAGATGGACCCAGGGGTACCTGACATCTATGCAGCAGAGACAAAAGTGGTTCAAAGTGAGGAGGAAATTCAAGGTCGGAGACATAGTGGTGATTGTAGACCCCACCTCACCACGAGCATCATGGCCTCTAGCAAGGATTTTGGAGACGAGTCCTGACTCAAAAGGACTGGTGAGATCAGTAAAACTGAGAACTAAAACTGGGATTCTGGAGCGGCCGGTAACAAAGATTTGCTTTCTTTTGGATGAGGACAATTTATAAATTGCTCAATTATTTTGATTTTGGCTCCATCAAATTGAATAGTACATCTTTACTTTGATAAGTATAAAACATTTAGGGGTCGGATATGTGAGAGCCAAAAATGTAACATGGATCATAACTCGAGTCAGACTGGAGTCACTACTTTGATGACACAATGGACCAAGACTTGGGACTCGACTTGCACTTGAAGGATGATGACTCTGGACGTGAGTTGAGACCACCAGCAGTGCCCGCTCCTGTGCCCGCTCCTGTGCCCGCTGCACTGGCTTCTGCAGCACCCCTTCAGACAGCCTGCTAATGCTGCTCAGCCCCCCCTCACCTCCCTCGCCCCTCCCTCTGCTGCGTGGCCCCTCGTGAACTGTGGACAAATATAGATTAGTTTAGAAATTCATTAACGTGGTCGTTATCTGTCATTGGTGCGTGCTGCACAATAACAAGCCCTGTGAGTAGTGTGTGTGTGTGTGTGTGTGTGTGTGTGTGTGTGTGTGTGTGTGTGTGTGTGTGTGTGTGTGCGCGTGCATGGAGGGAGCTACCACTGCTCCAAGATAAGCCATGAGATGTTGTTTTTCACTGTGTCAAATGGGGAAAGTTAATAGAGGAGAGATGGAGGGAGATAGAAGCATGTGTATGGGAAGAGGAGCATTCATAGAGCACGGTGCTGTGGTTTAGACAAACTGCCTGTTGTCCTCATGGTAAGGCCACATTGTGGATTGTAAACGTCAAATAAACATGTCATAAGCCTTTTTCAGATGGGGTTCATTTTACCTCGGGACGCCTGTAAAGCTTTAATTACTCAACAACATCTGTATTTTTCGAGAGCATTCGCACAAGCAATGTTTGTTTCTAGAGTTCTGTACCTTTACTGTGACATGAATTGTTCCTAACCATAACAAACGTTTCACCAAAATCATCCAGACTTTACGAAAGAGCCTCCAACAACAGGGTTGTACTTCCGAGTCACTTCTTTACTTTTACTAATTGTAAAAAGAAAAAAAGAACAGATTGGAGAATGGCCTGTGGTGAAATAATGTTATATATTTAGTTCAAATCTGGATGTAAAACAGATACATATACATCCTGAATACATTTTTGCTTCAATGCACAGATTAAAACAGTCCAAATCACAGATATGAGCATCACACATTAATTTGTTGGATTTTTTACACACACTTTCGCAGACATGGATGATTCACACAGGACGAGACATCCATAAATATTATAATTTATCAGAGGTAAAAATGTATCCTGTCTGAATAGGGCTATAATAAGTTTAGTAATGTATGTAGTAATAAGTCATTACAGCCAATAGGGAAAGCATACTTTTTTTTTTACCAGTCGTGGAAAAAAAGTAAAAGTAATTGAAGTAAAATTTTAAAGTGTCTGTACTTTACTTAAAGTAGAACTAAGTAACATTTTTTACCTTATTAAATGTCTTTGTAAGTCCGTGTGGTGGTTGTAAATGTATTTTTGGGGCGTTTGAAGCCCTCGTCATCTCCCCCTGTTGTCTGTGCGCGGAGCAGCAACATTACTGAAGAAGTGATTTGACTTTCTTATTAGGAGAGAGGAGGGGGAAAAACAGAACAAAAAGAAAAAAAACCAAGCTTTTGTCGTCTTTTTACTAGCAGTGTATTTTCACAAGAGACTTGCAGGAGGAGCTCTGTCGCTGAACTTACTTAGTTCTGCTTTATGATAACGTTTTCCTTTTACTTTACTAAGAGCAGTTATCTTTCGTCACTAATCATGGACTGCACATAGGTCATGTGTTTCATGTGTTTGAGAAATATAAATAAACAGTTTCCACTTACTTACTATTCATAATCACAGTCAACAATTTCTCCAGTCAGAGAGACGGATGATGTGTTAACCACTCTGCCAGAGCTGGAGTACAGAGCGTAGAGCACACGCAGGCGGCGGGAGTGTTGGCAGCAGCTCTGACCTTGGTGAGTAAATGCGATCGGTGTCAGTTCTACAGATACTTCTACACGTTACACAATGGCTTTGTTCACATGATTCATCTGAAGGAAAAAGGTGCGTTCATATGTCGTCTGTGAAGGAAACAATGAGTCAGGAGCTTTTATGGACTGGTTTCTACTGTAAACACTTGTGCTTTTAACTGCGACACCTCTGCAGAGCAAACAAACAGTGCTTAGAGGTCAGAGCATGCCATTATCAAGTCCTTGAGCAAGACACCAACTTATATAGATTCATGTAGTGTACGCGTGTGGTTGGTGGGTTCTGCTTCTGTTGTTTAACCCCAGCTGTGCAGCAGTGGTCACACAAGTATACAGAAGGGACAGAAACACATTAGGGACGTGCCGAATTCTAATTCTAGGCATCGATACTTCTGGAAAATGCCAAACGTTTTTTTTTTTTTTACATGAAGCTGCATCATTTCATTTACAAACACACATTCGACACGACTATTTTCACCCACTGATATCCATAACATTACTTATCAACAGAACTGTTGACAATTCAGTTTACAAATGTTTGAATAACTTTATCAAATGTCGTGAATAAGCTAGCACAAGTTAGCATCAGCTGTTTCTTGTTTATCAATGCACAGCACTTGCTTCAAGGCCCGAGCTGTTATATTTTTACAGACAGTGCATAATGCAACAACATCCATACCCAATGCATATATAAAAAGACTGTAAAACACTACATAAAAGTGCAAAAAAGTGAAAGAAATGCAGAAGAAGTTGAAGTAGTTTTCTGTGAATTGCTGAGATTAGCCTTGAGATTAAATAGTATTGTTGTGGGTCTCTCAGGAGTGGAGCTGTTAGCACACATACCTGTCATGTGAGCAGGCTGCAGCGTCGTTAGTTCGAAACCAGTTCCCACACTCATCCCTATATAAAGCTGTCCTGTCCAATAAAGCCTACAGACCGAAACAATCCTGAAAAAAAAACCAAAAGCATGAGTTGTGTTTGGGTCAGTTTCCCACGTAGCAGAGCTCTACCTCTGGATCCAGAGCCAGGTCAGAGACAAAAAAAAAAAAAATTCCGAATCGCTCTAAAGTGAACCAGTCACTTTGTGCACACTATATTTTTCATTTTATAAACTGACTACTTGATCAAACAGAAATCTTCCTCAGACATGAGTCCAGTTTCACACAAGTATCATTTTCTTTCTGTTCCTTGCATTAATATTTCTGATAAGTTATTTTTCAGTCAACTCAAAGTCAAATCTGTAACTCGGCGCCGGTCATCAAATGCACGAAGCACAAAGCCTGCAGACGAGCCTGGCTGTCCGGAAGTGTGCGGCGCTTCACCCAGCCCACGCTCTATAGACTTGCTTAAACACAGTTGATTTGATAAAGCCGATGGAAGTCTCAGGGCCAGATGGAATGTCTTAAGAGCAGTAAGTGATTGCACTGTGCATCAGCCTGCGCTCTGCTAATGTTACCACCAGCATTAAAGTCTGGACGCCGCTCCCAACTCCCCGCACCACGCACTTTTGCTGCTGTTTAGAGTAATTAATCATCTTAATATTGTACTTTTAGCGGCGCAGACTCTTTGGGCAGAAACTCACTCTTAATTGGATCAGAAGAGCACAAATGCAGCCTGTTCTTTGCACTGTTTACTCCACCGTTCAGGGAGAATCAAGTCACTAAGTGTTTTCTCTGCAACACAGGATCGCTCATTAAATATCAAGAAAGTAAATTAATTTGTATGTTTGAAATATTAAACCTGCTGGAGAGATTCTGGCTGCATGTGTTTGTATTAAAGCGGAGAATGAAAGCCGTGCCGATGATGTTCGTTAAAGTTGTTTACCAGTGTGCGATGTGTGAGAGCAGGCAGCGTGTCGGAGGCAGAAATAGAACGCACACACATGAAGACGCACACACACACACTCCACCAAGCGCTGTTTCACATTAATTAATTTTGGTTTCACTTGGAAGAGTCGGAGTCGGTGCTGGCAAAGGCTGTAATCGTTCTGTAACTCTGCATGTTTGTGCTGTCACTGGCTTTGATTCAGAACACTTTAAGTTTATTAAATGTAAATACAAGATTGATCTACTTTGCCAGATAGTAAACAGGTGGTGCTAATGTATATCATTCTAAAGGGCCCACAGTGTAAACTGTGATGATGACTGGTATCATGTTACTTAAGAGCCTAGGACGCAATTAAGATGTTTGATGATTATGATTCAAGTACTCTATACCCTCTATGCATGTTAGAGCTACATCATTTTAAAATCAGCTGCGACTTTGCGACGTGACACAAAGTTTGCAGATCACAGACATGAAAACATTTTTCACCAATTATTTGTCTCACACTCACATGGGGCACAGCCACACAAAATACTTGCCGATTTTCTGAAAGATGTGTTACAAGTGGAGGAGAGCGCAAGTGTCACGTGATCAAATGAGCTGTGTAATGAAAATACAAATACAAATATACTTAGCACGGCCAAAAAAAAGGCGCCGCCTGGATACAACTAAATTAACAGGTCCTCTTCTCCTATAATTGTTGCATGGGTGATTGTCATTAAACCCAACTGATGTAATGAGCGGCTTCTCATTTCTATAACAACTATGTGGAAAGACAAATCCTGTGCTCATGGAAAAAGTGTCAGTGTGTTTAAGAAGAGTCAGCTCATTGGCATCAGGCAGAGAAAACGCCTAAGGAGAAAAAATTAAGAACTTAAGAACTGTCCAACACATTATTGGAAGGAAAGTGGGGAACCCTCATCTTCGAAGAAAAACTGTGGTCAGAGAGGCAGGTGAAGTGATGCTCCCATCATGCCAAGTCAAATCAAATCAAATCAATTTATTTTTATAATGCCCAAAATCACAACAACAGTTGCCTCGATGGTAGTGCCAAGTGCTTCCTGTACAAGCCTGTGGGGGCAGTGTAATGATCTGGAGTTTCTACAGTTGGTCAAGTCTAGGTTCAGCAACTCTTTGTGCCCAAAGAATGAGATCAGCAAACCTGAATATCCTGAATGACCAATTTATTCCTTCAATGGATTTCTTCTTCCCTTCCTTGAATCGCCACCTTAACGTGGTGGAGGGGTTTGAGTACCCGAATGATCCTGGGAGCTTTGTTGTCGGGGGCTTCATGCCCCTGTTAGGGTCACCCATGGCAAACAGGTCCTGGGTGATGGGTCAGACCAAGAGTGGTTCAAAAGCCCCTTATGAATTGTGAAATATCGAGGCCAGTTACGTCGCCTGGATTGGCGTCACCGCGGCCCCACCCTGGAGCCAGGCCTGGGGTGGGTGCTCGACGGCGAGCGCCTGGTAGCCGGGCCTTTCCCCAGGGGGCCCGGCTAGGCAGAGCCCGAACGAGCGACGTGGGGCCGTCCTCCTGTGGACCCACCACCTGCGGGAGGATCCATAAGGAGCCCAACCAGTCCACATGTGTTTTGTGGATCTCGAGAAGGCATTCGACCGTGAGCAGGAGCTGTGTTCACATTGCCGGCAGTAAGTCAGACCTTTTCCCAGTGCATGTTGGACTCCACCAGGGCTGCCCTTTGTCACCGGTTCTGTTCATCATTTTTATGGACAGAATTTCTAGGCGCAGTCAGGGCGTGGAGGGCGTCCGGTTTGGGAACCACAGGATCTCATCTCTGCTGTTCGCAGATGATGTCGTCCTGATGGCTTCCTCAAACCAGGACCTGCAGCATGCACTAGGACGATTTGCAGCCGAGTGTGAAGCGGCTGGGAGGAGGATCAGCACCTCCAAATCCGAGGCCATGGTTCTCGACCGGAAAAAGGTGGCTTTCCCTCTCCGGGTGGAGAGTCCTTGCCTCAAGTGGAGGAGTTCAAGTATCTCGGGGTCTTGTTCACGAGTGAGGGAAGGATGAAGCATGAGATTGACAGGCGGATCGGTGCAGCGTCTGCAGTGATGCGGGTGCTGTATTGGACCGTTGTGGGAAAGAAAGAGCTGAGTTGAAAGACAAAGCTCTCGATTTACCAGTCAATCTACGTTCCTACCCTCACCTGGTCATGAGCTCCGGGTAATGACCGAAAGGACAAGATCGCGGATACAAGCTGTCGAAATGAGCTTCCTCCACAGGGTGGTTGGGCGCTCCCTTAGAGACAGAGAGGAGCTCAGTCACACGGGAGGAGCTCGGAGTAGAGCCGCTGCTCCTCCATGTTGAGAGGAGCAAGCTGAGGTGGCTCGGGCATCTGTTCCGGATGCCTCCTGGACGCCTCCCTCAGGAGGTGTTCTGGGCATGTCCCACCGGAAGGCGGCCCCAGGGAAGACCCATGACACGCTGGAGGGACTATGTCTCTCGGCTGGCCTGGGAACGCCTCGGGATCCCCCCGGAGGAGCTGGAGGATGTGTCTGGGGTGAAAGAAGTCTGGGAGTCCCTGCTTAGACTGCTGCCCCCGCGACCCGGCCCTGGATAAGTGGAAGAAGATGGATGGATAGATTTCTTCTTCTAAGATGACAATGCCAGGATTTGTGGGGCTCACACTGTAACAGAGTGGTTCATAGGCATCATTTTCACACATAGAGTTCATATCTGAACCCCTTTGAATCCTTGGGATGTGCTGAAGAAGGCTTTGGCAATGGTCACACTCTCCCATTATTAATACAAGTTGGTGAAAAATGAACACTGGATTGGCTGCGGTAAAGTGGTGAGGTGAGAGTGCTAGCCACTCTAGCCACTGTGCCGTATAGTGAGGGAACATATTCCTTTTAATAAAGCAATCACCAATCAGCAGTTATAATGAATGTGATTGGATGCAGAAATGCGCAGAATGATTTAAAAACAGCGCAGATGATCGTGGAGCTGTACTTATGACGTCACAAATCTGGATTGATCAAACAAACGTGATCAAAGCTAAGTACAATAACTCCAGGTAGGTTTTTGTTGAGGGAACAGTGTTAACATGGTTAAAAGTGGGAGTCGAACACATCTTGACCATAAGGATACGACTTAGCTAAAACCAGAGTATGTGAGTGGGCATGCTGTTAAACAAGTCCTTGTGTTAGCATTAGCCACCACAAGGCTGTCGTGTTTGATTTGCTCAATGAGTGACAAATCAAACACAACAGGATCATGAACGCTCGGGCTGATTACATGTTCCTGAAAATGTGTTGTTTAAATCCATTTTGTTTCAGACCATCTAAAGAAGCCGCATCGGGTTGTTTTTGCTGCTGTGTGCATTGTGTTGTCATGGTAACTGTGGACCTGTCCTGTTAGACAAAAATGCCTCTGTGTTAACCCTGCGACGAGCTAGCCCCTGTGTACCCAGCCAATGGCCCAAGGACACTGGGATGGGCTCCAGTCATCCAAGACACCTAATGGGAACAAGCGGGAGAAAATGAATGCATGAATATTCACTGTTTATGTTGCACTGTGTCTTCAAAGCGATTTGTTTGAAATCTCTTTCTGTTTATGACATTCCAGGCAAAGTCATCCATGGCATCTCCATGGAGACAAGTAAATGGCAGGTCCCCATCAGACAAAAGTTACATGGTGGCCCTTTTAAATAAGGTTGAAAGTGATTGCTTCAAAGCCTGATTATTGACTGATTATTTGTGTTTTTATCGGTTTGTATTATGATTTTAGTGTATTTTTTTTCCTTTTCTATAGCACTTTGAATTGCTTTGTGGGCAAACTGCCTGCAGGACTTACCTGAAATATGGCAGAATATTTAAACCAAAGCAACATAATAAATTATCTGCTCCTTTTATGTTTCTTGTGAATCCCACAGAGCTTAGACAATTAAGAGGCAAATATGTTTATCTGTGCTGGAGTTGGCACGTAAAGACCCACAGGTTTGGAAGGAGTTGGACAGAAACATGAAAGTTTCCTCATCAAAGGAAACTGAAATGAGATCTTCTAGATGAATATAATGAACCAAACCCCGTAAAGGCAAAGCTTCTAAATTGTTTAAACTCTTTTTTTTATAAGCCTGTGAGTGAAGGAATGAGCTGGACAGAGAGAGAGAACAAGCTGGAGGGAGAGAGGAGGAACGAGCTGGAGAGCGAGAGGAGGAACGAGCTGGAGGGAGAGAGGAGGAACGACCTGGAGGGAGAGAGGAGGAACGAGCTGGAGGAAGAGAGAAGGAATGAGCTGGAGGGAGAGAGGAGGAACGAGCTGGAGGGAGAGAGGAGGAATGAGCTGGAGGGAGAGAGGAGGAACGAGCTGGAGGAAGAGAGGAGGAACGAGCTGGAGAGCGAGAGGAGGAACGAGCTGGAGAGCGAGAGGAGGAACGAGCTGGAGAGAGAGAGGAGGAACGAGCTGGAGGGAGAGAGAAGGAACGAGCTGGAGGGAGAGAGGAGGAACGAGCTGGAGGGAGAGAGGAGGAACGAGCTGGAGGGAGAGAGGAGGAACGAGCTGGAGGGAGAGAGGAGGAACGAGCTGGAGGAAGAGAGAAGGAACGAGCTGGAGGGAGAGAGGAGGAACGAGCTGGAGGGAGAGAGGAGGAACGAGCTGGAGGGAGAGAGGAGGAACGAGCTGGAGGGAGAGAGGAGGAACGAGCTGGAGAGCGAGAGGAGGAACGAGCTGGAGAGCGAGAGGAGGAACGAGCTGGAGAGCGAGAGAGGAGGAGCAGGCTGGAGGGAGAGAGAAGGAACGAGCTGGAGGGAGAGAGGAGGAACGAACTGGAGGGAGAGAGGAGGAACGAGCTGGAGGGAGAGAGGAGGAACGACCTGGAGGGAGAGAGGAGGAACGAGCTGGAGGGAGAGAGGAGGAACGAACTGGAGGGAGAGAGGAGGAACGAGCTGGAGAGCGAGAGGAGGAACGAGCTGGAGGGAGAGAGGAGGAACGAGCTGGAGGAAGAGAGAAGGAACGAGCTGGAGGGAGAGAGGAGGAACGAACTGGAGGGAGAGAGGAGGAGCAGAACTGGAGGAGAGAGGAGGAGGAGCAGGCTGGAGGCGAGAGAGGAGGAGCGAGCTGGAGGGAGAGAGAAGGAGCAGGCTGGAGGGAGAGAGGAGGAGCAGGCTGGAGGGAGAGAGGAGGAGCAGAGCTGGAGGGAGAGAGGAGGAACAGCTGGAGGGAGAGAGAGGAGGAGCAGGCTGGAGGAAGAGAGAAGGAACGAGCTGGAGGGAGAGAGGAGGAACGAACTGGAGGGAGAGAGGAGGAACGAGCTGGAGGGAGAGAGGAGGAACGAACTGGAGGGAGAGAGGAGGAACGAGCTGGAGAGCGAGAGGAGGAACGAGCTGGAGGGAGAGAGGAGGAACGAGCTGGAGGGAGAGAGGAGGAACGAGCTGGAGAGCGAGAGGAGGAACGAGCTGGAGGGAGAGAGGAGGAACGAACTGGAGGGAGAGAGGAGGAACGAGCTGGAGCGAGAGATGAGGAACGAGCTGGAGGGAGAGAGGAGGAGCAGGCTGGAGGAAGAGAGAAGGAACGAGCTGGAGGGAGAGAGAGGAGGAGCGAACTGGAGGGAGAGAGAGGGGAGCAGGCTGGAGAGCGAGAGGAGGAGCGAGCTGGAGAGAGAGGAGGA
The DNA here is from genome assembly GCA_019453435.1 of Rhinogobius similis. NCBI lineage: Eukaryota > Metazoa > Chordata > Actinopteri > Gobiiformes > Gobiidae > Rhinogobius > Rhinogobius similis. The sequence continues at coordinate 43,524,171 of CM033622.1, read as the reverse complement.
GCAGGCTGGAGAGCGAGAGGAGGAAAGAGCTGGAGGGAGGGAGGAGGAACGAGCTGGAGAGCGAGAGGAGGAACGAGCTGGAGAGCGAGAGGAGGAACGAGCTAGAGGAAGAGAGAAGGAACGAGCTGGAGGGAGAGAGGAGGAACAAGCTGGAGGGAGAGAGGAGGAACGAGCTGGAGAGCGAGAGGAGGAACGAGCTGGAGAGAGAGAGGAGGAACGAGCTGGAGGGAGAGAGGAGGAGCAGGCTGGAGGGAGAGAGGAGGAACGAGCTGGAGGAAGAGAGAAGGAACGAGCTGGACGGAGAGAGGAGGAACGAGCTGGAGGGAGAGAGGAGGAACGAACTGGAGGGAGAGAGGAGGAACAAGCTGGAGAGCGAGAGGAGGAACGAGCTGGAGGGAGAGAGGAGGAACGACCTGGAGGGAGAGAGGCGGAAGAGAGAAGGAACGAGCTGGAGGGAGAGAGGAGGAACGAACTGGAGGGAGAGAGGAGGAACGAGCTGGAGAGCGAGAGGAGGAACGAGCTGGAGAGCGAGAGGAGGAACGAGCTGGAGGGAGGGAGGAGGAACGAGCTGGAGAGCGAGAGGAGGAACGAGCTGGAGAGCGAGAGGAGGAACGAGCTAGAGGAAGAGAGAAGGAACAAGCTGGAGGGAGAGAGGAGGAACGAGCTGGAGGGAGAGAGGAGGAACGAGCTGGAGAGCGAGAGGAGGAACGAGCTGGAGAGAGAGAGGAGGAACGAGCTGGAGAGAGAGAGGAGGAACGAGCTGGAGGAAGAGAGAAGGAACGAGCTGGACAGAGAGAGGAGGAACGAGCTGGAGGGAGAGAGGAGGAACAAACTGGAGGGAGAGAGGAGGAACAAGCTGGAGAGCGAGAGGAGGAACGAGCTGGAGGGAGAGAGGAGGAACGACCTGGAGGGAGAGAGGCGGAAGAGAGAAGGAACGAGCTGGAGGGAGAGAGGAGGAACGAACTAGAGGGAGAGAGGAGGAACGAGCTGGAGAGCGAGAGGAGGAACGAGCTGGAGAGCGAGAGAAGGAACGAGCTGGAGGGAGAGAGGAGGAACGAGCTGGAGGAAGAGAGAAGGAACGAGTTGGAGGGAGAGAGGAGAAACGACCTGGAGGGAGAGAGGAGGAACGAGCTGGAGGGAGAGAGGAGGAACGAGCTGGGCTTGTGTCCTGCACTTGTAGAACAGAGCAGACTAATCAGGTTTGAAATGGTCAAGGAGCCTGGCCTAACACAGTTATGTCCTAACAAGATTGTCTAACTCTGCTATAGAATCAATCACAGACAGGCTTCCTCTGCACCGTACAGAGTAAACACCACAAGCTTCCTCTGCACAGTACAGAACAAACACCACAAGCTTCCTCTGCACCGTACAGAACAAACACCACAAGCTTCCTCTGCACCGTACAGAGTAAACACCACAAGCTTCCTCTGCACCGTACAGAACAAACACCACAAGCTTCCTCTGCACCGTACAGAACAAACACCACAAGCTTCCTCTGCACCGTACAGAACAAACACCACAAGCTTCCTCTGCACCGTACAGAACAAACACCACAAGCTTCCTCTGCACCGTACAGAACAAACACCACAAGCTTCCTCTGCACCGTACAGAACAAACACCACAAGCTTCCTCTGCACCGTACAGAACAAACACCACATTCTTCCTCTGCACCGTACAGAGTAAACACCACATTCTTCCTCTGCACCGTACAGAGTAAATACCACAAGCTTCCTCTGCACCGTACAGAACAAACACCACAAGCTTCCTCTGCACCGTACAGAACAAACACCACAAGCTTCCTCTGCACAGTACAGAACAAAGACCACAAGCTTCCTCTGCACCGTACAGAACAAACACCACAGGCTTCCTCTGCACCGTACAGAGTAAACACCACAGGCTTCCTCTGCACCGTACAGAGTAAACACCACAGGCTTCCTCTGCACCGTACAGAGTAAACACCACAGGCTTCCTCTGCACCGTACAGAACAAACACCACAAGCTTCCTCTGCACCGTACAGAACAAACACCACAAGCTTCCTCTGCACCGTACAGAACAAACACCACAAGCTTCCTCTGCACAGTACAGAACAAAGACCACAAGCTTCCTCTGCACCGTACAGAACAAACACCACAAGCTTCCTCTGCATTATAGAGATGGGAATTGAGAACCTGTTTATTTCTAGCAGTCCCTCGGAATCGCATGTTTCTTACCGATGCCGCTTTGGGCTGTATCTTTAAATGTTTGTGACCTCCCCCTGCAGCACTCTTTATGTCCTCACTTGAGCATGGAGGGGAGACCACAGAACACACTACCAATGTGTGGGGCCTGCCATGTTTGGCTCTGGGTAACGCAGTGTATTGAGCAATTAAAAAAAATTGTTATCACCTGTCTCTGAAAGTTTGCTAAATTAAAGAGGAGGTAATATGCAACATCAACCTTTTCTGTTGCTCTGTTATAATGTTATTACCTCATCAAAAACATGCCTCCTGTTTAATCGTTGCTACATGCATGTTTGAGCAATCTTGGCACTTTTTCGGGCACTAATTGAAAATGACCCAAAACGTCTATACAGTTTGTACTTGGAGGCCATGTTTTACACATCCAGGAAGTCTGTGCAGTGTTCTCCCACACAGCTCCTCCCTGCAGGTATAGCTGCTCCCCCTCCCACCACAAGAACAGAGCGGCAGAGAGCGCTGCACAGATACAACATAGTTATTTAACATAACATAGACTTATTTATGTTACTTTCGTTTAGAGCTTCAGTTCAGTTCAGTGCATTTAGATGCCCAGAAGGCAGGAATTTCTCTCACGATTCCCAGGGATGACGCAAATTGGGAAATGAAGTGGCTAAAGTTTTGGAGACAGGACATCATTGAAGAAAGTGTGCTTTGTTAGTTACACCCTTTTAGCTTGTTGGACAGTGGAATAATTAAAACACTGACTTTAAAGAAGGATTTCTTCCCAACAATAAAGAGAAGTCCGGTGTGTAAATCTGCAACTTGTTCTGGACAACAGTTTTACTGTGACTGTGATTCCCGCCACCAGTGGTGAGCTCCCACACACAAATAATCACTTTTAAAATGCACTCATTTGTGTTTACTGTTCTTCCCTTCATGAACTTGCATGTGATTGTGTTGTACTGCTGCTCTGAAGAGGGAGGGGTTTAGTGGGGGAAACTGATTAAACATTTCAATACGTTGCTTTCATCATATATAACATTGTCAAACCAACAAAAGGTAACATGGTGATCTTTAGATGCTATATGGTCAATACCACATATAAGTGTAATACTCCTGCTTTAAAATGCTTTACATTATAGTTTTAATCGAAATATATGATTTATTTTATGTATCTAGTTCTATAAACCTGTATTTTATCAACTATAGCTAGCTTATTAGGAATCAACAAAAGAATTGTGAAGGAACCAGATCGATAAAAGGAATTGACAACACCATTGATATTGCATTTCTCCAATTATAGTGGCTTGTGACAAAAACTGTGCTTTAAACATAAATCATCAGCAGAAATGCTTCTCTGAGTCTTGTTTAACACCATCATTTTACGTATTTTCACAGGTTGGAGCTCTGGCCCTCAGCTGTGGTTATACAGCACCGTGTTGCGTTCTTTTGAGCCTCTTATATGAGTTTGTGCGTGGCCCCACATACTGAGGCGGGCCGAGCTGCAGCGGGCTCTGCAGGTAATGGAGCGGAAGTGACAGGCCAGGCACAAAACTAATGGATAGTAAACAGCATGGAGAATAGTTGAGTTAAACTTTTATTATGTCTTATCAATATTTAATGACAGACTTAAAAGCTCAGAGTCAAGAGCTCCAGATTTACTGCAACAGAGCTGTTCCTCTGTGAGTCTGCCCTGTACACACACACACACACACACACACACGCACGCACAGACACACGCACACACACACGCACACACACGGACACACACACACATGCACGCACAGACACACGCACACACGCAGGCACACACACACGCACGCACACACACATGTACACGCACGCACACACATACGCACACACACACAGACACACATACGCACACACACGCACACAGACACACACATGCACACACACACACGCATGCACACACACGCACACAGACACACACACATGCACATACGCACAGACACACACAGGCCTGGTCACACATACGGTGGGTTTTCATGTTTTGTGGGGACATTAGAGTGCCCATATGTTAACTTTAACCCTTGTCGTTAGGGTTTAGGGTTAGGGTTATACTACTGAATATTTGAATGAGTCAAAACCATTTGAATTCAGAGTAATAGAGCTGTTTCTCGGCATGCACCGCCTCATTCTATATTGGCAGGTGAAGTGGTGGTGAATGGACATTGAAACTAACCACATCGTGCAGCTGCAATTAACTTCAGAGTTTATAGGTTGTGGATTACAAATGATCAAAAGCAGAAGAAAGGCAGAAGCTTTTACTGTATTTACAAATCTCCAATATGATGGAGAAGTGGATTTCTGAGGAATAAAATCACAAACTAAAGTTAAACCAATGATTTTCAATTGTCAGGCGCATCTGACATGTACAACAGCTTCAAATGTGTAGTCTAGTATCAGTAAAAACAGGTCCAGGTATTACAGTGTATCTCTCACAAACATCTCTAAGGCACAGCCAAAATCATAAATACATTTCTTCATACCTACAGCTGGATGCACAGTGGTGGTGTTTCTGGTAAAAGGACTGGCGTCCTTGGTGCTGCTCTCGCTCTCGCTCAGGGTCAGTTCTACAGGGACCCACGGGACCTGTCAGGGGCCAGCCTTGTGACTCGTGGAATGGAATAATTCACTAAACATGAAGCGCTCCTTCTTCCACTCCACCGCCACACAAACAAGTAAAGAGCAGAAGACTGGCTACAGAGGAGAAGACTGGCTATCGCAAACAGTAAAAACTGTAAGAAAAAAAAAAGAAGCAGAGTGGCCACCCCAAACAGAAAAAAACAACAACTGTAGTATGGCACACGCAAGAGCAGTATTCACCTGAGGAAGCTGGAATCGCACCACCAACCTGTGGGCCGGTGGCTCTGACTGCTCAACCAAGGATGTTTCGTTATGTCTGGAGCAAAATACAAAATCATTTCACAACAAATCAGTTCTACAGCAAGCAAAAGGAAGGGTTTTCAAGTAATACATCCATTTTTTTTTCTTTCAAATCCGTTTGTTTTGGAGCATAAATGACAAATGAGCTCCTTCTTGCTTTTATGTAACTGTCTTTAAATTTGTGATTTTTGTGTTACCAACAGGTTTGATTGACAGCTATCTATTGTCCAGAGTGTACCCCGCCTAAGGCCCTTCAGTCACCTGCGACCCCTAATGGGAGCAAGTGGTAGAAAATGAATGAATAATATGTGTACTTTAAATAAAATAAGAGGAAAGAGAGAGGAAAATAAATACTTAGAAAGTAATGTGAAGTGATAAGACATAAACCTGAGCGTCAGAAGAGTAGACTCTCCATCAGGAACAGTCACAGCAGAGGAGGCAGCCTATGATCCCTGGGCTGCTCTCAGAAGGGGCCCGGACAGGACCAAAGCACTCAGAGTCAGAGTACGGCCTTGATCTGCTCCTGTGTGAGGGCTGCTCTGAGACCGTGGTGCTCTTCCTTACGTAACACCAGCTCTGAACACTGGGCTGCCACTAATGTGAAGATAAACGCACCGGCAGAACTCCTCACACCTTTTACATGGAGCTTTAGTTTAGCAATGACACAATTACGCAAACGACACCAACAAGGGTTAACATTTATGTAAGGCTGGGGTTCCCAAACATTTCTGGCTGAGACCCCAAAATAGCCATGCATCCAGACCCCCAAAGCGATCGTTTCAATTGTTAAAGAGTGTTAGTCACGTTTAATATTTATTATCTGAATAGTTTATTGTTTTAGTTGACCCTATTAACTAAAAGTGACTGTGCATAGTGCCAGTACAGTATCAAATTTCTTAAAATTTGAACTTATCTAGCAACTAATCAAGCAAATAAGCAAATAATTTAGCAACCCCTGCTCACCTCTCGCAAGCCCCTGCGGGGTCCCGACCCCCACTTTGGGAGCCACTGATGAAAGGCACGGACAAAGCACAGTTCTGTAAACATTAACAGAAAGAAAGAAAATAAATCGAAATCAAATTCAAGTCATTAGCAAAAGCGTTCTTGTTGGAGTTGGCCCTTTGCGTGGGCTGTAGCTTTGAACCATGCAGATGCTGTGAAACACTGGATCTGCTCAGCCTTTTGAACTCAAAACTAGTGAAGCGAACTTCAGACGTAGGAAATATTGTGCACGTCTGTCTCGTTAAAATATATGAAAAATGCTTGACATTACAATATATTCATTCTCCACACTGAGCATATTCCCCCTACATAGTTATGCCAGACAACAGCCACTTGTATTAGCGCTGTGCTAGCAGCTGCTAACGTTTTATGATATCATTTCTCATTTAGGTTAAGGATTAGGAACTGGGTCTAGTAGAACAGGGAAAAGAGGCACCTCCGAGCTCAGTGATGATGAGAAGTGAGAAGTCACAACGCATCACATTCACACGAGGTAAGGTGGGGAAGTGTTTTGGTGAAGGATACACCAACTGCTACTATTGCTTTTTCTTGTGTTTAACAAAACTGCAACACTTTGACAGTGTAAGGCAGGGGTGTGCAAAGCCTATCTCCTGAGGGGCACATTGGGATAACGGGATGTTGTGCAAGGACAAACCTCTTTTATACTGTTATTTCATCAAATTTGGGTGATAAATAACATGATTTAGTGAACATAAAGCCTAAACTAGAAAAATGAGGGCATTTTAAAATGAAAGGACTTCACATAACCATTACTTTTTACATTAATTTACTCCTCTCACTGTCAGTAAATCGCAGCACAGAGAGTAGCTACCACTCTCGACTCACAGCAAGAAGGTAAGGACTTCGCCTCCGGGCCGGATCGGGCCATTCTGTGTGGATTTTGTATGTTCTCCCTAAGAATTTTCCTACGGAGACAATAAACTGTATCTTAACCTTATATATAAGTGACAAAGGATGTATAATATTTGTATTTTTGGTCTAGAATCTCTCTTTTTTTAATTCAAACCAGATGCCACATCAGACGTCTTCCAAACAGTTTGATGCTTGAATTGGATGTCTGTTGGAAAATGTTTTGTTGATGCGTTGTGTTGTAGGAGCCTCTTGGCCAGGGCTCCCTTGAATGAAAAAGAGATTTTCCTGGTTAAATGAAGGATAAATAAAATATAAAAAATAAGGCATGATTAGTATTTTCTTCAAATTTGAACTCTTCCATGTCCACTACTATGTCCTTGTGTCACATTATTGTGGGTTTGGCTCCTCTGCACGCTTGTGCAGTGTGCTGAGCCCTGATAGGGTTGTTGGACGTGCGGTTCTGCAGACACCGTGAGCACCTGTCTTTTCCACACATTTCCTCATCACAAACAGCCTGTACATCACACGCCTGCTGTGGAGGCCGTGCTCGTCGGCGTGACACTCTCGCTGACATTTGGATGAGAAGCAGCAGTAAGTGAAGTTGTCTGAACAGCGTGTGGGTGTGCAGCGGGTCACACGGATTTGTAAATATGTGCAAACAGGAGCGAGGAGCGAGCAGGAGCCCAGGCTCTGAGCGAGGGTAAAGGCACACTGCTCACTGTGGGGCCAAGTGCTGGAGCGGAATAAGGTAATAGCTGTGATTGCTAATAATAGCAATAGAATGTGATAGCGATTTGCATAAAGATGGGCAAGTGAAAGGGTCAGAAGGAGCAAAAGCAGCAAAAGCCAGAGCAACCAAAGGAATTACTCGTGTCACAAGCAAGTTTGACTGTATTAAAAAGAAAATTCAAATGACGATGTGACCTGACAATTTATCAGTCAGTTTGTAGTTGGTCAAGTCACAATCCTTCAGTGAAGCAGTTCCGTCCCACCACACTCCTCCACAGGTGGAGCGGCCTGCTCTCTGGACACTTCAGTTCAAACCTGACGGCTCGCCAGATCCAAGGTCCACTATAAAACACAGCCCGTTCAAATGTTTTTATTATTCACAACACAGACAACATGGGCCTGAACCACAGAGGGGACAACATATAAAAATGAATCTAAAAACAAACCACACAGAACATAACACTTCAAAAATAAAATAAAATGACGGCACACCCATATAAACATAAAACTCCTATTTAGTCCAAAGTCTGTCAAAGAGATTTTCAAATAAAGTTTCAAATTAAATTTTTCATTTTTCGAATGTCAGTCCTCTAAATATGATTTTTCAGTGTAGCGTATACAGTGATCCCTCGTTTATCGTGGGAGTTGCGTTCCAAAAATAACACGCGAAAAGTGAAATCCGTGAAGTAGTAGTTTTATTATTTTACAATGCAATACTGAACTATGGAATGAAACCAAAAATCAAAACCTGTTTTAAAGCCCAAAATGTGTTTAAAACAATAATTTTAATATAGTAATACAAGGTTGGAAACATTGTCACTGGTGTATTTCACAGTCTGTGCCTCTTGGTCCTGACTCCGCTCCGCTGTAGCCTCTGTTTCTACGTTGTCGGCGCAGAGCGTTTCTTCGACATTGTGGGTTTTGTCACAGAGAAAAAAATGCAAACGTAAAGTTGGCAGAATGTACAGAAACGAAAACTGTTGACAAGTGAAAAACCAGTACAGTACAGTGTCAATATTTTATTCCTAGACAACAGTAAAGCCCCTGAGCCAATCAGGATTCAGAGCACTGTAAAAATATCCACACTGTAAAAAAAAAATCCGTGAAGCAGCGAAGCCGTGAAAGATGAAGCGCGATATAGCGAGGGATCACTGTAATCATGGAATGTAAAACAATCCCATAACAGCACATTCAATCACCACAGTTCACATTATAAACAGTGAACATGAAATAAATCATAAACTATTGTAAACCCTTTTTATAGTGTAGTACCTAAAATGTACATTAGCATCATCACTGATGCCCCGCCCTCGACCCAAAATATTTTATTTCCAGTCCACAATACATCTAACACGCGCACACCATAGAACTATAATAAAACCTGGAAGATGAATCCAAGATGGCCGTCCTGTTTATCCCTATGGAGAGTGCTCATTGGCGAATGACCCCAAAAAAGTTTCTTACTTCCGCATTTACTTCCTGATACGGAGGCTGACATCTTTGTTTTACTTCCTGAAACGATGGCTGCCATCTTTGTTTTACTTCCTGAAACGATGGCTGCCATCTTTGTTTTAGGAAGCGCCCGCGTGACGACAATCCCCCACTTCATATAAAAACGGTAATTTCGGGGATTTTAGAAACGGTAGAAAAGAACATTTCCTTCTATTTTATTTAAATACTGATAATAATTCAGTCCTGTCTGCAATCATAATTAGCAATTTTAGAAAAAGGCTGGTTCCAAGAGGCTGCAGTACCTCACACGGCCACAAATCAATCTGGGACCACAGACAGAGGGGGCGTACCTTATCCAGTTCATTTAATACATCCATGGCGCACACGCAAACACGCACACGCGCACGCAAACGCACAGGCGCAGACGCACACACCCACGCACACACACACACACACACCCACAGGCACAGGCACACACACACATACAGACACATACAGACACACACACACACACACACACACACACACACACACACAGGCACACACACACACACACACACACACTGATGTTCTGATTATTTAGTTTCTTTCATTTGAATTGTCCTGGTTGTCCACAAAACAGAAGAGGAGAAAGAGGAGATTGTGGTCAGCAGGTTGTCCACACAAATGTCCACCAAACAGATGGTCGTCAAGTTTACCCCATTGCAGCACAAAAATGATATGAAGTTAAGAAGATAATGTCGTTCAAAATAAAAGCTGTCACCTCAAGCCACGGAATCCTGTCATCTCAAGTCCTTGAAGGATACGAGGGAAGTAAAACAAGGTCATATAAAGTAACTGTTTTCAGTTTTATTTTATTCTTTTTACTTGAGTCCTAAAATAACTTTTCACAAAGACAGTATGTTGAGCGCTGGAAGCAGACACTGTAACCTAATTTGACTTTTTAAAAGCAAAGCAATCAATGTTTTTCATTTCATTGTGGAATTGGACTTTTTTTTCTCCTAATCATTATTATTGTTCAGCTCTTTAATTTACAACTGTTTACTTTACTGTACTTTTACTGTTTAGCTACATTAGCTGTAAGGTTTATTTGGGTATACTCGCATGTCAGCTCAGTCCATTAAGGTGATTCATAACATTTCATCCAAAAACTTCATGGACCGGCCTCCTGCTGGTGCCAGAGTCAGGACTAAACATGGACCGGCCTCCTGCTGGTGCCAGAGTCAGGACTAAACATGGACCGGCCTCCTGCTGGTGCCAGAGTCAGGACTAAACATGGACCGGCCTCCTGCTGGTGCCAGAGTCAGGGCTAAACATGGACCGGCCTCCTGCTGGTGCCAAGAGTCAGGGCTAAACATGGACCAGCCTCCTGCTGGTGCCAGAGTCAGGGCTAAACATGGACCGGCCTCCTGCTGGTGCCAGAGTCAGGGCTAAACATGGACCGGCCTCCTGCTGGTGCCAAGAGTCAGGGCTAAACATGGACCAGCCTCCTGCTGGTGCCAGAGTCAGGGCTAAACATGGAGCGGCCTCCTGCTGGTGCCAGAGTCAGGACTAAACATGGACCGGCCTCCTGCTGGTGCCAGAGTCAGGGCTAAACATGGACCGGCCTCCTGCTGGTGCCAAGAGTCAGGGCTAAACATGGACCAGCCTCCTGCTGGTGCCAAGAGTCAGGGCTAAACATGGACTGGCCTCCTGCTGGTGCCAGAGTCAGGGCTAAACATGGAGCGGCCTCCTGCTGGTGCCAGAGTCAGGGCTAAACATGGAGCGGCCTCCTGCTGGTGCCAGAGTCAGGACTAAACATGGACCAGCCTCCTGCTGGTGTCAGAGTCAGGACCGAACATGGACCGGCCTCCTGCTGGTGTCAGAGTCAGGACCGAACATGGACCAGCCTCCTGCTGGTGCCAGAGTCAGGGCTAAACATGGAGCGGCCTCCTGCTGGTGCCAGAGTCAGGGCTAAACATGGAGCGGCCTCCTGCTGGTGCCAGAGTCAGGGCTAAACATGGAGCGGCCTCCTGCTGGTGCCAGAGTCAGGACTAAACATGGAGCGGCCTCCTGCTGGTGCCAGAGTCAGGGCTAAACATGGAGCGGCCTCCTGCTGGTGCCAGAGTCAGGGCTAAACATGGAGCACGCTGGATCTGTCTCTTTAACCCCACCCGAGCACAGGGCAGTGGGTCAGGCTGTAGGGAGAGCAGGAGGTGGATCTGAGGAAGGGCGACACATTAGAGGCTCAACCAGGGAAAACCTTGATGGCTCTATAGTGTGCCTTACTAAGCCAGGAGCACGAGAAGGACCCCATATTTTAAAAATATAGAACACCAGCCTTCTGCACAGTCAGCGCATCAGCCCAAATGCCCCCATTATAAGGACTAATGGCAGAAACATTTTGATTAGTATTGGCTGAAGCATGATGCATACATGAATGTACAGTATAGGTAGACACACACATAACTGTGTGTTGTATATGGATTAGAGAATCCATACACAACACACAGTTCTGTGCAATACTTACTAATAAGCCAGCATCTCTCCCGTACCAGTCCACGCTCTTTTGGTCCCCCACTCACAACCAGCCAGATCTATTATCATCTGTATCGATTTTGGGTACAATTAGTCGTTGTCATTTTATAACCTTTTCACAATAAGGCGCTTTGTGGACACGCAAATGAAGTCAGTCATAGCCTTTATATCACATTATCGACTTCAGGGACTTGAAGCCACATCTCATTTAAGATAAGCATTTGATTTTCAGACATGATGAACTGTTAATCAAAAGGTCTTTGCTCTCCGCAGCACAAATAAACGCACTAACACTGGTAGTTTTTACTTTCACTTTAACTTCAACTAGTCCTCATTGTAGGGAGTGTAGTTCATTATCTCTGCTGATCTAATTGAGTGAGTCCTCGTCCAAACACATATCTATACTTCTCTGTCTGTTTCTTCCCTGGAGCAGATGAAGCCTCTCCTGGTCTGCTCCGAGTGTGATGGGACGGCACTGTTACATGCAGGAGGAACACCACACACACACATGCACGGACACACACACATGCACGGACACACACACGCACGCACACACACACACACACGCACGCACGCACACACACGTACACGCACGCACGCACGCACGCACGCACGCACACGTACACACGCACGTACACACACACACATGCACACACACGTACGCACACACACACGCACACACACACATGCTCACACACACGTACGCACACACACACTCACACGCACACACACTCACACGTACTCACACACACGTACGCACACACACACACACACATACGCACACACATACGCACACACACACACACACACACACACACACACACACACACACACACGAGTTTCCAGTCAAGTCTCCTAAATCTTGCTTCTAAGGCATAAGCCTTTGAAACATCAGTTTCTGGGCCAGTTGTCCAGTTTTCCCGGTGTGCAGTGAGTGTTTGGTGAGTGTGTGGTTTGGAGATGTTCAGGTCAGAAGTCCCTCACCCGCCTCCTCAGCAGCCCTCTTTGAGTGGCAATAATACATGTCACCTCAGCAGGATGACCTGAGCGTTTCCATGGTGACCAGGGCCCCACAACCCTCAGGACCATAGTGAGAATCGATCTTTCCATAACAAATAAACCTCGATGGAAGAGCCCTCAGTCGGGTCAGTGCTGAGCTCATTTTACAGACTTTTACAGAACAGATCAGAGAACATGGTGAGAACGTGAGCTGGAAATGTCAGCAGAAGTTGAAGGTGGTCCTCAGAGTTTCCAGTGTGTACCAGGCCTGTAAACTTTTGTAAACATGTCAGTGCACAGCAGGAGGAGGCCCTTACAGGACTGTGCTTTACCCACAGCAGGTTCACCAAATGGGGTCATTATGACAAATCCCAGTAAAATACAAAAAATGCTACCCTATGGATGCACTATTATTTATAATATAATTTACCACAGTTGTCCAATCTAAGATCCAACCTGTCGCCAATTTACACTTCAGTCAGACCAAAGTATGACTCATTGAATTAAACATAGAGTGAGTGCATGCTGGGAAGGGCAGAGAAATCTTTACTATCATTAAAGATTTTTATCATGAGATGACTGCTCTATTTATGTCTATGCATTGCATTGTTTAATGTTGTTTGTACATTTTGTATTTGTATGTCTCAGGGACGGCAAATAGAAATGAGCTTTGAGTCTGGTGCAAACCTTCTATTCAGTGTTTTCTTTGGTCTTTGCTCCGGTGCATAAATAAACAGATTTTTTTTAACCAATCTTCAGATCCACTTCTTATATTAAAAGTCCTTACTTTAATTTAACCAGGTTGTCCAAGAAAGAAATAGTATGTAACACCAGTCTTTTTACACATTTTTACACACTTAAACAGCTCTGTGTGGTACGCGACCTCATGGACCACTGTGGACTCTTTCTGCTTTCTCGGCACCACCATCATACAAGACCTCCTCATCAAGAAGGCCCAGCAGAGGATGTACTTCCTGCGGCAACTCAGGAAAGCCAAGCTCCATCACCGCGTGGTCCATCCTCACCTCCTCCATCACTGTGTGGTCCATCCTCACCTCCTCCATCACCGTGTGGTCCATCCTCACCTCCTCCATCAACGTGTGGTCCATCCTCACCTCCTCCATCACCGTGTGGTCCATCCTCACCTCCTCCATCACCATGTGGTCCATCCTCACCTCCTCCATCACCGTGTGGTCCATCCTCACCTCCTCCATCACCGTGTGGTCCATCCTCACCTCCTCCATCACCGTGTGGTCCATCCTCACCTCCTCCATCACCGTGTGGTCCATCCTCACCTCCTCCATCACCGTGTGGTCCATCCTCACCTCCTCCATCAGCGTGTGGTCCATCCTCACCTCCTCCATCAGCGTGTGGTCCATCCTCACCTCCTCCATCAGCGTGTGGTCCATCCTCACCTCCTCCATCACCGTGTGGTCCATCCTCACCTCCTCCATCACCGTGTGGTCCATCCTCACCTCCTCCATCACCGTGTGGTCCATCCTCACCTCCTCCATCACCGTGTGGTCCATCCTCACCTCCTCCATCACCGTGTGGTCCATCCTCACCTCCTCCATCACCGTGTGGTCCATCCTCACCTCCTCCATCACCGTGTGGTACGCTGGAGCCACAGCCAGGGACAAACACAGACTACAGCATTGTGCCTCTGCTGAGAAGGTGATCGGCTGCAGCCTTCCATCTGTCCAGGACCTGTGCGTCTCCAGGAATCGGGGACGAGCAGGTCGGATCACAGCTGACCCTTCTCACCTGGACTTGGACTATTTGAGCCCCTCCCCTCGGGCAGGAGGCTACGGTCCATCCGGACCAGAACGTCTCGCCACAAGAACAGTTCTTTCTCTCTGCCGTTGGACACTTAATAACACCTGCCACTTTAACAATCATATAATAAAAGAGTTAATCATTTGCACTACAACATTTGCACTACTGTCCGGCTACCCTGTACAGTGCTGTATATAGTCTAAGTCTATTTTATTTGATTAATTGTATGCATGCCTTTTTCATATCTATCTTGCTGCTATTTTATTCATTGTTTTATGCTGTACCTTATGCCAAAGCAAGTTCCTATGTTTGTTCATTTGATCACTGACAATGACAATAAACCAAGTCTGATTCTGATTCTAATGTCCTGTGAAATAGAGGTAGAAATCCTTGGGGTGCTATGAGAAGCATCGCCCCTGGAGACAGCCTTGTGGACCGTGTCTGGGAACATATTTTGGGCTTGTTCCACTGAAAAGAACTCCTTGGGAACGCCGGGATCTGCTGGAGGGACTGTTGTCTCTCGTCAGGCCTGAGAACACCTTGAGTTTCCCCAGAGGAGCAGAAGGATGTGTCTGTGGCACGAGAAAGCCCGGCATTTTCTCCCTCGACAAGACCAGAGATGGATGGAACCTGGATGACGGAGACTTGTAATTTAAGAAAATGCCCTTGTGAGCGCCTTGAGCTGAGCCGCAGGTCTGACACACTGTTGTGCCACTCAGGCTGAGGCGCAGAGGCTGAATGTGAGCTGACACCAGTCACAACAGCACAAGCACACACACGCACACACTCACGCACTCACACGCACACACTCACACACAGGCCCGAGGCTCAGCTGCTGTCACTCTCCACTGGGAGCAGCCACTCTTGTCTTTTTTTGCTGAGTATCAAATGTTGCTGACAAATGACTGATTAATGCCAAGATGTTTTTGACAATAAACAGCTCACACAGGGATTGGAAATATGTTGTCAGTGTATGATACGGTAAGCGGAGTATCTTCACGAACTTCTAATCCTCTTCTACACTGTGCTGTTTTTAACTTATGTTAAAACAGTGGAATTTTAAACAGTGATGTGCTTAATCACCATCAGCATTGGACAACGTAGATCTGTCACAATACCACATTTGAAGCGTGACATATTGATACCGAAAATATCACAATAAACAACATTACTGAACATGATTTGCCCTAAACACAATGCTCAGAGGAGTCAAAATCACTTTTCTAAATGATAAATATAGTATTAAAACATAAGTAACATTAAATATTTAAAGGAGACATATCATACCATTGATTTTAAAAAGCTTTAAACCATGTGATAATGGTTTCCCCTCATCATTAACTCAATACAAGTTAAATTTAGATATTCATACATGTTTAAGTCATCTTTATTGTACTCCTTGTACGTACTATATTCAAGATGCCATTAGACCCTACCAGAACCAAAACCCAAAACTCAACGACCCTATTGGGTTGTTGAGTTTACATTCTGTCCCATTCATTTTAATGGAGCAGTGAATAAAAAAACTGCCATCATCTACCTCTAGTTTCACTCTAGTTCACTTATTACTATAGTATTTTGTGCATCATTGTCCAGAATAACTTTAGATTTAAGAAACCTTTATTAAGAAGTAATTATTAAGTAATACGTAGTTACACAATATTTTCTAATGAGGTCCTGGTTTTTTCATGGTTAGGGTTTCAAGGCTAATGCTAACTCTCCCATTGAGTGCTACCAGTCTAATGGAATGCAGCGTTTTGTTTACCCTTTGCACCTACGTCACCTGATCACGTGGGTGTGCCATATCAGAAAAGCATGAACGCAGCACTGCATGGAGCACAAAACTGACAAAAACTCACACACTCAGTTAGGTGATGGTTACATCTAATGCATTTTCAATTCAGTTGTCGTGGAGGTGGTACATCTTTTAGGCTTAAAAAATCTTTTTTGGAGAAGGTAAATATTGCACACTTGAAAGCTGTCCCACAGAAACTGAAAAAACATTGCAGCTTTACACAGAATCAACGACTGAAGCTCAAAACTTTTTTCATTTGAGGTTAGTTTGATTTGGACAATTCTAAATGATAGATGATCAGTTAAAGTAAACCTGTGGGGCAGGGGTCGGCTACTTGCACAAAGTTACAAATAAATAATGCTTTTCACTTGAGTTTGCCTGAATAAAACATATTTTGTAGAGTAGAGTAGAGAGTGAATATATGTATATTGCATTAGCTGCAAGTTGGATAGTACATGCATTCATACGAGTTCATTTTCACTTGGCTCTTTGTAACGGCTAAAGACGTGCCACGCTGTGTAACGCTGATCATTTCAGATATTCATTATCATTTTGTTACATCGGCATCTTGTAAAAAGTGCTCCGTGAGTACTTAGAGTCCGGTTCTTTTGGTTTATCATTGCTAATCGTCGCTGTCTTCTGCCTTCATTAACAGGTAAACAAGAAAACATTACATCAGGTTTACATTGTGCCTGTCAAAGGGTCAATTGCTCTGAAAATTCCTGTTTTCCCCAGCCCCCCAGATACGCCCACTGCTCTGCACTTACTTTGTTAAAAAATATATTTTTCTTCATATTCTGCTTTATATTGTTGTGTTTTCTAGTCCTTTAAACTTGCTTTTGTACCCTTCCTTTGGTGTTTTATATTTTACAACTTAAAATAACTGAAAACCACACATGACTTTCTCTTTTCCCTCATCAGGATTTTTGTTTTGCACTCCATCTATTGGCAGCAGAAGGAATTACCATAGGGAAAAAATAAAACATAGCTTGCCCCAACATGCTAATGTAAGCACGCAGTTGTAATAAATGTGATTTGAGTCAGAAATCCCCCGACTGAGTTGAGATGATTGTTTGACAACTCCAGACATCACATTTGACATCAAATCATTTAAAATGCCCAAAATCACAACAACAGTTACCTCGATGGGCCACAGGTAAAGCAATTCATTCATAATAACTGTCCCAGAATGCCCCTGTCCTTTGACCCTCCTTCGCGGTGAGGAAAAACTACAAAAAAACCCCACGGGAAAAAGTAGAAACCTCGGGGAGAACCACAGTGAAGGAGAGATCCTACTCCCACGGACGGACAGGCTGCAGATGAACTAGGACTGACATCCACTTGGACTGTGGAGCCACAACCACTCAAGAGGGAGGTGGTCCAGGCAGACGAGGTGTGGCTAATCCAGGGTTGAGGGAGTTCCTCCAGGCGGGTGGTGCATAGATCATCCAGTGTAGAGATCGATCCTCCTGAAACAGTGTCCACTCCCCGGGGGAAGTGGAGAGAAAGAGAAACATGTGAACAGCAATGAACAGACTACAGTTGAACTAATCTTAAATACTGTTGATAGATAAAGTAGGAAGAACCAGAGGATAGTGTTTAAGCTCCATACTTCCTCCAGCAGAATTGCTCCAAGGGCAGCGTAGCTAAAACTGTAGGTTTTTATTTCTGTTCCTAACTGGCCTGACCATAAACTATTTCAAAGAGGAACGTTTTGAGCCTGGTCTTAAATGTAGAGACTGTGTCGGCCTCTTATAACATGGTGAAAAGCTCAAAAGTCTAATTAAAAGAAAAATATGTCTTCTTTAATTAACTACCGTAAAATGTGGGCTATAAGCCACTACTTTTGTCACAGGATTCCAACCCTGGGCTTATACAGCGATGCGGCTAATTTATGTATTTTTCCGGGAACAGCCTCTAGGATAGAGTTTAGATCGGGCTCAAAAATTCAAGCCCGACCTGCCCGAGCCCACGTAGTGTCCGAAACCAACCCGGGCACGATTCGACCCAAACCCGACCGCGCGGGTACTGTCCCAACCGACTCGGAGTCATTTGCTGCATGATTCGATCCAACCGGCCGCGCACGAACCCGAACCGAGCCTGCGCACGTGTGGAACCATTCATTCATTCGTTCATTTTCTACCGCTTATTCCCATTAGGGGTCGCGGGTGACTGGAGCCTATCCCAGTGACTTTGGGCCTTAGGCGGGGTACACCCTGGACAGTGGCCAACACACAGAGACAGAGACAAGGACAAACAACCATTCACTCTCACATTCATACACTAGGGACAATTTAGAGTTGTCAATTAACCTACACAGTCATGTCTTTGGACGGTGGGAGGAGCCGGAGAACCCGGAGAGAACCCCCGGTAACACGGGGAGAACATGCAGACTCCACCCAGAGAGATCGTGTGATGTTAGGGTGGTTCGGAATTCGAAACCACGATGTTGGGGTGGTCTGGAATTCGAACCCATGATCTCCTTATTGAGAGGCAGAAGCTCTAGCCGCTCTGCCACCGTGCACCCACGTGTAGAACCAGAGTTACGTAAACTGAGCTCCGTGCAGAGGTTTATAGGCAGAATAAGTAAGTAACTAGTGTTTAGTGTTCTAAATATGGCTGGTGTGGCTTATCCTCAGGAGCGAGCAATAGTCCGCATTTTACAGTATATAGTATTTTCTCAAATTGCTTAAATTTTCAAAGTGGAAAACACTTATGTGATTGATTGATTAGGCTTGGTATGACAGCCGTGGCATTCTTCGTTCTTCGAGTGGCCTCAGCACCAGAATAACTGCAGGTGTCCACGCAGCAGCAACAGCAGCAGGAAGCAGCAGCAGCAGCAGCAGCAGGAAGCAGAGCAGCAGCAGCAGCAGGAAGCAGAGCAGCAGCAGGAAGCAGCAACAGCAGCAGCAGCAGCAGCAGCAGCAGGAAGCAGAGCAGCAGCAGGAAGCAGAGCAGCAGCAGGAAGCAGCAACAGCAGCAGCAGCAGCAGCAGCAGCAGCAGCAGCAGGAAGCAGAGCAGCAGCAGCAGCAGCAGCAGCAGCAGCAGCAGCAGCAGCAGCAGCAGCAGCAGCAGCAGCAGCAGCAGCAGCAGCAGCAGCAGGAAGCAGAGCAGCAGCAGCAGGAAGCAGAGCAGCAGCAGGAAGCAGCAACAGCAGCGGCAGCAGCGGCAGCAGCAGCAGCAGGAAGCAGGAGCAGCAAGCAGCAGCAGCAGCAGCAGGCAGGAAGCAGGCAGCAGCAGCAGAAGCAGCAGCAGCAGGAAGCAGCAACAGCAGCAGCAGGAAGCAGAGCAGCAGCAGGAAGCAGAGCAGCAGCAGGAAGCAGCAACAGCAGCAGCAGGAAGCAGAGCAGCAGCAGGAAGCAGAGCAGCAGCAGGAAGCAGCAGCAGCAGCAGCAGGAAGCAGAGCAGCAGCAGCAGGAAGCAGAGCAGCAGGAGCAGCAACAGCAGCAGCAGGAGCAGATCAGCAGCAGGAAGCAGTGGAGCCGCATGAAGCAGGAGCAGCAGCAGCAGCAGGAAGCAGAGCAGCAGCAGGAAGCAGAGCAGCAGCAGGAAGCAGCAGCAGCAGGAAGCAGAGCAGCAGCAGCAGGAAGCAGAGCAGCAGCAGGAAGCAGCAACAGCAGCAGCAGGAAGCAGAGCAGCAGCAGGAAGCAGAGCAGCAGCAGCAGGAAGCAGCAACAGCAGCAGCAGGAAGCAGAGCAGCAGCAGGAAGCAGAGCAGCAGCAGGAAGCAGCAGCAGCAGCAGGAAGCAGAGCAGCAGCAGGAAGCAGAGCAGCAGCAGGAAGCAGCAACAGCAGCAGCAGGAAGCAGAGCAGCAGCAGGAAGCAGAGCAGCAGCAGGAAGCAGCAACAGCAGCAGCAGCAGCAGCAGCAGGAAGCAGAGCAGCAGCAGCAGCAGAAGCAGCAGAAGCAGCAGCAGCAGGAAGCAGAGCAGCAGCAGCAGGAAGCAGAGCAGCAGCAGCAGGAAGCAGAGCAGCAGCAGAAGCAGCAGCAGCAGCAGCAGCAGGAAGCAGAGCAGCAGCAGGAAGCAGCAGCAGACTGATGTGTGTGAGACCAGGTCCAGCCACAGGGAGACTCAGCAGACTACAGCAGGCCTGACGCGTTTACTGCTCGTATAAATGTTGTCCATGAAGGCACACACGGGCTACAGTTGGATGTGCAGCAGACCAGCTCGGGGGAGGAGAGTTTACGAGCAGCACAGACAGGAGGAGGAGAAACTCAAGATCTGGCACCAGGAGGAGAATCTGAACCTGGCACTGTTGGACCGGGTTAAAGCTGAGGTACCTAACGCTCAAGCAGTGAAATAAAGAAGTTGGTATATTTAAACCTTTCTAACTATTTTTTAGCTCATCTTTTTCACATGCATACATTTTTGTCCACTAGCACAGCTTTAGAGCAGACACAAAAGTGAAGCAGAGGTATTATCCCTGCTCATCCCAAAGCATCATCACAATTTTGCAAATATAAAATGTTTAATTTCTGTGGAGAAAAACAAAATGTATAAATTATGAGATCCCGATTTTAAGAGTAGTGCTGGACCAGACCAATAGGGCTTTTCATGGCTAATGCTAGTTTGTTTCAATACAAAGCAACCAATGACCAACTAAAAAAAATAATTATTGTGGTATCTTGATATGGTACTTGTTCTCTGGACTATGCAGACTCTAAAACACATACGAAAAGACCTTTAATAAGAATAAAGAATAAACTGTTCTTGATTTTCATAACATTTTTCACAAATGAAGATTTTCACAAAGAATATTTGTAAATATTTACAGAGAATATTTATATTCTCTGTTGACAAACCTTCAGTCCCACATTTCAACCCTTTATTGGTTCAAAAGGTGTTTAAAAAGTCTCAGTCATCAATAGAAATAATTGTTTCACTAGTCGACTAATCAAAAAATAATAATTGTTCAAAAGTGGATCACTAAAATAATGACCATAAAATTCTGACTATAAGCCACTACTTTTTTCACCTGCTTTGAACCCTGTGGTTTATACAGTGATGCGGCTAATTTATGTATTTTTCCGGGTACGGCCTCTAGGGGCGCTCTAACAAGAAGCACAAGTTTAGATAGACCGGTGAAAGAGAGAGTGCCGGGAGGAATACACTAGTTTGCTGTTGCACGTGAGCTCGTCATCAATGACTCGATGGTGAGACGTCGGAGGCGGCGCCCTCAGTGCGTTGCAGTGTACCATTTGGAAAAAGACATGTGTTCAATTAAAACTCTGCGTGTTCATCCTTCTGTGTAAATGTCTCATGTTAAACGTGGACACCTGCGGCTCATAGACCGGTGCGGCTTACACATGTACAAATGTGTTTTTCTTAGTAAATATGGCTGGTGCCATACTTAGGTGCGCTCAATAGTTAGCATTTTACGGTAGTAGCTGCACCCTTCATTTTGAGGCAGAGATTTTCCTTTACTGCATTGTACATGGTATGATTTACTGAAAAATATGTTTTACTGTTTTTATGCACAATCTTCTCAAAAGAAAAGTAGAATGAATACAAACAGTAGCTAATGCACTGATTTTTAGATAACACCTCAGCCTATTTTCTTGGAATGGACATTCTTCCTAAAATGGATAATATTGATATCTTTGTATGGAGTGTAGCCATAATTTAATCCTTATCAGACACTGCAGAACTGTGGAGGGATCGCTCCAAATGTGTAACTACACTCCCTTCTCCCACACTGTGCTCCAGTCGTCCACGGAGGTCAGAACTCAGAGACATTTTCTCTGACATTCTGTGCTCCAGTTGTCAAGTAGTACATTACAGTTTGTGTACCGTCTCGACTCAAATAAAATAATAAAAACCAGGAAAGTCATCAAAATGTGGAGTTAGTTTATTAAACTGGACAGTGCCATTACATCTGTACGGTAGAAAGTGATGTTTGAAAGTGAATTTCTTCTGTTTTGTCATTAGTTCTGTGTAGCCGTCAGCAGCATTAACATATCAGAACAAAATGAAGCCTTTATAACTGCAGAGGCACAGCACAGGAGCACGTTCACAGAGCGAGTAGACATCACTAATGAAGCTGTTGGAGTTTTAACTTTATCTAAACACAAGGCGTCGTCATGTTCTCTCACTCTGGGTTCTGAAATGTCGCCTGAGTTCCGAGAAACTCAGTTAGTGACTGGTGGGTACAAATGACACAAAGACACGTGATATAAAACATGTACAAACACAAGACACGACACAGACACAAGTATATTATTTGATCATGTTGAGAATAAAGATGTCATTTTTAGTTTTTGTTTTGCGAGTGGAGCTGTATATTGTACATGGTAGTTACAAGTCAATTAAAGTGAGGGGAGAAAAAAAAATGAAATCTTGAGTTTTGGTGGTGCTGTTGATGGGCCAAATCAATTTTAGGAAAAAATAAATAAATAAATCAAATAATAATGATAGTAATACTAACTGTAATAATAATAATAATAATAACAATGGTGACAATAATACTAAAAAGCCTTCTGATCCGAAGGTCGGCGGTTCGAATCCCACTCCAGACATGGAGTAGTTGAGTGGTCAGATCCCCTGACCCGCAGGTTGGTGGTGCGATTTCAGCTCCTTCAGATGAATAATGCCGTTGTGTCCTTGGGCAGGACACTTAACCCACCTGGCCCCCAGTGTCTGCGTACACTGGTGTATGAATGTGTGAGTGGATGGGTGACTGGTTCCTTGATGTAAAGCGCTTTGAGTGCCTTAAAAAAGGTAGAAAAGCGCTATATAAATGTGACCATTTACCATTTTACCATTTGATTAATATTATTATCATTATTAAATATATATATCACCATGATCATCAACAATAATAATTATTATTAGTAACAATTATAGCAATAACAACAGTAAAAACGATAATAACAATAATCATAGCAATAATTATAACATTATTTTCATATATTAACAATATCATTCACAAAGTAATATTAAGGAAGGAAAAATAATATAATAAAAATGGCAAGCAAAAAACAACAACAATAAAATCAAAATTGTGTTTACCCTTACCCATTGCTCTTCTTTGTTATGTTTTTAATTTTTATATAATTATATATATATTTATTTATTTATATATATATTTCCCTTCTCCTTTTTCTTAACTTTGCTACTTATTTGCTACGTATTAATGGTTTGTTGGTTGGTTTCTAATTGTGTTGTTAAATTGTGTAATTGTGTTGCACGGTATGAGACTGTCCCCTGTCCTGAGGGGGAGGGAGCACTCACACCTTGCTCCTTTCTCAGCCCCACCTGGACAACCACCAGACCCAACAGGGGTTCTCCTGCCTCCCCGCTCCGCTCTCGGAGCACACTGGTCCAACCGCAGATGTATAACTCATGCTTCCGCTCAGCCCACTCTACACCGCTCCCAGTGAATGGAACCGTGACTCAGAGCTTTCAGCAGTGTTCTAACTCACTTCACTCACATGACGCCAATCATCATCTGCTCGCATTCATGGGAGAGTGCTCAGAAAGTTCACTGTGAGTTGTTCGTCGACGTTCTCAACATTTCTATTGTGTTGTATAGATGATCCTGAAGGGACCTCATTTGGCCTCAGAGTTCACCTCACACAGCACCTGCCTGTGCAGCTGTCTGTCTCACCAGTCCTCTCAGGCTCTAGATCTTTGACCTCTTTCAAAGCTGGGTGTATCCACTCCAGCTAAAGCAGGAAGGGCTGAATGTGAACACTTAGAAAGGACAATCCAGCAGCACTAGAGACATGCCATTGGTCGCCTATTAACAATCAGCTGAGAAGGATAATCACAAACCCAGTGATTGTTTTAATAATAATTGGTGTGTATTTTGCAGCAGAAGAAAATATGATCATCACATGACACGTGTCAATGAATGCGTGAATTGACTTGTATTTGGAAGACAAAGTACAATGGCTTTTAAAATAACTCTTTCAATCTCTCACTTTTTTCTTTTTCATTTTTGTCTTGGACACTTTCATTTGCCATAAAAAAAACTGTTTACAAACCATTTTTTTCTTTTTATTGTTTTGGCCCAAAGTCTTTATTTGACAGGACAGTTGTAGCGGAAAGGGGAGGGGGGGGGGGGGGGTTTTGACAGTGAGCTCAACAGTGACTTGAACCCATGGCACACAGTGGCAGCGACCACTCGTGTGCCACACTCTTAAACACGGCTCTACTGGCAGAGCACCTTTCCATGCCATTTCAATTATTAGGCAGTCAACATTTCTCCTAATCCTTGAAGTCTATATGACAGCTTCTCAAAATGTCCAAATTATAACTTAGTTTGATGGGAGGGCACCTGTGGCAATTATTTACTATAGTTTTGCGTCTGTGAAAATGCAGTTTGTGAAGAATTTTAAATAAATAAAAGTTTAAAATTACAGGAAGTGAATGAGCTCTAAAACTCAATCACTAAAGGAATCCCTCTGTGATGTCATCAAAAAGCGACGTGACATGAAAAATACAAATACAATCTTTTTGATACTTTAAAATGTCATTCAACAAACTAAAGTGTTTTTATTATTATTATTTGTAAAATCATAACTATTGTGTCATGGGTTTTGGCCCTTATTTTGAAAATGGTTGCTAGGTAACATTTGTACAATTACCTCCACCTTTACCCTTTAAGTATAAACATTTCAAAAACAGTCAAACTGGGGAAAAATGGGCAAAATGTTTAGCCAAATTTTAAATTGAACTTTCATATAATCATGTTCACTATGTTACGTATAGTCTAGGCTGTCATATAGACTTTAATACTTACTATTGCATTTATGAAGCATGGATAATTCTTGATTAGCTACTTGTTCATTATGAATCATGCTTTATTATTGATAATAATTATAATAATGACAAAAACAACAGTAGTGTCTGAAACAGAGAAAAATCACGTGAACAGTTTTTAACCATATCATAATTGTTCCTCTTGTCATTAAAGCACTCAAAGTTGAATGTAGAATGATTTGAGCACATTTGAGCCATCTTTATTCTCCTGCGGGAAAGACGTCATGGCTGTTAGTCAGGTTTTCACCGCTCAGTAATTTTATTTTCTTAAACTGTGACACACGAAGGATTTGGCAGCATAAATCCTCTCTCTCTCGTGAACGGCAGCTCTCCAAAGGTGATGTAACGTGACGCTTTTTAAACTTGACGTTGATCAATATTGTGCTTTAAGATGTCTAAAATATATCTGCTCCTCTGTCTGTCCTGCTTTATTATGACAAAGACAATCTAAACCTAAATAGCATAATACTGAAATGATTTACAACTTTTAAGCACAAATTATTATAATACAATACAAATTATACACAATTATTAGCTAAATGAATTTGTCTTCATTCAAAACATTCCATCAAACTCCACATTTTCGGCGGCCCCTGCACTCATGCTATGACACCTGCACAGCTCATTTTGCCGCTGGTTCCAGTTCTTTGAGGCACTTAATTGAAAGGCTTTCTTCCCCATGTCAGTTCAGACGCTTGGACTGACAAAAGTGAGTGGAGCAGGAGACGGGACCTCCCTGCCCATGTCAGACTCAGGCCAACTACTTGTCTCTTCACGTTTCCAAATATGTCCTCACGTTTTTCCTTTATTGATGCTATTTCAATCAATTTTTTACCTACAATAAAAAAATAAATAAATAAACTTTCTACAACAGCACTTATGATAGGATTTTCATAAGGCTAAGATAAAGATAAGCTAACTGCAGCGCATTATCGTCACAGATAAAAGATACTTGCTGAGAGTAGTTTGATTTAAAGCTGAGCTAAATACGAGTGAAAAGAGAATTTTGTGACTGGAGCTAAGCCAATCATAGCTCTCCTCTTGTAGTGACTGAAGGCGCATTCTATGAACGACTCCTCCAAAAACCAGCCCCCATGTCGTCCTCCATTCTCTTCTGAGCTCCGACAGCGTCATGCACACAAAAACATGCAGGCCACCTACTGCCAAACACTCGCCGCACCAGTTCAGACTGGCATCTCTGGTGTAAAAGAGCCAGAAGGTCATAGCGAGAGTTCTGTTTACATTTCATGTGGGACTGCAAGTAGGAATTCTGTTTATGTGTAATGTGTGACTGTAAGTATGAGGGAAGAAGACCCAATAATGATTTATAAATGAACAAAGTAACATGAAGAAGGAGAGGGCCGCCCAACGTATGCAGACAGGCCATAAATTATTTTAGGTTTGTGATAAATCTTAGAGCTCTGTGATAAACTGTGTCAAAGTGACTGAAGGGATTATGTGGATGCATGTCTGTGTATAATGTTCCCATAATTAAGAACTGGGAGAAATGTGGCGAGAGCTAACTGTTGCTTGCCTTAAAAGACAGACAGGACTTGATTCTATTCACCTTATTTCGGACGTTGCCGTACGCGCCGCCGTCTTGTTTCCGTTGTATTAGTCTACATGGAGCAGACGAGCTCAACAGAAAATAAGTTCTACATGGACTAAAAAGCCGTTTTCAGACCGCCCAGGAAATCGGTGCGTTGTGACTTGTTGTTGCTCGTGTTCATTACACATTTTACACAAATCAATCTACTTTATGTAACATTTTAGCGGTGAGACTTTTCCCTCGTTCGTCATTAGCTTTAACGGAGTTCTCGTCAAACGGAAGTGCGTTTACAGACGGAAGTGCAGAAAACGGCAAAAGTGGGCGGGGCAGAATAAGGTCAATAGGATTATTAAGTGTGATGTCACATGCAGCGTGTTCCTCACTTCCAGGGTTTAAACTGCAGCGCAATTTGACTGTTGATTTTGTTTGGTTTTTGACACTATGCCACTGTCTGGGCTTCATTTTGTTCTAATATATCAACGGTCCAAACAAACAGGACAGAGAATCTTTTCTTTCATTGATTTCCATCGGATATGAATAAAAAAGGAAAGCCATTAGTTTTGTTTTTGTTGAAGATGGGTGAAGGCCGATTGAAGCAATGTAAGGGATTAGTCAATTTCAATTTATTTTTATAATGCCCAAAATCACAACAACAGTTGCCTCGATGGGCCACAGGTAAAAGCAGTTCAGATAACTGTCCCAGAATGCCCCTGTCCTTTGACCCTCCTTCGCGGCGAGGAAAAACTACAAAAAACCCATGGGAAAAAGTAGAAACCTCGGGGAGAACCACAGTGAAGGAGAGATCCTACTCCCACGGACGGACAGGCTGCAGATGAACTAGGACTGACATCCACTTGGACTGTGGAGCCACAACCACCCACTTTTAGAGACAAAGGGAAGATTAGAAATAGGTCTATAGTTTGCCAGTATGTGGGGGTCTAGATTAGGCTTTTTGTGGTTTTGTGGTTTAATCACTGCATATTTGAAGGACTGAGGGACATAACCGCTTTCTAGTGAAGTATTTATTATATTAAGAATGGGATTTATAATTAGGGGGAGAATTTCTTTGAGGAGTCTACTTGGGATTGGGTCTAAAATACAAGTTGATGTTTTGGAGGACATAATGACTGAAGTTATCTCTGCCTGATCAACAGCAGTATTACTGAAGGATTTGTATGGGACACTAGCTTTGCAGTCTGGGCTTGCTCAGTACTGATAGTGGGAGTCTTTTCATTTAGTTTATCTCTAATAGTTGTGATTTTGCTGCTAAAGAATTAGTGGAGCGAGGGAGCCGAACAGAAAAGTGCAGTACTGTCAGTGTGGAAATGTAGTGATGCATTTTGAATATTGTTGGAAAAATGATTGATGTATATCATAAAGAGTAGCAGGCTTAGTACAGATCCCTGGATGAAACACCATCCACGTGCACAATGTGTGAACCAGCCGACTACCTGCTCCGAAACACCGATGGGCAGATGTTTTTGCTCAAGTACCAATCAACTGAGTGAAAGGCCTTGAACAAATCAACAAAGGAGCACAGTGCTGTTTATTTTCCAAGGACAATACCATTCAGTACTTTAGTGGCAGCTGTTGTAGTGCAGTGACACTTTCTGAATTCAGATTTAAGATTATTAAGAATATTGTTAGTGACCAAGATGTTGTGTTATTGACTAACATGAAATTCCAGAATTTTAAGAGAGTTTTGGAGATGGGTCCATAGTGGTAAAGTGTGGGGTCCTCTCCATTGAGCAGGGGGAGAAGATGAAGAGAATTTCTCCTGCAGGGAGAATCAAGTATTTTAGAAATCTCAAACAGCTCTAAAGCTGAATATTTTAATGCTGCCAGTAAAATATGAAGTTCTGTTCCTGTTTGTTCTGTCAGCTCCAAGCAGAGCACAGAGGCATCAGTATTTAACCTATTTAACTCCATGGAGATAAGCAGGGGAACAGCAGACTAAGTTACAGGTCAGATCTATGGAATGGCAAGCCCACTTAAAGGTTGAATGGAGGATTTCTCGCCGATTTGAAAATCTGCGACTGTTAGTCCTTTTTTTGAAAAAGCGCATGCGCAGGTTCCCCCTCCCTCCTGCCCCGTTTCTCCTGAGTGAACGCCAACCAAACCTCGTGCACGAGCACCAGCAGCACTTCTACGTGTGCATTTGTTTACAAGACGATTGGTGTCGCTTTCTCACGACAACCTCCGCCAAGAAGATTTAATAATACACTCCACATACAATAAGCTAAAAAAAGAGTCAGATAAACAGTTACCTGTCCAGCAGAAAGTTTGCAGCGGAGGCATCAGTTGGAAGCCTGTTTTGCGCTTTCAATGCTCGCCAGCGCGTAAACGATTCCCCCAGAATAACACGCCTTTTGTTTCTTTCCTCTGCAGACTTTCGTCTCTTCTGTGAAAGCTCCAAAACAGTCTTTCTCTTTCGTCCCTCAGCCATTTCGGTACTTCGCGGATGAAAGTTTAGACTTACAATGACGGAACTCGCCGCTAACCTGCTACATAAACACACTAGCATATCAAGCACGCATGCGCGGCCAGGGGAGCGAGCATTTCCCCTGGACGAGCCTGTGGGCGTGCACTAGCACGCACAGAATGATTGACACCTGAGCGGACCAGTTATTTGTGCTACCCACGAGGAAATGAGATTCTGATTTGTTGCCCGAAATCCTCCATTCCACCTTTAAAGTAAGTGCATTTAAAAACATGCATGACCACTAGTAATCTGCCACATGGATTCTTGCCATATTTGTGAGTTCATAAACCCTTCAGATCCATGTGGGCGTGTGCGGCTGTCAGGGCTGCACCAGCCGCTGTGCTCTGGACCAATCACAGCGC
>CM033622.1:43362286-43489786 GCA_019453435.1 Rhinogobius similis | reverse complement strand
GGACACAGCCACGAGCAGAGCAGTATTAGGAAAAGCCGCTTAATTATGAGAGCAAACCTTTGCAGATGGCCCCGAGATATTCATTTTCAGAATTCATTTGGCACATAAAGCGATGATGAAATCTAAACAGCCCTATGGCGTAGGAGGTCTCCATCAGCAGAGCGCAGGGAGCCAGGCTGTTATTACCACACTTTGAGATTCTAAAGAAAAACACAGTTAAAAGAAGCGCAGTAGCCATGCACAGCTTGACTCAGTCATTACTTAACTCAACAATTAATCATATCAAAGCACGTTTAATATAACATTTGACATTAACATTTTATATTAAATTTGATTCCCATTTTGTATTTTTACCAGGGAGAATTAGACAAATTCACCTGATTTTAAAGGAGACATTATTAATAATAACAATAATAATAATAATATTTATTATTATTATTATTCATGACACAGGAAGGGAACAAAAAACAAAAGTCAAGTTAATCAATCTAGATAAAGGCATATATCGCTTCGCATGTTTGTCCCACTTTCACGGGTGATGTGTAATTATTTCCATTTTCAAATTTACTGCCAAGAATTTTTGTTTATTTTGGTAACATTTCATAATCAGGGGCATTCCCATGAGTTCATGATATTTTCATAATCTATTCATGGAAGAATATAATGCTATACCATGCCCACGAAGTTCTAGGATTTCAGGTTGTTTCATAGAGGACTTCAAACATAAATTAAACCATTAACTTATGACAACCTAGGTTGCATACAGTTGAGCCCATCATTCCCACTGTCCTGCCCGTAACCCCACACTACATCACACAGTCAGACTCAGGCCCCTCCCCCTGTCTGTGCATCTATTTGCCATCCATTTGCACCCTGTATATATATCTGTAACATAAACACAATGTCAGACTCCCAGTTCAACAAGAGCATCCATGTCGGAGCACGACACCTGCCTCCACATTTCCAGAGGCCGTCCCTCTTCAGACTTCGTAGCACATTCTGTCGTTCTGTCAAAAAGAGCAAATTCATCTCTCATTCATTCTCCGCTCTGCTGCCTCTGTCCACAAACATGGAAATACGGGCGTTGCACGTCATACGTCATGTGACTCAACCGACGCCGGGTGGTTTTTGTAGAGGATGTTGTGCCATCATTGTATACAATGTGCCTTCTTGTTGGGTGCTAAACTCAACCTGGCTTGCCCAGAACGCGTATGGAGTCTAAGTTTTATGCTCCAGAGCAATTGTTTTAGTTAGGACACTACTTGACTCTATATTATGCTACATATTAGGGAGACATAACTGACACCCCACCGACAAACATAATTCACGATGAGTCATGATGTTCATGGATGAACTGGAGAATGCTTTCAAAACTATTATGAATTACTCGAATTCAGAGTAGGTTTAATGATTATAATGAATTAACATTATCATGTTTGTTCCTTACAGTAGTTAATGGTATAATTCATGACTAAAGTCATCTATGGAACAACCTAAAGTCATGGTAAGTCATTGTGTACTAATGTATGAATATGTAATGAGTTCGTTCATGAATACATAATGAATATGTCTTACTTTTATTGTTTTCATTTTAGAAATGTGCATTGTTGTTTGAGCCCAGTCCATTTCTTTGTGATTTCCACTGCAGGACTTTTATGTCCCAGCTACACACAGTCCTGATCAAAAGTTAAAGACCAGTTGAATAAATGGCAAAAGTCACATTTTGCATGGCTGACACATATTCTGCTACAGTGGCTTTTTTGAGCTTTTAACCCTTTTCTAACAATGTTCCATCATCAAAACCTACCTGGGGCTGTATTTTGCCCCTGGCGGTAGTTCAGCGCTGGCGTTAATGATGACATGGGGCGAGGAGCTCTAAACCAGAGGTGAGATCAAGGAAAAGGTGAGTGAAGCAAATGTATAGGGCCTGGTGTGATGCCTTCTGTGAATGGTCAGAATCGTAACTAATTAAACTTAATAACTTAAACTAATGCAGTGAAAACATAACAGGAAACCTTTCCTGGAGTCCTATTACTATCCTCATATGGACAATAATCTTAATAAAACAACCTTAATGGGCACAAATAACCACAACAATCATCCCAGAATAATGAACATAGTCCAATTAAGACAGTCCGTCTCCCTTAAACAGCTGTAGCTGAGTTTCCATTGCACTTTTGTGAAAGACTGTATCGAGCTGCATCAGATGTTGAAAAAGCATTGCGTTGAGCCTGTTTGCATTAAATTATGAATAGATCGGCAACAGATTAAAACCCCTCGGTCCTGAGTCCAGCTCGTGTCCAGCGGAAACAGAGCAGTGCACCTCGTGTGCGTGTGTGTGTGTGTGAGTGTGTGAGTGTGTGTGTGTGTGTGAGTGTGTGTGTGTGTGTGCGTGTGTGTGTGTGAGCGTGTGTGCGTGTGTGCGTGTGTGTGTGTGTGAGTGTGTGCGTGCATGCGTGTTTGCGTGTGTGCGTGTGAGTGTGTGCGTGTGTGCGCGTGTGTGCGTGTGTGTGTGTGTGTGAGTGTGTATGTGTGTGTGTGTGTGTGTGACCCGTATGAGTGCGTGTCTGATCTCACTCACTGTGTGATGAACAGACCAGGTTGAACGAAATGTATGAATGATGCTGTGAGAGGTGAGCATGACCATGCCGCGTCCATGTGCCAAACGATTGATGCTGTGCATTGTTATAGGCCTGGTCAAGTGAAAGAATATATATATATATATATATATATATATATATATATATATATATATATATATATATAAAATTCCCTGCTCACCCTCCGCTGGTGGTCACATCCATCTCTGAGCTCGGGTCCTCTACCAGAGGCCAGGGAGCTTGAGGGTTCGGGCGCAGTATCTTAGCTGTTACTAGCACTGCACTCTTTCTGGACTGAGATGTCTGATGTTCCTCCAGGGATCTGTTGTAACCACTCCTCCAGTTTGGGGGTCACTGCCCCAAGTGCTCCGATCACCACGGGCACCACCTTGGCCTTCACCTTCCAGGCCTTCTCCAGCTCTTCTCTGAGCCCTTGGTATTTCTCCAGTTTCTCATGTTCCTTTCTCCTGATGTTGCCATCACTTGGTATCGCCACATCAACCACAACGGCCTTCCTCTGCTCTTTATCCACCACCACCATGTCTGGTTGGTTTGCCATTACCATTCTGTCAGTCTGTATCTGGAAGTCCCACAGGATCTTCGCTCGGTCATTCTCTACCACCTTTGGAGGTGTTTCCCACTTTGACCTTGGGGTTTCCAGTCCGTACTCCGCACAGATGTTTCTGTACACTATACCAGCCACTTGGTTGTATGCGTTCCATGTATGCTTTCCCTGCCAGCATCTTACACCCTGCAGTTATGTGTTGGACTGTCTCAGGAGCTTCTTTGCACAGCCTACACCGTGGGTCTTGTCTGGTGTGGTAGATCTGGGCCTCTATCGCTCTGGTGCTCAGGGCCTGTTCCTGTGCAGCCATGATGAGTGCCTCTGTGCTGTCCTTTAGTCCGGCCCGCTCTAGCCACTGGTAGGATTTCTTGATATCAGCCACTTCAGTTATGTTCGGTGGTACATCCCATGTAGGGGCTTGTCCTCCCATGATGGTCCCTCCTCCGGCACCTCACCTTCTGTTCCCCATTGCCTGAGACATTCACTGAGCACATCATCATCTGGGGCCTTATCCTTGATGTACTTGCGGATCTTGGATGTTTCATCCTGATAGTGGCTCTTACGCCACTAGTCCACGGCCTCCTTCCCTACGGCTAGTGTACAGTCTCAGGGTGCTGGATTTGGGATGGAACCCTCCATGCATGGTCAGGAGCTTTCGTGTCTTAACGTCTGTGGTCTGTATCTCTTCCTTTGGCCATCTTATTATGCCTGCAGGGTATCTGATCACTGGCAGGGCGTAGCTGTTTATCGCCGGGACTTGTTCTTGCCATTGAGCTGGCTTCTTAGGACTTGCCTTACTCGCTGGAGGTATTTGGCAGTTGCTGCTTTCCTCGTTGCCCCTTCGAGGTTGCCATTTGCCTGTGGTATTCCAAGGTATTTGTACCCATCCTCAATGTCTGCTATTGTTCCCTCTGGGAGTGAGACCCCTTCTGTGTGGACTACCTTCCCTCTCTTTGTTACCATCCGACTGCACTTTTCCAGCCCGAATGACATCCCGATATCAGTGCTGTAGATCCTGGTCGTGTGGATCAGTGAGTCGATGTCTCGCTCACTCTTAGCATACAGCTTGATGTCATCCATGTAGAGGAGGTGACTGACGGTGGCCCCATTCCTGAGTCGGTATCCATAGTCAGTCTTGTTGATTATCTGGCTGAGGGGTTCAGACCTATACAGAACAGCAGTGGGGACAGTGCATCTCCTTGGTATATGCCACATCTGATGGTCACTTGTGCAAGTGGCTTACCATTTGCCTCCAGGGTGGTCTTCCACAGCTTCATTGAGCTTGCTATGAAGGCCCTTAGTGTCCTATTGATATTGTACATCTCCAAGCACTCAGTGATCCATGTGTGTGGCATTGAGTCGTAGGCTTTCTTGTAATCAATCCAGGCAGTGCACAGGTTGGTGTGTCGGGCTTTGCAGTCTTGGGCGACTGTTCTGTCAACCAGGAGTTGGTGTTTGGCTCCTCTGGTGTCTTTGCCTATGCCCTTCTGTGCTTTGCTCATGTATTGGTCCATGTGCCCACTTATCTTAGCCGCGAGGATGCCTGACATGAGCTTCCATGTTGTGGAGAGACAGGTTATTGGCCGATAGTTGGATGGGACTGTACCCTTGGAGGGATCCTTCATGATCAGGATCGTGCGCCCTTCGGTTAGCCATTCAGGGTGAGTCCCGTCCCTCAGCAGCTGGTTCATTTGTGCTGCTAGGCGTTCATGGAGAGCAGTGAGTTTCTTTAGCCAGTATGCGTGGATCATGTCTGGGCCGGGGGCTGTCCAGTTTTTCATGCCTGAGACTCTTTCTTGGATATCTGCCACTGTGATGGTGACTGGATTCTGTTCTGGGAGGTTGCTGTGGTCCTCTCTCAGAGCCACGAGCCACTTTGCATCGCTGTTGTGTGATGCCTCCTTTTCCCAGATACTCTTCCAGTATCCCTCAGTTTCCAGCCTTGGTGGGTCTGCTCTGTTGTTATTACCCTGCCATTGAGAGTACACTTTCGCAGGTTGAGTTGCGAACAGCCTGTTTATTCGTCTGGCTTCATTATCTTTCGTGTATCTCTTTAGGCGGCTGGCCAAGGCTTGGAGCCTTTGCTTGGCAGTTTCGAGTGCTTCAGGTATGGGCATCTGGCTGTACTTCTTAGGTACTTGCTTTTTCATTGCACCTCTCTCAGCCTCAGTCAGCTGACTCACTTCTCTCCGCGCCATCTTGATTTTAGCCTCTAACCGTCTTTTCCATGGTGGGTATTGTCTCTCATGGCTCCCATGGTTGCTCTTATAGCCAAGCATTTCTAGGATCACTGATGCTGAAGTGTATATCAGCTCATTGGTTTCAGTGATGGTCATGGTAGGGATCGCTCTCAATGCTGCATTCACATCCTCTAGGAAACTTTCTGATGGTACTTCACTCAGCCGTTGTAATCGACGTCGGGGTTGCCTTGACTTCATTCTCGCCACAATCCTATCTTTCAGGTCAGTCGCTGCCTCGCTCAGCGTTATCACGGTTGTTGGGGCTTCGTACCCAATATCTGGTAGGGGAGTTGATGTTATCTCCCCTCTGACCTGGCGTCCTGGCTCCCCCTTGTCATAGCATTTGTGTTGTACCTCGTCAATTTCAAGTTGTGATAGCAGTTGCCGTTTGTGGATGTTGGAACACTGGGCTACTAGTTGTTTATATATATATATATATATATATATATATATAGCCTCCTAGGGCTGGTGTTACCGCCGTGAAAATAGCAAAAGCCCCATCTGGAACCGCCCCCTGGCCATAGCGTCAACTGCATTCATGTTGTTTTGAGGAATGTTTATTAGAAAATCCTTCACCCTCCAAGCACCAAACACACTTCCTGCTGAAGTCCCTCGGGGCTACAGGGCGCCATCTACTTGCTGGATGTACTCAGTAAGTGTCATTTCACACAGGCTGATAAATCCTGTTAATCAATAATAAACCTTTTTTGTGAGATGGCAAACTTTAAGTCACTCAAGAGCATGTTTAAAGGCTAATAACAACATGGAAAATTAAAATATTTTTCCTTTAACAAGGGTCCAAATAGAGCTTTAATATGAAATATGACATGGGAGTGAGACAAAAAAAAGTTTGAGAAAACATTTTATTGAAAACTGAAACTTGTAGACTGTTCTGCAGCTAATGAAGGTTTAGGACCACATGATTTTAAAAAGCCCAAATCTGTGCAAAAATGCGGTTAAAGTGTCATTTTCTGTCAGGTATTCACTGTTATGATGTTCTGATGGCAAAGGCAAAAAAAACATTCCCTTTTTGAAAGTGGTCAGGTTGTTGAGCTGCATAAGCAGGGCCTCTCTCCATCGCTGCTGAGGTGGGACGCAGTAAGACAGTATTTGGAATTTCTTAAAAGATCCTGAGCATTATGGAACAAAAAAGACAAGTGGAAAACCCAAAAAACACTAGCAATGAGTCAGAGGATCTGATTGGCTGTCTGTCAAGACACTGGACGATCCTCCAGCCAAATTAAGGCCTTTACTGGTGCGACCAATAACATCGACACGTCTGACACTAAAGGGCTTCAAAAACAAGAAACGTCTTCAAAGGCCGGGTCTTTACAAGAGACATCAAACATGGGACATTGAAAGGTGGAAGAATGTTTTATTCTGATGAGAAAAAATGGAACCTTTATGGTCCTGGTGGTTTCCAGCGTTACTGACACGACAAGCAGATCCACCTGAGATGTTTTCTACGCTCCACAGGGAGGGGGCGCCATAATGATCTGGGGGGCTCTTTCCTTCAGTGGAACAATGGAGCTCCAGGTGGTGCAGGGGCCCCTGGCTCTGTGCAGATGATGCAGAGAGCATCCCTCATGACTGAGGGCCTCGTCTGTGGATCCACTGGGTTTTTCATCAGGACAACGCTACAGTTCACAAAGCCCCAGGACAAAGGACTTCTTCTGGAGAAGAACATCACTCTGTTGGACCGTCCTGTGTGTTCCCCTGATCTAAATCCAACTGAGACCCTTTGGGGACGGACGGCAAGGGACGTTTACACAAATGGAGCACAGTTCAGACAGTATTTTTGATCAACAATAACGGTGGCGCTACTCATTACTGAGCTCATGTTTGAGACTTTGATTTCTGTTTTGAGGTTTTTTTTTTAAGGTGTAGTCCTTTTTTTTTTTTTTTGGAGGTCTGGTCTTTAACTTTTGATCAGCTGCACAACAGCCTATATAGATCTTAACAAGGTAGTTTCATGGTGAGACACTACATGTGAATAGGAAAAAACTTAAATTTAAAGATATCTATTTGAAACTTCTCCTGTAGTTTACTCACATAAATGTAAGAAAAAAAATATTACAAGTTTGTCATCATTTAATAGATAGACATAGAATGGAAAACTTGCCTTCTGTCTTATAAGCAGGCTCTGCGTAAGGCTCAAACCAGATATTATTCAAATTTAATAGAAGTAAATAAAAATAACTCTAGATTTCTCTTCAGCACTGTAGCCAGGCTGACAAACTGTCACAGCAGCAGTAGAACCCTCAATACCAGTTACTCTAAGCTGCAATGACTTCCTCTATTCTTTAACAGCAAAATCACAACTATTAGAGATAAACTAAATGAAATGACTCCCACTATTAGTACCGAGCAAGCCCAGACTGCAAAGCTAGTGTCCCATACAAATCCTTCAGTAATACTAGATAGGTTCACTGCTGTTGATCAGGCAGAGATAACTTCAGTCATTATGTCCTCCAAAACATCAACTTGTATTTTAGACCCAATCCCAAGTAGACTCCTCAAAGAAATTCTCCCCCTAATTATAAATCCCATTCTTAATATAATAAATACTTCACTAGAAAGCGGTTATGTCCCTCAGTCCTTCAAATATGCAGTGGTTAAACCACTTTTTGAAAAAGCCTAATCTAGACCCCGACATACTGGCAAACTATAGACCTATTTCTAATCTGCCCTTTGTCTCTAAAACTCTTGAAAGAATTGTGATTAAACAGCTTTGTCGCCACCTGCAGGACAATAATTTATTTGAAGTTTTTCAGTCAGGGTTCCGCGTACACAGCACTGAAACTGCACTAGTTAAAGTCACAAATGATCTGTTATTAGCTGCTGATGATGGACAGGTCTCAATCCTGGTTCTGTTGGACCTCAGCGCAGCGCTTGATACCATCGACCGCAACATTCTACTGCAGAGGTTAGAATGTGATATAGGTGTCAGTGGAACAGCGCCTTAGCTGGTTTAAATCCCTATCTATCTGATAGGTACCAGTTTGTTAATGTAAACCAGAGATCTTCCTCATGTTCTAAAGTAACCTACGGTGTGCCGAGGTTCAGTACTCGGACCACTTCTGTTCACACTGAATATGCTGCCCTTAGGTAAGATCATCAGAAAGCATGGCATTAACATCCACAGCAAAGCAGATGACACACAGCTTTATTAATCAATGAAACCTGATCAGACCCAACAAGTAGACAGACTTAGTACCAGGCTGAAAGACAGCAAAACTTGGATGACTCTTACTTATCTGCTCCTTAACCCTGAAAAAACCGAGCTCAGTCTGCTGGGCCCCACACCAAGAGACTCTTTAGCCGACCAGATAGTGTCTCTGGACAATATCACTGTAGCCCCCAGCTCTACTGTAAGAAACCTTGGGGTCCTATTTGACCAAGATCTCTCATTCATAGCACATATAAATCAAGCCTGTAAAACAGCCTACTTTCATTTGCAACATAACCAAAATTAGAAAAATCCTGCCCAGAGATGATGCCGAAAAACTCATCCATGCATTTGTCACATCCAGATTAGACTATTGTAACGCCTCTGCTTGCATAGCGTGTCCTAAAAGCTCTATAAGAAGCTTTCAACTGGTTCAAAATGCAGCAAGATTATTAACAGGTACTAGAAAAAGAGATCATATTTCACCAGAGTTAGAGTCTCTTCACAGGCTTCAAGTTGAGTATAGAATCAAATTTAAAATCCTCCTCCTGACTTATAAAGCTTTAAACAATATGTCCCCATCCTACCTCAAAGATGCAATAGTAGCGTACCATCCAAACAGAGCTCTTCGTTCTCAAAATGCTGGACTATTGTTAGTCCCCAGAGTCTCTAAAAGCACAGTAGGAGGTCGAGCATTTAGCTACCAAGCTCCTATGTTATGGAACCAGCTCCCTGTTCATGTAAAAGAGGCCGACACAGTCTCTACATTTAAGACCAGGCTCAAAACTTTCCTCTTGAAATAGCTTATGGTCAGGCCAGTTAGGAACAGAAATAAAACCTACAGTTTTAGCTACGCTGCCCTTGGAGCAATTCTGCTGGGAAGTATGGCAGCTTGAACACTATCCTCTGGTTCTTCCTACTTTATCTATCACCAATATTTAATATTACTTCAACTGTAGTCTGTTCATTGCTGTTCACATGTTTCTCTTTCTCTCCACTTCCCCCGGGGAGTGGAGACTGTTTCAGACACTGCGCGGCGGCTGCTCCAGTGACGACCCCCCACCCCACCCCCACCTGTCTGGACGATCTATGCGCCACCCGCCTGGACAGCTGGATTAGCCACACCTCGTCTGCCTGGACGAACTCCTTCTACTTTAGATGAACTGTTCCTCATCTCCTGCTGGAGGATCTCTCTACACTGGTGGACTGCTCCTCTTTAAAGCCACCTCCCTCTTGAGTGGTTCTGGCTCCACAGTCCAAGTGGATGTCAGTCCTAGTTCAGCTGCAGCCTGTCCGTCCGTGGGAGTAGGATCTCTCCTTCACTGTGGTTCTCCCCGAGGTTTCTACTTTTTCCCATGGGGTTTTTGTAGTTTTTCCTCGCTGAAGGATGGTCAAAGGACAGGGGGCATTCTGGGACAGTTATCTGAACTGCTTTTACCTGTGGCCCATCGAGGCAACTGTTGTTGTGATTTTGGGCATTATAAAAATAAATTGATTTGATTTGATTTGATTTGATTTAATGTTTTCATGTAGAAATAAGGCACTTTATGGAAACATGGCCAAAAAACACATATTTGGGACATATGAAACTGAAAAATGGACAGAACCAGGTTTAAATTTCTTGGTTCATTTTGGAACATATTAGTTACAAAAAAAATGTACAGAGGGGATTTTGGATTTCTTATTTGTTTTTAAGTGAGCTAGATTTGACTGAAAATTGTCGCCTCATTTTTAAAAATTAAAACTTTAATAAACAATTTTTAGAATTAGATAAAAAAACTCTTGGTACGTTTCGTCAAAATCTTGTCGAGTCCCAGACTGTAAAGTTTGGTGTGTGTGGGATCTGCTTTAAGTGGTGATCCTTATGTTCTGAGGGAGAAAAATGCATTTTAAGAAAGTGGTCTTTGAAGTTACAATGTCCCAGAGAAATCTATGGATGAAGTGGATTCAATAGAAGAATAAAACATTTTTAGGAGCAGATTGGACAAGTTTGTTGTTTTCTCATGAAAGCTGATATTCTGAGAGAGCAAACTGACCAAAAAACAAAAAATTGAAATAAAAAAGAGTTTTGTCTGCAGTGTCTCGCCTTCAAGGCAAGTTAAACTGATAGCCACACTTTCTTCAACTATTTCCCTCTGAATAATGTGCACTTTGACTTGGTGTTATGAAATTCTGTTATACATCTTTCCAAAAGAATTCTTTCCAAACAGGAGATGTTGTGGTCTTCCATTCAAATGTTTCACTTACTGTAGGTTCAGCACTAAACCAGACTGAACCGAGACTGAACCAGGACTAACACGCATCCATTTGCAATAGTTTAAGTCTGTGACATCATAATATTTATAGTACCTAATGTTGCTTAATATAACTGGACACTAATATAACATGTCCTCTTTAAGCCTTTCTAAATTCATGTGATCCATTTTGGAGGTGTTAGAAATGCAGTCACAGAATCTCTAAATGTACACGGCGTCAGTGGTTACATGTGGTGACCTTCAAAGCCACATAATGAATGTCTGAATGTGATTGTGACTTGCTGACCATTGTCCATTGGGAAGAATGAATGGACAGCACCCGTTTGTAGCATTGTTCATTTTGGATCCAGTACACCACATTTGACCATTTGGATCCCAGCAGCAGTCAGAACATGCTAGTTCTCAGCACACATAAACCAGCCAAGGTGGAGCTGGTTGTTTTGCGTCAGATGTTTTGTGTCACAATATCTAAAACATCTCTTCTCCCTGTGCAGTGCCGCCGCTTCCATTAGGCACATAACGCGCAGTCCGTGGGCACCAAATGCTCTGAAGGGCACCAGCTTGACCAGGCAGGTTACTCTATTTGTGCAGCAGCTAAACTGCACACAAACAGGCTGCCTACAGTAGGCTTTAGTTCTGTATCATTTCAAAACAAATAGGGCTTGTGCAATGTCTCTCACTCTTCCTGTCTCACTCTCTTTCTCTCCAAAGTGAATTTGAGATGTGCACGGGCAGCTCTACTGTACAGGACAAAGACTCATATATGTATGAGTTGCTAATACTACTATATTTGAATTAAAATTTTGATTAAAATTAAACATATTCAAATAACAATTGTAACAGTCATCACAAGGTTGTAGTACAGACATCAAACCATTCTATATTTTTTTCCACGTTTGAAGAAGGTTGGGAAGGGGGCACACAAATGGCTAACAGCGGCCCTGTCCCTGTGATATGGTGGTGACCTTTGCATTTGCAGCGTGTTCTCAGCAGCGTTTCACATGCTCCACAATCTCTTCCAGAGCAGTGAAAGGAGGAGGAGCTGTCCTTAGCTATGCTAATGTTAGAGCGCACTGTGCACCTTTGAACACATCAAGTACAACTCATATCACAGCAGGGACAGCCTGTAATGGACTTTTAATCAGAGTTACATGTAGCTTGCTATGTACAGTTTCAATGCCATCGTTACATTTACATGCAGAGTACTCCACTTGTTGTCTGTTTCCCAGCAGAACCAGACCATTCTGGTCTCATGGTAGTCACAAATGTAACTGACTGTGAACTGGGGTTAAGAGAATGCTTCTTGTAATCAGGCTTTTGGTGTCATTTATTGCAGCTCTTACTGTTAAAATAAGCATTTGACAAATAAGTAAAATTGCTTCTCCTGTCACTCAGTTTAAAGTTTTACTTTCACTTTTAAGTAATAATAACCACAGTGCTATAGACACTTTATTTATTTATTTAAGGGAAAGGGGAAACAAAGAGTATTAATGAACATTTAAACAAATATGCCAGATTATAGCCAAAGGCTAATTTCCATCTGCGAGAGTCAGAGACAGGAAAACAACGTTTTGTCAACTACAAACTTTTAACAAAAAACAAGTAGAAAAATCCCAGACAACAGTTTAGACCACATATCTGAATATCAAATCAAATCAAATCAAATCAATGTATTTTTATAATGCCCAAAATCACAACAACAGTTGCCTTGAATAGCACATGTCCTTCTACTGCAGACTCCTATTGCACACACCCTGACATTGCACTGATCCCTATTGCACTTGTAGCAGGATGGCCTAAAAGGCATCTGAAGAGGTGAGAGTGTGCTCTTTAAAACGATGGTCCGTGACGCGACGAGGCCTAGAGCGGAGATGGTGCATGCGCCGTGTGCTCCGGTAAACAGCGATACACAAACACTGAATAAACATTTTATCCGTCCTGACGGTGCGTCGTGCTGAGTCCTACGTCCTGGATCTGACCTGGAGTTTGACGTGCTCCAGGGCCTCAACGACGGACGCTGCCGTTTGGTAAATAACAAGCTAACTCTTCTATCTATCGTATCCATCGTGTAATTACTGTGTAGCATTAGCATTAGCTGTTTTTATTCTTGCGGCTGCGCACTTCCTGGAGGCGTGGCTTGAGCGCCGTGTCATCCTTGTGAAGCGCGTCATCCCGTCTGCTGCTCAGCCGAGGGGGACGGAAAAGACAGTTCTCTAGCGAAAGCCTGAGGGAATCAATCAAAAAACCACTTTGGGCACAACATACGAGGCCCAAATAGCACTGTAGGAAGGTTAAAACCTCTGAAAAGTCCATTTTGCATGTTATGGGACCTTTAAATGTGATGTGATTTTAAATCTTAAAAGTAGGAAAACTTGTGCTTTCCCTCACTGACAGGGGAATAGTATTCCAGAATGGTACACCGTGAAAAGACCAGACGTTTTGGGAGAAGGATGTTGGCCTGAATTGTAGGGCACAGTTCTTCTTGATCCAAGCAGAGGTGACAGATTTTGGTTTGATAAAATCATTCATTGGATCAGGCAGGCTGCTTTACATTATTTAAAGTTTACAAAATAAAAAAGTGGGACTGTAGTTTATGTCCACAGTAGGACTGTAATTTATGTCCACATTGGGACTGTAGTTTATGTCCACATTGGGACTGTAGTTTATGTCCACATTGGGACTGTAGTCTATGTCCACATTGGGACTGTAGTTTATGTCCACATTGGGACTGTAGTTTATGTCCACATTGGGACTGTAGTTTATGTCCACAGTGGATTTTAGTTTGTGTCCACAATGGGACTGTACTTTTTGTCCCCAGTGGGACTGTAGTTGACTGTAATTGACTGTAGTGGGACTGTAGTTTGTGTCCACAGTTTACATAGACACATGCAAACTCCCGCAGTGGATTTACATCCAGGAATATTTCTGTATGCACAAAGTAAGTCCTGTTTATTTCCAATCACAGCTACGCATATATTATTTTCGTAATGTTGTTTTCCATCATTTTTCACATGTTCTGTTACTGTCCTTTTACGCCTGTCTTTTGTCCGTAATCCCCTAGGCAGCCATTAGTTGTGATTTATGTATTTGCAGTTGTTTCATTTCCATCGCCGATGCCCGCTGTGGTGAGGCTGCTTACATGTTTGTTTTATTTAAAGGGATGGTGCTTATTAAACGTCTCCCTTTTGTGCCTGTAGATATGATGTTTTTTCCGGCCTTGTTTTTGCGGGTTCCAGTAAAGATGACAATTATGTCCCGGAGTGTGTTTTCACAATCACACCGCTGATGTGGAGCAAATGAGGCTTCAGAAAGAGAATACGTATAAGAACGCATTGACCTTCCCTTTTACAGAGAAATAGTATTAAACTGTGGGCGTCCGGTGCTGTGTACAAATCATTATGATCGTTCTCCTAAATATGAATATGATTATGCTTTGTTCATAACAGAGGCTCAACAGCATTATGCTGCTTTTACATGAAATGCTTGATTTTAGGGTTTTAACATCTTTATAACTTTTATTCACTTTTATTCAGCATATATATATATATATATATATATATATATATATATATATATATATATATATATATATATATATATATATATATATATATATATATATATATATAATTCAGAATTGGGGCTTACTGTATTTTCCTTAAAGTCAGTGTCAGTCTGT
The DNA here is from genome assembly GCA_019453435.1 of Rhinogobius similis. Lineage (NCBI taxonomy): Eukaryota > Metazoa > Chordata > Actinopteri > Gobiiformes > Gobiidae > Rhinogobius > Rhinogobius similis. The sequence continues at coordinate 43,475,278 of CM033622.1, read as the reverse complement.
TTCTAATTCATGTGCAATTGATAAAGCAGTGATTAGGTTCCTTCAATCCACCAGCCTCTATTCCAGAATATAAACTAAAGTTATTTTACACTACTAGAGGGCAGCATTACGCAATTCCAGTGTACAGCCTGTCGGAAGTCATTTGAAAAAGAAGAAGACAAAACCTTAACAGATTCTTTTGGTTAAGTTTTGGGCTTTAGAGCAGGCAAGCTAACCGGGACTCAGCAGAACTGCTGAAAAAATGATGTGGGCTCAACATACAGTATTAGTCAGTGTTGTCACTTATGATTATGTGTCGAGATGAGGATGGTTATAGATTGGTAATGAAGACACCTGGTGTCTGTCTTGTTCATATATTACAGGTTTATAACATGTATACGCTAGTGTTCCTAGAGGACGCACATGAAACTACACATTACATTACAGCTTCCTTTTTTTTTTTTAATAACCCACAATACAAAATGTATTTTAACAAAGCAAAATTACTCACTCTTGATAAATAATATAACTCGGCTCTTCTCAATATCAAATAAAGTGCAATGAATACTACATGAACATTTTTTCTTTTTTTTTTACATTGAATACCTCTTTGGGGCTCTAATTGCTCTACCATAGTGAGATGTTTAAGCTACTATCTCCTTTTCAGTAGGAGATGGTGGTGGTGTTGTCACACATTGATTCATGTGATCCTCCTCAGTGGTGGTGGTGGTGGGCATCTCAGAGTCCACGCTTTCGCACTCTGGAACAACGTTGTCTTTGCACTTGAGCAGATGTCTCCTGTTTCCTCTGAGGATACCGCCTTAGGGCATGCGACCAAACTAGCATCTTGGCTGCTCCTGACTGCTTCCTCAAGACTAAGAAGGTCTTTTGCTCCGCGATTGTTGTAGAGGTTTTGTCTCTGTTGTCTTCTTTCGTTGTTTGTGGATGTCTTTGAACAGCTCTGGCTTTAACAGTTTAGCACTTGCTTGATTGCTCTTGATTTGAGCCTTCTGCCCATTAATAGTTAAGGTGTTGACAGTTTCACTCCATCCAGCGGTGCATTTCTGCACTCAATAAGGGTCTCCTTGGTCTTCTCTTTCCTGAATAGCTCTTTCACCTTGTCCATTTGACTGTGGGAATCCAGGACTCGAAGCGACATGCTTAAACTCCCCATGTCTTTGTGAATTGGGCAAATTCCTCACATGCAAATTGTCCATTGTTTGACATGACAATATCCGGGATCCCATGGCTTGACAGATTTGAGGGCTGTGATCACCTGTCCTCTTGTTATTTGTCTCCTTATTTCTGGATACTTGAGTAATAGTCCACACACAACAAATACTCCTCCTGACCAAATTAAACAAATCAAGTCTAATTTTTGCCCAAGCTCTATCTCGTACTTAATGACACATTAGAGGTTCTTCAACATTGTTGCGTTTGAATGTGTTGCAAATGGAACATTTCATCACTGTGTCCTTAATTTGCCAATACCTAAATGGAGAGAACAAAAGAGGACGCAGACGCAGGTGAGAACAAATTGGCAAAAAGCAGATATAAAGACAAAATAATCATTCCTCACTAAATGCTGACTTGATCTTGTGAAAAACCAGCGTATTTCCAGAGACAATAACTTTGTTTGCTGAGCCAACAGAGTTAGCAAGACAAAGCGACCCAAAGTCATATTATTTCATGGCAGCCAACTGTATCTAAACCCAAATCATTTCATATAAACATGTTATAACGTGGCATAGCAGCCGCAGAAAAGTGAACTAAAAGCAGAAGAAGATGACGAAAAAAACGGAAGCTGTCTTGTTTACGCACGCTTTATCCACGACTTACAGCCACAAAGGTGTAATTACTAAACATCTTTTTATGAATGGGGGAGACTGGCTGCATGAAGAAAAAGTATAATTCAGGTGTGGTTTAGATTTTATTTATGAAGAAAATACAGTCTCTTTTGGGTGACGTCAGCTGCTCATGTAGCGGGCCCCCACCAGCTGGACCTCTGTACGAAACCGCAGTCTGCCATTAACAAGAGAACCAGTCTGAGGGACCAGGTTCAGTGGAAACATGGCTTAGGTGAAGCTTTGTGCAGTACCTTTTTCAACACAACTTCTAATGGCTTGTGATCTGACTCCTGACTTGCTTTCCATGTACCATTTCAAGTACTGTTTAAACTTTTCACATCCATACACAATTGCTAGAAGCTCCTTTTTGATTTGAGCATATCTCTTTTGTGTTTCTGTTAGTGCTCTAGAACCATATGCCACTTGTTGTCCTTCTTGCAGAAGTGCAGCTCCTAAGCCTTCTGAGCTTGTATCTACCGATAAAGTCACTTCTTTGGTTACATCATAATACTTGAGCACGGGTGTGTTACTTACTAGTGTCTTGAGCTTTTCAAAGCTCTCTACCTGTTGTGCTTCCCAGTGCCATTCAACATTTTCCTCTAGAAGCTTCTGGAGAGGGGCACTCACTTCAGACATGTTAGGAATGAACTTTGCCAAATACTGCACCATGCCTAGGAATCTCATCAGCACAGCTTTGACCTGTGGTTGTGGCATTTCTGTGATGGCTCTTATTTTGCTTGGGTCAGGCTTAAGACCATCAGTACTCAATATAGGTCCAATATACTGGATTTCTGTCTGGATTTTGCATTTGTCTTTATTCAGTTTTAGGTTGATTCTTCTCACCCTGTCAAGAAGCTCTTTTGTCGTGTTAGTCTTTGTCTTTTCCCCACACTATAATATCATCCATGACATTCACAACTCCATCCAGATCCTCCAGCCGTTGAGCAATGCACTTTTGAAAGACCTCTGGAGCCAAGGGAATGCCAAAGGAAGTCGCTTAAACCTATAACGACCAAATGGCGTGCTAAATGGGCAAAGCCTTGAAATGTCCTCATCTAACTGCATCTGCCAGAATCTGTGGTTGGCATGCAGAACTGAGAACATTTTTGCATTCAGCATTTCGGCGACAACTTCCTCTACTGTCCGTCGCGGGTCGTTCTATCTTTTAATGGCTTTGTTGAGGTCCTGGGGATCTGTGCATATCCTGAGTTTTTTGTTGAGCCTTTGGATTGTTACCATGCTGTTTACCCAATCAGTGGGCTGTGTTTGCTTTTCAATTACCCCTATTTGTTCCATTCTGTCAAGCTCAGTTTTGATCTGTTCTTTCAGTGCAATTGGGACTTTTCTTGGTGGGTGGATGACAGGGGCCACTGCTGAATCTGAATATGGTACAGTCCTGGTACGCATTTAAACCCTGTGAAGATATCTTTGTATTCAGTATATATATCGGTGTCTGTCCCATTTGTGCACAAGAGTCACCCCCTAATGTTACTGGTAAGTAATAGTTGACCCTGGTAACACATTGCAATCAGTGCCAGTGTCAAGTCTGAAGGTAAGCTTTTGACCATTTATTTTCAGTACTTCATTCCTTTTTTTCTCATCTTTTCCCGTTTGCTTCCTCTGAGATCAAACTTTGCTTGATTGTATTGCTCCAATTAACAGTTTGCTTGTTCAATCTCACTTACGCTTCTGTCTGATTTTTCTGTGATAGTCTTTAGGCTTTTTAGACTTGCACACATGAGCTAAGTGTTTTTTTGTGTGAACACATGTTGCATGTTTGTTTGCTGTACTCGTTTGTAACCACATTTTCCAGTCTTTGCTAACGCTAGCCGTAGCTTTTGGCTTTCTCTGTAGCTTAGCTTTTGCAACTTCACTGAATGAGATGTCATTTCCTTCATTTAGAATATGGCTTTGTTGGCTCTCGTAGTAATCTAGCTCTGGCATTTTCCACACTGCACACAATGCGGTCTCTGATTAGGGAGTCTGTGAGAAGTCCAAACTCATTTTATTTTTTTGGTCTGTCACATATGCATCTATACTTTCATTTTTAGCTTGACCTCGTGTGAAGAACATGTCTCAAATATGTGATGTTCTTTCGTGGTTCACATTATTCGTGGAATTTTTCTTTTAACACCTCAATTTTCTCTTCGTCATCCTCAAATTCCATTGTATTATATACCTTGATTGCTTCATCTCCAGCCACATGTAGAATCGTAGCACAATGAACCTTTTGTGATTTTGCTGGCTATCAGTTACAACTATAGATGCAAGAACGCCAGTTTTCCGCCACATTTCCTTTGGTTTGGTGTCTTTAGTTGCTCCATGTTTTACTTCTGACACTATGTCGCATATGATTATGTGTAGAGATGAGGATGGTTATAGATTGGTACCTGGTGTGCTGGCAGGTTGTATGTTTACTGAATACTTCGAACATATTTTACAGGTTTATAACATGTAGACTATAAACTGGGGTGCACGGTGGCAGAGCAGCTAGAGCTTCTGCCTCTCAATAAGGAGATCGTGGGTTCGAATCCCAGACCACCCCAACATCGTGGTTTCGAATTCCGAACCACCCTAACATCACACGATTTCTCTCTGGGTGGAGTCTGCATGTCCTCCCCGTGGTTCTCTCCGGAGAACCCGGAGAGAACCCACGGTTAATTGTGTAGGTTCTGTGTAGGTTAATTGACGACTGTAAATTGCCCCGAGTGTATGAATGTGAGAGTGAATGGTTGTCTGTCCTTGTCTGTCTCTCTGTGTCAGCCCTGCGACGAGTTGGCCACTGTCCAGGGTGTACCCCGCCTAAGGCCCAAAGTCACTGGGATAGGCTCCAGTCACCTACCCTACCCTAACGGGAATAAGCGGTAGAAAATGAATGAATGAAAGATTATACACTAGTGCTCCTAGTGGACGTACATGTAACTACACATTCAGAATCAGAATCAGAATTACTTTTATTTATCCCCAAGGGGAAATTCTTTTCGTTACATGTGCAACCGACCAGTAGAGACAGAAAGTATTAAAACAATATAAGATATATAGAAAATAAAAATAAAATACAATAGCTCTATATAATGTCTACCCCATTTAACTTAACTTATAAGTGTCTTTATTAATCAACTAAACCCCCGATATGAACAATACTCAACTAAACCCCCGATATGAACAATTTTACAATAAGATTAACTCTACTATCCTTGTCTATTTACATATTCACATGATCATGTACAGTTTGTGTATATAAGTGGACTTAATATTGCACAGTGGACTTAATATTGCACAATGACTTCACAAGCGGATTTACAGCACAGAGTTCAGTAGTTTGATGGCGACAGGCAGGAATGATTTCCTGTGTCTCTCGGTGGAGCATCGTGGCAGTAACAGTCTGTTGCTAAATGAGCTAAATTACGAGTGTCATTAGGAATACAGCGATTTATCACAAGATCAAGTGCTTTGTAAGAAATTATTCTTTTCTGTTTCTATCTGCTTTTTGCTGTCTTGATTTCTTCTGAGTCTGTGTTCTCTCTTATCCAGTCATCTCCCTCAAAATCGTTCCAGAAGTCAAAACGAGCCAAACGAGTCTACTTTGGACCCCTTAAAGACCCTAGTGCACTGAAGACAGTGGACTTTCGGACCGTCCCAATCAGCTCCAAAGTGAACCAGCAGAAACATGGCTATTGTTCAGCACACAGTCGCTCACATGACCTTTGGCCTCTGTGCACACTCCACACTCCAATGATGAAACATGCCCTACCACATCATTTTGTTCCACATTCCTCAAGAGGCAAACATGAGCCTATACAACTTGGCCCCCCTTATGTGCCTGTTGTCATGACTACAGTAATGATAACTTCAGGGATATTGGGTTGTGCTGAACATAATTTAAATGTCTTGCCCGCCAAAACAACTTTCTCATTGTCTTGCATACAGAGGGATTCCATTATGTATTGCTTTGTTTGCATGTACTGCAGGCAGGAGTGAACAAGACAGAAAAACTGTAGCAGCAACAGACAAATACATCATTTTAAAAAGAAACGCTTTCAAACTTGTCAGTTACTTTCCCCTTCAAACACTGAAGTGCAACAGTAACAGATCAATGTGATGCAGCCGCAATAAAGGTATTCACAATGCTCCGCCCATACACAGGTTTGTCTGCGTCCTCTCTTGTACATCATTGGATATTTACAATTAATCTATAACATACAAATATAATAATTATTATTATTTTTATTCATAGTAAACCATAATATCATAATAAAACAACATAATATAATAAAACAGGTCTCAAGGTCAAGGTCTGTTGAATTAAAGTACAAAACTGCCAAATGGATCCTTTGCTGCTGGCCTCTTCATAGTGGACTCTTACCTCCAATTTACACCACAGCAGTAACAGCAACAATTGACGTGCTTTTAATATTACTTGCCCTGACAATCTACAGTACAAATTTTTCAGTGTCAACAAGAGGGTCTCACAGTATGAAATTAAATGTCCCATGCCTTTTCAAAATCAGATATCCAAAAACGTGAGAGTCAAGGTGCAACACATCAAGACCTCCAGGAATAACTCATGATGGATTTAAACAATTTTACCTTGGAATTCATCATTTTTTAATATAGGCTGTAGATCTGAGTAGGTAGCAGTAGCAGCGCTAAGGTCTCTGGTGTAAAGGTTTTAAACATATGCAGCTTTGGCTGCCCTACATGTTTGTACACTGACCCCCACATGGGTGTGGTTTGGGACCCGCGTGGGTTCCGCAAGACTGGAAAGTAGTTACAATTAATGTGCCCTGTTGCACTGTCCTCGGCACATTGCGGGATCTGCGGAATGAATCTGCTGGACACAAACTGCACAGCATTCATCAAGTACAGTGGGGCATCTGGTGCAAACCTGTTGTGTCCTAAGCCAAGACACACCACACCAAGACAGTGGTGAGTGAGAGAATGACTGGTGATGGCACAGATTGGAGTCTACCCCACTCCACTGAGTGTGGAGTGAAAGAATAATGCATTGTAAAGTGCTTTGAGTGTTATGAAGGGCACTATACAAATCCAATGATTAATTAAAATACTGACCACAGTGCAACAGGCAGTTTGCAAGTAACACACACAATATGTGCCAAACCTGTGTCGCGTTAGGTGTTAGGCTGGTGAAGGGGGCTGGTGAAAAATACACATTTCAATTTAAACTTTAAACTTCAAATGCAGGAAATATACAGGATAACTCAAACATGCATAGATAAATAAAATAAAACTCTGAGTAAGATAACGATGAGGGAGCAATGTTTTAACTAAAAGCTTGTAAATGTGGTATATTTGCAGTGAGCACCTCTCTGCTCTGAGGCACAGCAGGCCACAGGAGACACGCTCAGGTCTTCACCCTGCAGCCTGTCCTGGCCCTGGGAGAACACCGTCTCAAATCCAGCCTGTGTCTGTCACACTTCGCTCACTCTCAGCTGGAGTGACTGCGGGCTATTTTATTATGAATCACTAACAGCAAAGACTGACATTTACTATTGACATTTGAAACAGATGAAATATTTGCGCCACATAGTGTTCCGTGCACAGACATCCTGAAATAACCTGTGAAGAGACAGTCTTATCGCAGCACTGGAGCCACGCTATCAAGCTAGGAACAAGCCGTTTGAAAAGCAGCTCAAGAATACTTTTAAATGTCACCCAAAAGTTACTTTGTTTTGCCAGCCATGCACATGTGATTCATGCTGATGTTTCCCTGCAGAGAGCCAGGCTGGGCTGGAGGGATGGTGGACAGGAGTGGAAGTGAATGTAATTGGAACAAAACATGGTACACAAAACATTTAACAATGCACACATTCTGGTACTTTCAAAAAAAAGACACAAAAAGACAAACTAAATCATATCTGAAGGAATGATGCAAAAAAAACCACACATATTCAAATCACAATCATATTGTCAACATATAATTTTTTGTCACTTGTAGATTTACTTAAAGAAGAGGAACCAACACTTTTACTCAAGTAAAAATGGTTACATTGTACAATATATTACTCAAGTAAGTGGCTTTTTATTATTTCATCGAATCATCTTCATCCATAGATTCGTGTGGGACATTGTAACTTCTAAGACAATTTTCTCCCAAAGCATTTTCTCCCACAGAGACATAAAGAGCAGCCTTAAAGTAGTTGCCAGAAATCCAGAATATATCTCTCAATATATCTCAGTACTTTTATACAGATCAGTAGCAGTCTAGTCACTGTGTTCATCTCCACAAGCTCAGATGGGTGTGATTGACAGGTGTATTAACCAATCAGGGACACAAATACTCCATCCATATAACGACAAACATAACTGCTTAAAACATGTCACAGGACTGAAAAACATTGCAGATTTCTGCAGGATAAATGAGTGAAGCACAACATTCTGTTCATCTGAGGCTAAAGAAGGTTGACTTTGTCCAAAATGACAGATGACCAATGAACTCTGAAAACATGCCTGCCCAACAAGGCAGGCATGTGTGATATCCACTCGACCATAAGTGTCACTAAATAAATTCAAACTGCTCCATTCTTTAAGGACAAATATACATTTTTGTATTGTATTGTTAGTGGCCTTTAAATATGCTGCTTTTTGATGGTCGGAAAGGGAGAAGATTTTCAAACCAGGATTAATCAAACTACCATGAATGAAGCCAAATACAACTCGACAGAACGTCAGAACATGATTAAAAGCTCTAAAAAGTCAATTTTGCATAATGTTTGTCCTTAAAATTGAAATTGGACAATTGCTGTTGACATTAAGCACATTTTTATAGTTTTACGTCTTCATTAACTTATTCTATTTTGAGTAATCCTGTACTACCCAAAATTATTAATTATTAGTTGGATCATAAACAAATGTTCAAAAATGTTGCAAGAATTTTTTAAATTTTTTTTGTGAATTCAAATTTGCTATTTGCTACTGTGCCTTTGTGAGGCTGCAAGTTTGAACAGGAAGTCAGTGGAGCAGTTTCTATTATTAAGTCATTTTAGGTCAATATTGTGGCTTACAATCATAAAATGTGAAATTGCAATCCATGTCTATCATAGTTTATCACTAAGTTGCAGAAAAAGCACAATATACATTTATTTTAGGTGCCATTGAGGAGGAAGTCTAAACTTAGGGTTCATTCACAGTTCAAGCTAACTGAAGTTCAAAACACCTACAAGTGCAGTTCGTTTGGGCCAGTGTGAACGTGGACCAGTTTGATTTGGTCCGGACTAAAGAACCGTACCAAGACCCACATTTGGAGGTGGTCTCGGTCAGCCTCCAAGTGGGCTCCAGTGAGGTTCGTTTGTGGAGTCAAGGCTAACTAGATTCGGCCCATCTAAGCACTTTTTGAGCCAAACAAAATTCCATCGTGCACGAACACAACCAAAACAAACTCCAGAGTGAAACGGGAGAAACAGACCTTGAACGAGGAGGACATTTATAATCCCTGTTATTTTGTAAAATCCGACAAAACAATATCACTTTCTGGCTACGATTACTAAAAATAGCATTTTTCAGGCCATTCAGTGAACACAGACTCATAAAGTAAAGCGCGGTGGTTAAGTCTCACAGAATTTACATGGATTTATTTTTGTATAATGGTCTAGTGGCCCATACGTCATATCTTACCTTTATCTGTCTTTATGACCCAGACAGTGGTTACAAAGACGCTGCTCACATTAGGCAGCTGTCACTCGTCTCCTGAAGTAAACTTTATCCTGCTCATACGCCTCAACAGCGCTCAACGATGACTCAGTATGAAGCGTAAATGTCCAGTGTTTGTAAAACAACCAAATGGCTGTAAAATATGATACAGCTCAGTTTTTATTGACAAATGACAGATCAGGTGGAGACTGTACTCTGGCCAATGGGAGATCGTCGTTTCTAGTTTCTTGTTGATTTTTTCTGCCTATTTGTGAAGCACTGCCACCTCATGGCAAGGGGGATATTCCATTTTCTATTGATCCAGTACATTTGAGCTGAAGTGTGGTGAGAACGTGATCCGCACCCAATGAAACTGAAGAAATGTTTCAACTATATTATTATTCCTGAACCAAACCAGTTAAGTGAACTAACAGGTGTGAAAGCGCTGTTAGATAATGTGTCTGGTTTGTTAAATCTTCATTAAAGTGTGATGGTAGAGACAGATGCACACACACACACACACACACACACACACACACACACACACACACACACACACACACACACACACACACACACACTGCACATGCACACACACACACACATGCACACACACACACACACACACACACACACACACACACACATGCACACACACATGCACACACACACACACACACACACACACACACACACACACACACACACACACACACACACACACACACACACTGCACAGGTACAGTGCTGGGGGATATGAGCAGAGCAGCACAGATCATATTGCCTTTCTCCTCTGCTCATATCTTATCGTAAGGCTGATCAATAGCACAGCTAATAAAAGAGAAGGCGCTCTCTCAGTTTGCAGCCTCCTCCACAGCTCCAGGCACACAGACATGAGTCCGCTCCAATAGCAGTGCACTCAGCCAGCAGCGCTTTTCACTAAGGATTCAACTTCAACTAAATGTCATACAAATAGAACCTTTAAAACGCTATGTCATCATAATGCATCTAATATGATCCAAAGCCAATGCATTACATAAAAAGAGGATAAAATGTGGTGTAGAAGCTCTGGAGAGAAGTGAAATGAATGCAGAAAAGGCCGGAAGTAGTTCTGTGTTTACTCTAGTTTTTTGCCACGTCTCACAGCCACAAACTTGGAATTACTTTTTCGTGAATTGGTGTGTACATGGCCTCAGAATTAAAAAGTATAACATAAGTTTTGTTTAGGTGATTTGGGTTCGTCACACAGGCCCTGAACATGGAGACACATTCCCATAAATAGAACCGTGCCAAAACGCTCTAAAAAATGTGTGTATATATATATATAGAGAGAGAGAGAGAGAGAGAGAGATTTATATAGATTTATATATTACAAAAACAATTAAATTAAACTACAGCACAAATTGTCTGTCCAATTTCTTTCAAATTTCTATTTTTCCTCAAAGTATTTAGTAGTAAGTACAAGTAGTACTAGTTATAGCTTGAGCTGAATGCTGTAATGCTCATTGTTTTTTGCCTAATGTGCCTTGATTTTCATATTGTGTGATATTCTGAGGATAATCCTAGTTTCTAGTCATTGAAATCACACTATGTTGCACTTCACTTTTGAATCTAATTATCTCCATTCTTTAGTTTAGAATTACTATGTTTAAAATAGTACAGCATTAATTAACAGAATTGGCACAGTCCAGCGCACATGGACTTTTAGACACAATAGACAATATTTAATTAGATTATGGAAATGTGCTGAAGTGAAAGTGACTTTCTTGCACTGAAAATAATAATAACAAAGGGGGATATTATTATTATTATAAAGTGTAGTTTATTTAAATGCAATTTACCAAAGTAAACACTGAATTGACACTCTCTCATTGTACTTTCTGCAAATGAATTAGAATAACTGAAAATGTATTTCACATTAATCACATTCAACGCTTCTGTCCTCTCCCTGACTCCCAGAGGCTGAATGCAGCAAGAGCAAAAGTGCACATACAAGAACATGCCCTATTGTACACATGGTGACTGAATATTTTACCATTTGCACAGCCAATATGAACCACAGTAAAGAGACTGTACTTCTCTTTTTGTATATTAGTAAATAGTCAATAAAAATGCCTCGTTATGAGAAAAATATAAAATATAAATCTATATCTACATCTTTCTTTCAACAAAAATGTGCTTTCTGGCACAATTAAAGTAATAAGATGATGCTTATTCAACAGTTCTATGGGCAGTTTTTTAAAACCACAATGAAGTTTTGTTTTGACTGAGCCGTGCCTCTGGTGTGGTGTCCCTTTCACGAGCTGGCACGTGGTTGTGGTGATCCATGTGCCGCTGACGGGAGGATTCTGAGGATGACACAGGGTAACACTCACTACATCCACATGCACATCAGGATAAGTGCATAACTGACTTAATACAATTAAAATACATTTTTCAAAATGCATGTAAACCCTAAAACTAAGACGAAGGCGTGTCTTGAGTTGAATCTCAATCACACATGTGGAGGTGTGTCTGCTGCATGTAACAGTGCAGTCCCATCACACCAGCACCTGCACCAGGGAACAAACAGACAGGGAAGTATTAGCTATTGTGCTAACTCTGGCATACTTATGTTGAAGCTGCTGCTGAATTAATATGCACTGTCCTAATTTAAATATATCAATAAATAAGTAAATACATTTCGTAGAAACACAGTTTCTCATATCTGAATCTGAATCTGCTTACCCATGTTTGCCAAAAGGGTGATTATATGTATGGTAGCCAAATTGAATTTGGTTGTTTAGCGCTCTGTGGGTTCTGTGTGCACGGGGATTGGTTTGTTCCTGTTCTAGCCCTTGTTTGGTTTGGTGCCAGTTTTAATGTGGTGAATGTGGAAGTGTGGACATGACGAAACCTCACGGACATTATGCAGTATAGTCCACCTAATCATAGCCTCGCTGTAAATGAGAGTGCGTGTTAATAAAGTACGGTGGCATAACTAAAAGTGCAAATACCACATATGTCTCTGCCTTCATTAGTCACAGCCACACGTCTCTGAAATATATCTGCAGAAGGGCTTAAAGGTAAGTGTGTGCTCATTCTTCTCTGTAAATGCTTTATTGTAATCAGCACAGGTCACAGGAGTCAGGCCTCTGTGGGAGAGAGAGTGAGACGCTCAAACGTGTGAAGAAAAGACGGATCATGAAAAGCCTGCGAAATCCTCTGCTGCTTCTGCAGCGCGAGCCGGTACGTGCGCGCCATATTAAAGCGCCACATTTATCACTATTAGAGGCATGATGGACGGTGCACTAAAGCCCTCCCCACGGAAGACAACACAAGGTCTACCATTAAAGCAGAGAGAGGAGAGGCTGGAGGGGGCTGGCCCACAGACCCACACAGGAACACTGTCACTGTTAAACTACACCCAACAGCGGCCATGATGGAGCGCTTCATTTATGTCCAGACTCTTGTAATGTAGTGCGTGTCACCGACGGCACACATCGCATTAGCTAATTCAGCACTGGGCAGCTTCATCTGTCAGCTCTAGACTTGTGTTTTGCTTTAATGCTCCAAGACTTTGTTGAGTGTTCTCATCTTTATAACCTCAGATTGGTCAGAGGGTCCATCATCGCCATGTTTCCACTGGCTCTCTTTGGAGTGAACTCTCCATATAAAGTGTGGTTCTCTTCCTCTTAATAACAGATGTTTAGGGAGCTTACCTGATTGCTCGGTTACATTGGCAGAAGTGGTGAGCCAGAGGCATGTGTATGCAGTGCCTGATGGGATGTCCTGCAGCCGTGAGTCCCTAGACGCCCTTTGTTCCTGTGGCTGGGTGTTTCCAGGGCTCCTGTGCTGTTTATAATTCACTGACTACTTTGTCCCACCACCCTGCAAGTTGCTGTGTCCATGATGTCTTAAGGGCGCTTGTGATTGACTTGAGCTCATAGGTAATGGACATACGTCTCCTGGAACTATTTAGCTCTGTGTATTTGGTTGTGTGGTACGGTGTACTTTGACAAATGTGTCTGTGCATTTTTGGTGAAATGAGGACATTTGAAGAGAAGGGGGAAAGACTGTAACAGAGAAAATTGGCACGTGTGTTCTTCCCTATATAAAGTGCCAGTCCTGCTTCTATTTGCTTCGTAATAAAAGTGGTTTGTAAGCCGACCTGTTCATCGGACCATCTGCCTCACCTTCAGCACTTATCTGATCGCTCAATTACACAGCCAAGGCAATATCATCTCCATGGAGACAAGCACCACAAAAGTTACACGGTGTACCTTTAAAACCAACTGCTGGACAAGAAAGAGATCATGCTTGTGGAGGTTTAAACAGTCTTATACAAAGTAAAACCCCATAGACACGAGATGTTTTGTTCTATACTTATTTTTTTATTTATTTATTTTTTGGTCGGGACAGTGCATGTTAATGAACATACATGATATACATGCTGTAAACACACCAGATTGTAGCCTTGGGCTAATTTCCATCTGTTGTCCCGCATTCACTCTCATTCATTCACACACAGACAGACAAGGACAGACAACCATTCACTCTCACATTCATCCACTACGGGCAATTTAGAGTTCTCAATTAACCTACACAGTCATGTCTTTGGACACACGGGGCATTAGCTAATTAATTTGCAGTTTTTGCTATTTTCTAATTGTAACATTCACATTTCCATTTTGATTAATTATTCGTCCCTACATGAGCCCACACAAAGGATGTTTTTGCATGTGTAATTATGTGGAACAGTAATGCTGAATGCCCCTGGTATGAATTGAGTTGTTGTGTACTGGAGCGTGGACAGAATGCAGATATCAGGACGTAGGTATGTGTCTGTGCATGTGCTTAGCCTTCTAATGCTAACATCTGGCATGTTGACTATTTATTTTGATTCACTTTTATCCCAGTTTATCAGGCTCAGTTCATTATGTGAGTTATTATTAGGCTGGCTGTAACTGTCCATTGTTTAAAAGGGCAAGTCTGAATTCTACAGCTTTAGCTGTCATAATGTACGTTTTGTTCGGGTTTGGCTAGTAATGTCTTTTGCTAATCCATATGAAACAAACATGTCAATGTGAATTAAAGGACTTTTTTCAGGTTTTATAACTATGTAACTATAACTGTAATATTCACACTTGTTTGATGAATCCTGATTTCACAGGTTTTTGTCATCATAGTTTTCTGGAAGTTTTTTTTTTTTTTAAATACCATAAATCATCACCAGACTCATTTGGGGCATTTTTGTCTTCAATCATGTTCATTAAAAACTGGGTGCTTACACTAGCATTGTTGGACAAGCTAGCTTTTGTTTATTTACTCATGGTAAATTGCTCTGTTGCCAGTAGCTAGAACGCTAACACCAATCCTGATGAGGGATGCCTGATTGCAAGAAATAACAAACAGTGAAGTTTGTAGTACAGTGATCCCTCGCTATATCGCGTTTCATCTTTCACGGCTTCGCTGCTTCACGGATTTTTTTTACAGTGCGGATATTTTTACAGTGCGTCCACTGAACTTCAGCGCACGCACAAGAACGGGACCCTTTGACGAGTCGTTCATTGCAGTTCTCAAATATAATCGAAGGTGGCATATCCGTTTATAAAAATCTTCTTGCTCAGAAAAAGAAAGAGCGCCAACAACTAAAGAAAGAGTCGTGCGCCTTCAGTAGAAACAGAGGCTACAGCGGAGCGGAGTCAGGACCAAGAGGCACAGACTGTGAAATACACCAGTGACAATGTTTCCAACCTTGTATTACTATATTAAAATTATTGTTTTAAACAAATTTTGGGCTTTAAAACAGGTTTTGATTTTTGTTTTTATTCCATAGTTCAGTATTGCATTGTAAAATAATAAAAAATAAAGATGTGACTACTTCACGGATTTCACTTTTTGCGTGTTATTTTTGGAACGCAACTCCCGCGATAAACGAGGGATCACTGTACTTATTACAGGTTATTGTGTTTTTTAAACTTTTTTAGTGGGTTGCTATTTGTGGTAAATATTTATAATAGTATTGCATCAAGTGGCATTTAGTGAAGGAAAAAAAAAGGAATCTCTTTTTGTCAATATGGACATTTCGACTGGCTCTGTTACCCTGACCGGTGTCTGAACTAAACTTTTTAATCATGAGGTTGCTCTCAGCAATTCACAAAAATTCCAACTAGTAATTCCAAGTTTGTGGCTGAGACGTGGCTAAAGCTGGAGTAAACATCAAACATCGTCTGGTTTCTCCTCCTATTTAACTTCTCTTCAAAACCTCTATGCCACGTGTTGACTTAGTATGTAATGTATCTGCTTTGGATAATGTTAGCTGGATTATGCACTGAAAATGTGATACTTTGGGCCTTGATGCAAGTGCCATTCGTCGATAAACAGGAAACAGCTGATGCTGACATGCACTCTCTGTGTTGCTAAGCATGTGTGCTCAACATTTAAGTTAGCATCAGTGGAAATACAGCTATTTATCTCAACATCAAGTCAGCCAATGCATGGACAATTTCCACGCAAAAAAAAAAAAAATTCTGAAAGTTTTTAAATGAAATGACAACAAACTAAAGGTATTGTCCTATATGTGTCAAATAATATTGTGTGCATTAGAATAGCTCTGACCTTGTTTTACCGCATGGTTTCTACCAGTCTACCTGCTAGCACACCTGTTTTTTTTCCTCCTCACGTAAAAGTTGTCCCCTGGGTTTGTAAACTTTAGGAGACGGATGCTGAAAGTAGATGCCGTGCCAGAACAATAAGACTCAGAGTCCGCTCACACATCCCACAGCCACCTCCTCGTCTGCCCGTCTCCATCTGAGTAATAACATTTACAGATTTCCGCGGCCCACAGAGAGGTGCACGCACTCGATTGGAATTGAGATGTATTATTCACCGCCCGCACCATAGGTTTTAAGATATTGCAGTTTATCTTCATATCAGCTCGCCTCAGCTTTATTACGCGCTGCTCTCAGATGTGATTTCTCGTTGTGGCAGTGTGTCTTGGAAACAGTGCAGTGAAAGTACCGTTTCCTTCCCTGGTCCTGGTGATACTTTGTTCTGATGTAACCTGCTCCACATAACTTATAAAGCAGACTCGGAGTTACTCAACTTATGCGTGACAATATTGATACAAATACATTTTCAATTGGATGAATGCTTTGCTGTGAGCGTGGGCGTGTGGTTGTTAAACATTCAGCAGAGTTATAATATCTGAAACATGAGATAATGCAACGCCGGCACAGACTGAACCCGCCCTCGCCTGGGTTAATTTGTGTCCTAATTTTCATAACTTTGAGCAAATTATCTCTTGGAATTAATTAACTGAAAGGGAATAAATGGAATGTAAGTGGAGCACTTTGATGTATTCGTTTGGCATTTACATTATCTGACTAAACAATGTGAGGGTTATGATTCATATTTTGTATTCATTCCAGTTAACGTGATACAATATTAAAGGCTGAAACATGTGAAATCTTCTCAAAATTCATCCTAAATGTGAAAGAGCTGCTACAGTTTAGTAACAAATGAATGTTGCTGTTGTGCTAAATATTTAGTTTGTAGACCTACCTGACATCTAAAAGAGGAAAAATCGGCCTTATAAGAATAGCAGATAAACAGTGTCACATGCAGCTCCGCTCACATTCATCACAGGTACAGACTTTGGGATTACACACAGTTGAACGAATTACTTTTGTCTCCTTAGATAATGTTTCTGAGTCTGTGTTGAAGAAATGAATTGTTGTAAGTTTAAGTATCCTTTATGCATTTATACCTTTGCTGTTAGCAAACAAGCTATCTGAGCAACAACAGAGAAACTACATTCACTTTCCGTTTTAACTGTATAAAGTTAAACTGAGCAAAACAAAAGCTCCACATAGCAGGCTAAGGGAAAAAAAGGTAAAGAAACACATTTTGTCAGTTTTGCTGCTCATAGTTCTGCCACTCAGAGGAATGTGGAGGAGCATTATTTGAATCAAATCAAATCAAATCAAATCAATTTATTTTTATAATGCCCAAAATCACAACAACAGTTGCCTCGATGGGCCACAGGTAGAAAGCAGTTCAGATAACTGTCCCAGAACGCCCAGCAGTAGACGAGGAACAGTTCATCTAAAGTAGATGGAGTTGGTCCAGGCAGATGAGGTGTGGCTAATCCAGGGTTGAGGGAGTTCCTCCAGGCGGGTGGTGCATAGATCATTCAGCGTAGAGATCGATCCTTTGAATGAAAAGCATGTCAGTGCATAATCTCTATGGGGTGATGATGTCATCACGCTTCACCACAGTTACAAGAGGCCAAAGCTTCATTAAAACTGTTTAGAATGTAAAGCATTTGGTGTTTTATTTTAGATGATAAGTAGAACAAGCATACTTTCAAATGATTTCGAGATGTACTTACAATCATTGCAAAACAAGCATTTTTATACACATCAAAATCATCAAGAGTCATGTCATGATTGCTCAACAAGTCCAGGACTTACTGGGACACACGTACTCACCTCAAATGGACTCAGTAATACAACATTGCTGTGTGAAAGATTCTGTATTTTCATTTGCTCCTTCCGCTCTATTTTTCAACTCTGACTTGAGCTTCCTGTTTTCCTGCGGCAGAGAATCATAACAGGTTCATCATCAGTAAACACGATTGACAAACTAGGAACTGGGAGCCCCATCGATGCGGTGCAACCATGAAACAATGAATTCATGAGTCCAACAGCAGAAGGACAGAAGCTGTTCATGTGGCGAGATATTCGGGTCTGAATGCCCAAAGGGATCCTGAAGGTCCTAGAGACGCACCGGTCCTGGAGACAAACAGGTCCTGGACACATACAGGTCCTGGAGACACAGAGGTCCTGCAGACAAACAGGTCCTGGAGACAAACAGGTCCTGGAGACGTACAGGTCCTGGAGACACATAGGTCCTGGAGACACACAGGTCCTGGAGACATGCAGCCTCACAGTGACTGGCATGCACAGAGACACTATACCTTTGATTTTGGCAATGTTTTTTAGGTGGTAAAAGGCTGTTGATTAAGGTTATTGATGTGATGTGTCAAAGTTCAAGTCTGTGTCAATTATTAACCCCAGATTTCTAACTGGATTTGTGCGTTTCAGAGCGAGAGACTGGAGGTGACTGCTGACACTTTCTCTCTGTTTCTGCGGCCCAAAGACGATGATTTCCGTTTTTTCTGAGTTTAGCTGAAGAAAATTGTTTTGCATCCACAAGCTGATCTGTTGGACGCAGTGACAGAGTGAATCCACTGGTCCATATTCACCTGCCGTCAGTGAGACATAGATCTGAGTGTTGTCTACGTAGTTGTGAAAAGACACATCAGTGCTGTGGATTAATTTACCTAACGGCAGCATATAGAGGGTGAACAGAAGGGGTCCCAGGATTGACCCTTGGGGCAACCCACAGGTCAAGCTCATGTGGTCTGAGACACAATTACCAATCTCAGCAAAGTACTCTCTGTCCTCAAGATAGGACTTCAACCAATTTAGGGCGGTGCTAGTGATGCCCACTCAGTCCTCTAATCTCTGTAAGAGACAGAGATGATCAACAGTGTCAAAAGCAGCACTCAGATCTAACAGAATTAAGACTGAGGCGTTGCCCGTGTCAGTGTTCAGGCAGATGTCATTTGTCACCTTGATAAGAGCTGTGATGAGGTCTAAAACCTGACTGGAAAACATCAAATGAGTTGTTTATTAAGAGGAAGTCAGTGAGCTGTTGGTAAACAACCTTTTCGAGGACTTTGCCTAAAAATGGCAGATTTGAGATGGGCCGATAATTTTTCACTTCTCTGGCATCAAGACTGCTCTTCTTTAGGAGAGCCTTAATGACTGCAGTTTTCAAGACCCTTGGGAATGTTCCAGATTGAAGTTAGGTTGCTGCTCAGAACAGACTTTAGAAATCTGATGGGTAACACATCAGGCAGCATGTAGAAGAACTCAGACTGATGATGATCTCTTGGACAGTTTTGTCAATTACAGGTGCAAAGGAGCTCTAAATGTGTAGGTGGTTTTAGGGTTATAATTTGCGCTGTGGAATTTATGGCATTTTTAATGCCCTGAACCTTGTCATTAAAAAATACTGCAAACTCATTCCACTTAGCTGTGGAAATTAGTTCTAACAGCACCTGAACTGTACTGTTAATCTGTTTACTGTTGCAAATAGGACATGTGAGTTGTTACTGCAACTTCCAATTATTTCAGAAAAAAAAAATCTTTCCCTTGTTTTACATAAAATTAGTTTGTACATGTACAACTTTTCTCTATAAGTTTCTTTTTGAATCTGAAGCTTTGACATGCCTATTTTCACTTAGCCCTGTGGCACTCTTTTCTTTGCCTTGACTGACTCGTTATTCCTCCATGGCGCCTTCTGCCTATTTTTAACCATTTTAACCTTCATAGGAGCAATGGTGTCCAGAACATTCAAGACAGTAGATGTAACAGAATGTAAAAAATTGTCAACATTGGAACATGATGGAGTTTCAAAGTTTATCATTTCCACAAAGAGTGCACTTGTGGTGTCATTTATATGTCTCCTCTTAACAACTGCAGGTGCAGCCGGTGATTTGGGAATAACAGACAGGTCAAAGAAGACACAGAAATGATCAGACAGTGCCACATCGACCACATTGACTTTTGAAATATTAGCCCTTTTGTAATTAGCAGGTCCAGAGTGTGGCCTCTGCTGTGGGTGGGGCCACTCACATGCTGAGTAAGACCAAAGGTTTCAAGGACAGCATCAAGCTTTTTAGAGTTTCTGTCGCAAAAATGATCCACATGAACATTTAAATCTCCTGCAATGACCAAACCATCGAAGTCTGTGCATACGACTGAAAGCATCTCAGCAAAATCATCAATAAAACCTTGGCAGTGGTGGGGAGGCTTGTATAGGACAATGTAGAGTATGGGGGGGGGACTGCTTTAGCTCTATTTTAAAAGAAAAATACCCAAATGATGAAAACACCTTTAAAGACAATCTCAGGGTAACTATTATATCTCTAAAAACTGCACAGGCACCTCCACCCTTTTTGTTTTCGAGTCGCTACTGTTAAAACTGCATTTCCTGTGTTTTTGTCAAGCCATGTTTCAGTTAAAAACACAAAATCTTTTCCTACTTCTCTCTTTACTTCTTTTATTTTGTATTCCCTCCTCCCCCCTCTCCCACAAAAAAAAAAGAAAAATCGCTTTGTAATAATGGTATGTATGTATTTATGTAATGTATGACACAAGTGTTCAATAAATGGAAAAAAAAACATCAACATAAAATCAAGATATAAAATCATTAATTAAAAATGATTTGTTACGTAAGGATCTGACATTAGGCACAGCAAGTTTCAAATTAGTTTCAGTGGGACTGTACATTATCTTTTCACAGGGATTCTGAATTAAATTTCTTAGAGTGGACAATCTAACTGGGCGGGTACGGTAAAGGCAAGGGGGAGGGAGTTTGGACAAAGGCTGAGTGGGGAGAGCTGGGGGGAGTTTGGGTGATGAAGCAGGGAGTTGACACTCCTGTGTGGTTTGGAGGGCACTGATTTGGAAGAGTTCATCATTAGAATACCACATGGCTACCTCAAAGAGGCAACGAGGAAAGTGGCAACAGCCAAATACCTCCATCGAGTAAGGTAAGTCCTAAGAAGCCAGCTCAATGGCAAGAACAAGTCCCAGGTGATACACAGCTACGCCCTGCAGTGATCAGATACCCTGTGGGAATAATAAGATGGCTAAAGGAAGAGATACAGACCACAGACGTTACACGAAAGCTCCTTACCATGCATGGAGGGTTCAATCCCAAATCTAGCACCCTGAGAGGCTGTGGACTAGTGAGCGTGAGAGCCACTATCCAGGATGAAACATCCAAGATCCACAAGTACATCAAGGATAAGGCCCAGGTGATGACATGCTCAGTGAGTGTCTCAGGCAATGGGGAACAGAGGATTGCGGAGGAGGGAGCATCATGGGAGGACAAGCCCCTACATGGGATATACCACCGGAACATAACTGAAGTGGCTAATATCAAGAAATCCTACCAGTGGCTTGAGTGGGCCGGACTGAAGAGAGGAGAGAATTCGGGGAAAGGACCCCAAACTGGAGGAGTGGCTACAGCAGATCGCTGGAGGAACATCAGACATCTCAGTCCAGAAAAGTGCTAGGAACAGCTAAGGTACTGCGCTGAACCCTCAAGCTCAAGCGTTTTCCACTCAATAATTGAGTTAGAGCATCATCTACTGGCAACAGACATAAGGAACAACAGGTATGTTTTTGATGAGGGAACGATGTTACGACTAGGTTAAAAACTTGAAAAAAAAAAAAAAAAAAAAAAAAACTTTGCCTATTATCTGTTAATCTGGTCAGATGATTGCACGCCGTTGGTCTTATTTGTTATAAATTTGGACACTCTTGTGGAGTTTGACCAGGCTGACACGCTGATAAAGAAGCTGTCTGCTTTGATGTAACACAAGCACTTTGGTGTCACACAATTTAAGATAATGAAATAGCATCTATACTAGTTTTATAAACTCTATATTCTCTTGTGTGTCTGCAGTGATAATCAGAAGTAGAGAAGAAGAACAGAATCAGATCCAGCGTGACTCGTATGGCCAATCACTTAGGATGAAAACTCACTGTGGGAGTAGGAGGCGGAAGCCCTTTTGATAAGGTCAACAGTGACGGCCTGGTGAGCTGTAATGAGCCGCGCTTAGGTGATGCAGAGGAGGCTGAGGAGCGGAAACACACACGAACAGCTTTTAACAGCCTCACAAATCTCAAGTGTTCATTAGAGATTCACACTTCGCTTTGGACTTGTCCGGAATACTATTTTCTACACATTCAGTTAATGTATAGAAATAAATGAATGCAGAAAACGGTTTGGAGTTCTCCGAGTCTGTAGATTTCCATCATGTTCTACAGTGTCTCTAAAGGTCAATGTTTAGTTGCAATGTCTGTTTCTGTTGAAGTGTCTATAATTGTTCCTGAGGAGAGATGTAGATTTGTAACCAGAGATTCAAGTCTACTTCTTTATAGCAACTCTGGGTTTCTGGGCTCACCAATATAGACCCAGTATTAACTACAATACAGTCTGTTAATGCATGTTGAATATGTTGCTTCAAATATGTTCATCTCATGTCCACTCATTTAGCAACAAACTACAATGTTTAACCAGCTGTTTATTTTATTAACTTTGTGGAGCTGAGGGTCTTTTTTTCTTTTCTAAAGCTTGGCTGCTTGTTGCACTCGTGTTGAAAACCTGGCAACTCTGTTTGTAACCTCTTTCTCGTGCTTTTCCACTAAAGATTTGGAGCAAGGAATGACACACTAATATAAACACTAGAAAAATGTACATATTTTTGATGCACTAACCAGTGGTTAGCGTTCTGGCTTCAGAGCAAGAAGGTCCTGGGTTCGACTCGAACCAGCGACAACGGCACTGTGGAGCCTTTCTGTGTGACATTTCCGTCTTCTCCCCTGTGTAGGTTTCCTTTGGGTGCTCCGGTTTCCCCTACCTGTACCATAGAACTAAAATAAAACTTGGAAGATGAACGCAAAATGGCTGCCCTGTTTATCCCTATGGAGTGTGCTCATTGGCGCATGACCCCAAAAAAATTGACTTTACTTTACTTACTTCCGCATTTACTTCCTGATACGGAGGCTGACATCTTTGCTTTACTTTCTGATGCGGAGGCTGACATCTTTGCTTTACTTCCTGATACGGAGAGGAGGCCACAGCACTACATCAGAACTATAATCTCCCCTAAACAGCCTGCCCAGAATCTGAGGGTTTATTTGAAACAAAACATAGGACTTTCAGTCCTGCCGCTGCCCCAGGCTCATACTGAGGCGTGAAAGGCAAAGTTCAGGATGCTGGACATAAACTCACTGGAGCTAAGAAGACCACAGACTCTGAAACCTCACATGAGTGACTGTGTGAGGAGAGGGCAAACTGTAGAGCATAGGACATTGATTTGTGAGAGTTGGGCCTTGAGCAAAATGGAAAACCGCCTGATGAACCAGGTGAGTGAGCAGAATGTACACATACAGAAGACTTTCTTTGATTTAACATTGATTAAAGTTCTGCTACGTGAGACAAGCGCTGTCTGATTTTTCTGTTGACAGTTTATTTTACAGTCACTGCTCCTTCAAAAACATCACACTTTTGTCAAGGTATACTTTTAGGTGACTACATCAGATTCGGGGCTTGTTAAATTATTATTATGTAACATTTCCTGGTGTAGGGCCTGCCACCAGCTAGTTATAGTTACAATTACAGCTTACAGGTCGGATCTGTGGAATGGAGACTGCTTATAGTAAGAATTTGTGTTTTTAAAGCATGATAGATGCTGTAGGGTTAGTAAAACTGGCAATGTGTTGGTAATTAATGTTACAAAGATTTAATTTCGAGGCACAAATCAGACATTTAAGTCCACAAAAACATTAAATAAACCTAATCATTCTCTGATCTTAAGGTGAAAGTTCTCAATTCAGGAACTACTGGTCTAACTAAATATAGGTATGCGAACCTTATCTCCTTTTTAACATTTGGCTCAATCTTATGCGACAGACGACAGGGCCCGGTGCTGATGGGCTGTAGACGTCATTCAGCTCTTCTCTCGTTCCTTGAGTCACAGTTGGCGTGCCGGCAGGGTTACCATGACATGTTTCAGCAATAACTTCCGCCTTCGTCAGAAGCGTCACACGATGGTCAGTGTGATGTGTCCTTAGAGCTGTTCTAGGGCGTGGTCATCCTGACAGTTGCTGGTTGTTTTGGGAGAAGTATGTCCCATGTGCGGGAAAGTTGGAAAGCTTTTTCGTCTCAATTCTCCGTTTCCTGATCTCTATTGCTTCTTTGATCCAGCATTTGTGTTTATTGGTCTCTTGGTTGATGATTGTGTGTTGTCCCTGTCCATTAGGTGGCTGTTATGTCACATGGTTTGATTATTGCTGAATAAAATGCATTTAAAGTCACTATTAAAAATTATAAATATTGTTTAAAAACCCTAAATGAACATGACTGCAACTTTAAAACCCAATAAAGAACATGATAAAATAATAACAATAAAATGTTACAAAACGTTTACAGTTAAAAGTTGTCCCACACTAAAATACAAGGTTTAGCAAAAAAATTATGGGTGGGTTACAACAGTCCAAATCAAGGGCAAAAACTTAGCTCCAGCAACAGTGTCCAGTCAGGCCTCCCGGTACCTGCACACACAGAGCAGACATAGCAGACAGACCACACCTTCAAAAGGTGGCTACTCCCGTTGGAGCACTGCTACAGATGGACACTTGCAGGTGCGGCAGGGTTTCCCATGTCGTTGTGGTCTCTGTTCTGCTCAATGCGGCTCTTCGTGTCTCCTTTGGTCCCCGCTACAACACATAGGCAGAAGCCAGCACAACAGCACCAAACACATAGATCGGGGTGGTCCTGATTGCTTGTCACAATTCATTGGACTAAAGTGTCACGTGCTCGGGGTTGCCAGGGCAACTAGTTATAAGGGGAAAGACTTAAAATCATGCAAATAAAATACACAGCAAATTATAAAAACATTTAAAATAAAACATGCATTGCACTGCAATCATAAAATACAATAACATAATCACAAGATGTGCCATATTACAGTTGCGTTTTTAGAGATCTGAGGAGGCGTGGCCAGGGAGCACGAGGAGCAGGAAGCATGGCCAGTCTGAGGAAGGCGACCGCTGCTCAACAACATGTCCAGGTAAAAATAACTACATTTTGTCTCATAAACAAAGAAATACAAGTATTTAAAAAGAAGTCATGTTCAATTTCATTAATGGGGCATGAGTGTCTGTGTGGGAATGCATGAGTGGATACAAAGTGCTTTGATTGCCTTGAAGGTGAAAAAATGCTATTTAAAATGTGACCATTTACTTAACGAAATAGGTAGAAAGTAAAAAGTGTAAGAGAAAACAGTACAAACAGGATGCGTCGGCACAAAACCGACAGACACAAAGAGCCTTTGTTTCCACAGGAGTTACATCACTGTTGCGTTGCTTTAGATCTAACACAAAAGGCTGTTTACTGAAGTCACCTGCAGCTCATTCTGTGTTTACTGACTGAGGTGGATTCTTAGAGGAAACGTATCTTGTCTTTTTCTACACACAGTTAGTCTGGGAGCCCATTGCTTCAACTCACTTTCAAAGGCCGGCAGTTCAACAACTATTATCATCAATAACTAAGGTGAGGTGAGTTTAATGGTGCTCAGTGCAACTTTTCTTGAGGCAACAACAAGATACCAGGCTGGATATCTATAACTTACAAACTGGAGTAAAAATGCTGAAAAAGTGCTGTACAAGAATCTAGCACAGTTTAAGGAGCAGTACCTAATTTTTACTGTTTTGTAACGTAAAAAACAAAACTGGTTTCTTTTAAAGTCTTTACAGCAGTCACACGTATCATTCACTTATCTACTGCAGTCCCAACATTCTATACAGTCACCATGTGTTCATAAGCACTTTTCATGAGTCTCTGAGCCCAGAGAGAGTTTAGCATGCTAACAGCGCACTTCCTCCGTCTTGGAAAAATAAAACTCTTTGTAAATAAGTGCTCATTTTCCCTCAAATAGATGCTTTTGCAATTTTTCTGTTCTGCCGCAACACAGATTTGACTTTATTACATGTACTTGTATGTAATATACACAAAAATAAGAGCACATAAACCAGTTCTGCTTTTCACATTTCAAAACAGTAAAAATCAGGTATAGCCCCTTTAAAGCAAAACATTTTCATTTGACTGACATTTTTCCAGTCACGTTACATATGGTATAATACTGCGATGTGCACATTTGAGATTTTCTACAAAGAAGTACAACTACTTCTGAATGAATATTAAGCCCGCCTATTTGTGCATTCAATAAAAAAAAAATATATATAAAATTGTTATATGTTATATATAAACACATATAACATATATGTATGTATATGTGTGTTTGTTTATATGTTATATATATATATTTCTCAAAACATCACAACCATGTGATTTGGCACAGTGTACAACATGGTTGCTAAGAGTATATAATTTATTATAATAATGTATTATAATTTCCAAGTATGATGTTATGATCAGGAAGTTAAAAAAAAAGGCTTAACTGTTATAAAATGTGTAAAACTTCAGTTATCTTCTGTTTTTGTAAAATAAGTCTAACTGGTTATAGGCATTTTAAATCTGTAATGTCCAATAAAGTCTACTGACAAAAAAAAATACATAGAACCTTCCTTTTACTCCTGGTGAAACGCGCTCTGCAAGCCAAGGCCCCTTAGGTCAATGCTCAGGCTCGTTCTCATATAAACTCCTCCTCTGCAACTTCATAAACAAGCGTGTTCATCAAGAGTACAAGTGTCTGTGTTTGTATAGAGAAGGTCCTGCTGACAACACGGCTGCCTCTGATTAATGCCTGCGTGAAAATGTCATCAATCATTAGTGGGCTGCTCCTGTGGGACGAATCTGCTTCTGTATACTGTGTGTCACTCAGTGGATATTTAAACACACATTTTCTCTGATTATTGCGACATCCTCATACAGAGATGGACATGTATTTATTAACTCCACCCGCTCCTCCTCTTCCTCCACCTTCGCAGCAGATCTGATTGTGCAGTATTTGGAGGACAGTCTCGTTCATCATTCATGCCGTTTACGCGCACATACACAAACGTACCTTCATTCATTTGGTTTATGTGAACCAACCTTTCTGTTTTGAGTACTCGATCTCAAATTCTAGTATTTAGTGCACATTAGATTTGCATCATCACAATTTGATGATGCCATTAGGACGAGCAAGTAATGACATCAAACAGATGACGCCATCAGCACCAGTAGGTGTCCTGATGGCGTCACCTGTTGGCATCTCTGTTGATGGTCCGTGTGCTTCCTGATTTCAATAGCTTCTCAAATCCATCTTTTGCACTTGTGTTCCTCAGTTCCTACTATTTTTGCGCTGTCCCAGTCCATGACGTAGTTTTCTCTTTTGGTCAGAAATTGCAGATTTGAGATTTTCCTGTGTTGCCTTTTCTTTTTCTGATACTATCAGTTGTCCCTGTATTTCCATCTCAGACTCTTTTTGGTGTTCCATTTTCCTTGTCAGACTCACTTCTCCAGAGACCACCAGGGGCCAGGCGCGCCAGTTTGATAGATCAGAGACACGTCACATCCATCAGACATCACCTCTGACGAATGAGGAAGTCCTGCTGCCAAAACATGTAACAGGTAAATGAGCTTATACATTTTTACAGCTGTCTTATTAGAAGAGTTAGGCCATCAGGACAGGCAGGTGACGGCATCAGGACAGGCAGGTGACGCCATCAGGACAGGCAGGTGACGGCATTAGGACAGGCAGGTGACGCCATCAGGACAAGGAGGTGACGCCATCAGGACAAGGAGGTGACGCCATCAGGACAAGGAGGTGACGCCATCAGGACAAGGAGGTGACGACATCAGGACAAGGAGGTGACGACATCAGGACAAGGAGGTGACGACATCAGGACAAGGAGGTGACGACATCAGGACAAGGAGGTGATGACATCAGGACAAGGAGGTGACGACATCAGGACAAGGAGGTGACGACATCAGGACAGGCAGGTGACGACATCAGGACAAGCAGGTGACGACATCAGGACAGGCAGGTGACGCCATCAGGACAGGCAGGTGACGCCATCAGGACAGGCAGGTGACGCCATCAGGACAGGCAGGTGACGCCATCAGGACAGGCAGGTGACGACATCAGGACAGGCAGGTGACGACATCAGGACAAGCAGGTGACGCCATCAGGACAGGCAGGTGACGCCATCAGGACAGGCAGGTGACGCCATCAGGACAGGCAGGTGACGCCATCAGGACAAGCAGGTGACGCCATCAGGACAGGCAGGTGACGCCATCAGGACAGGCAAGTGACGCCATCAGGACAGGCAGGTGACGCCATCAGGACAAGCAGGTGACGCCATCAGGACAAGCAGGTGACGCCATCAGGACAGGCAGGTGACGCCATCAGGACAGGCAGGTGACGCCATCAGGACAGGCAGGTGACGCCATCAGGACAGGCAGGTGACGCCATCAGGACAGGCAGGTGACACCATCAGGACAGGCAGGTGACACCATCAGGACAGGCAGGTGACGCCATCAGGACAGGCAGGTGACACCATCAGGACAACTATATTTGGAAAGTTCATTCTGTCTTGTAATTTTTAACTTGTGAGTTTCTTCTAATTAGACAGTTGTAAAAAGCTCTGAGCTCATTTCCCGGACATGTTTGGGCGGCAGGACTTCCTCCTTCGTCAGAGGTGACGTCTGATGGATGTGACGTGTCTCTGATCAGATGTTCTAGGCGTGGTGTCAGCTTGACAGATCTATCAAACTGACTGTGGTGGAGAATGCAAATTGTGGGTTTGTGGCATAACTGGGTTGGAAAAAAAAAAAAAAAAGGGCCACATGAAAAAAAAAAAAAACAGAACAATGTTTATGTTTACTCTAGCTTTAGCCACATCTCACGGGCACACACTTGAATTGTTGAGACTGACCTCATAAGATTAAATAGTATAATTTAGGTACGATTTAAATTTGATTTATTAAGAAAAGACTTGTTCCAGAGCATGGATACACACATAAAAACTGTTCCAAAGTCCTCTTAAGCGACCAGGTCTAGGGATCAGGGCCATACGAAACATAAAGTCTAGACACACTTGTAATATTTCTTTTGTAATGTTCCTTCACCAGCTTGCATCTCAGCACTGTGTGAAAGTTCCAGGGGCGTACTGTGAGTCTGCAGCCCCAGGACAGGAGTTGATTCTGGGCAGCCGTGATGATGATGATGAGGAGGAGGTGATGGAGGTGGTCAGTGTCTGCCTGCTCCACAACCTGATTACAGATTGGCTCCATTGTGCTCTTCACCACAAATGTCCCCTGTGTTCAGCAGCCGGCCCATGCACTCTGCTCCCTCAGGTTCACTGGCTTCCAAAGAGGATCAGACCACTCGTCTTTGCACTTTAGATTTTAAATCCTGGTTCTATGAAAATCTGCATGTATATAAATATGTAAATGAAAATTCACTGTGAACAGAGTGGTGCCATCTGCTGAAAATCAGGTCTTCAAATGAAGAAAATAAACTGAAAATCATTGGATCAGTTTCTATTAATAAGCTGTTTTAGCTCAATATTGCAGTTTACAATGAAATATATATAAAATAATGATACATGCACGATGTTTTATATATATTTGTCCTCTAGTGTCATATATGGTTGACTGGTTGATGTTGTATTGGAACCTGGTAGTTTAATGCAATTGTTTCAAAAACACACGCCTTTTTCTGCTAAGTTTCCAGAAAATCACTCTTAAAATGTATGAACTGTATGTACAGTATATAGCACTTTTAATGAATATAAGAACAATAAATCCTGTATGTTATTGTAAAATTTGAATTCTAATGAAGCCTTCAATTCAAACAATTCCCAAGTTGAAAATGAATCTTTCTCGGTCCTCATCTCTTGTCTTGCTCTCACAAACCCTTCTGGATTCTTTAGGCGCTTGAACATCACATATGTACAGATTTATCTAATTGTATTTTTTTTCTAGATAAGGATTCAAATCTAGGCTAAAACAGTACAGCCTACTTATGACTGAAATAATGGCATGTACAATTGTCTCTATATTATTATTTTAATTATATTTTTATATATATTATATTTTTAACTGATTACTGTTTGGTTTTATAATTTTACATTGTACTGTGGTTTTAATGATTGTAATGCAATTTGCAACTTTACAAACTTTACAAATCGTGCTTTACAAATAAATTGGGCTTGCTTGCATTGCGATTACATTTAGGTTTTCCATTTTTTAATAGCAGGACACCCTTTTAAGTTCACATTTTAAACACTGCTGGGCATTAACATTTGAAAGAAAACTCATTAATTCATTAATGGTCTACCACATGTTCCTGTTAGGGGTCGCGGGTGACTGGAGCCTATCCCAGTGACTTTGGGCCTTAGGCGGGGTACACCCTGGACAGTGGCCAACCTGTCGCAGGCCTGACACAAAGACAGACATAATGTATACACGGACAACCATTCACTCTCACATTAATTTACTAGGACCATTTTTAGAGTTACAAATTAACCTCAGTCATGTGTTTGGACGGTGGGAGGAGCCGGAGAACCCTGAGAGAACCCACGGTAACACGGGGAGAGCATGCAGACTCCACCCAGAGAGAGCATGTGATGTTGGTCTGGTCCGGGATTCAAAGCCACCATCTCCTTATTGGGAGGCAGGAGCTCTAGCCGCTCTGCCACCGTGCAAAGAAAACTGAAACATTTAAATACTAGTAACATAAATTCCAGGCATTGCAGAACACAATTGTAGAGGTGTGAACAACTAGGTTTGAAGGCCTTTGTGACCTTGTTGTGTCAGTCAAACAACAAGATTTCTTAACAAATTACTGCGTCTGTAATGTAATGTAATAAGGCAAAATTATTTTACTATCCTATGAGAGAAAAAGAAAAAAACAAAACCTTTTAGCACACTCCAACTAGATGCAAACGAGATTATTCTGAGATAAATTTGATCTGTCCATATGAAAAATGTAATTAAAAAGTGTCCTCCAGGCTGTCAGCTTAAGCTACCAACCGGTGAAAGAGCAAATGGATTAACAAATTCACAGCTCACTTTCCCATTCAGAGTGTGAGTGCCCTTGACGTCTTTGTATGGCACCGCTGAATGCAGAAAACAACACTTTGATTAAATGTGTTTAAGCATTGACTCTGCATATCCCGACAGCTTTAGATTCTAACCTCCGCTGTGGACAGCGTGCCACAATACAATGCGAGGTCACCTTTCTTCTTTTTACGCACATTCAAAGAGACACGTTCAAAGAGATGTAGAAATATCAAGGTGAAGGAGAAAGGTATTGTGGCTGAGTGGTGGTGGAGATGCGGGGAACCAGGTGGCCTTCTGTGTGTGTAAATGGACCTTCTAATCAGACGGGGACGGAGCGGCCGGTGTCAAAGGAATGTGGCGACATCAGAGAGGTTTGGAGGAACACTGAGGCGCTGGAGCAGCCGTGTGGCCATGTAGGCACTGAGAGCAAGAATACGTGTAAATGTTTAATCAAAGGTTGTGGCTTGTTGTCGTGTTGTTAGATTGGTTGGAAATAGTACATTGTGCACCATATTGAATACACACCATAAACCATATTTAATATCCAAGTTTGGATATTGAACTCGAAACTTCTGCTTCTACATTTTTCTGACCAGGATTTTCTGACCTTGCTGTTACAAAACCTCTGGATAGATAGCTGAACATGCCATGCTCATACAGACATTATGAGCTGTTGCAGGTGACATGGTAGAACTATGTCATTTTACATAACTTTGAGGCTTTATAACAAAGCTTGTGTTTGTGCTAGAGAGTTAATAATAATAATGCCTTACACTTCGTACTTTACATACTTGTCAGAGTCTCTCAAAAAGCCACACCATTGTCATTATTCTTTCATGCCGTACTCGGTGGTAGTAACCCACCAATGTAGCCACAGCTGCCCTGGTGCAGAGTGATGGAAGGCTGGCAGCCTTCCACCACCAGACCCCTCTGACCACCACAAACCATTCCCCTACACATCACTATCATACTACGTATGATAGCGGGTGAAGTGCCTAAGGACACAACGGCATAACCTCCAGCACCCCCTGTGGCAAATGGTGTTACAGCAGTCTCCCATCCAAGTACTAACCAGGACCCGACCTGCTTAGCTTCCAAACCTACGAGACTGGACCTTGACAAGCAGGTGTGTGGCGGGTTGTGGGAGTGTTTGCTGGAAAACTTGAAGTGTCTAGAGACTTTGAAATGTTGTAACTTTGCGCTTTAACTGTGCAAAATGTTTCTGTTGCATGCGTCAGGTGTGCCTCCCTAGCACAGCACAACAAATGATCACACATTATTTTACTACCTGCTACTTTTTATAACCACATGGAATAACATGCAATTGCAAGTGTTTATTGATTAATATTTACATGCAATTGCAATGACATGCAAATCAATTCATATTTAATTTGAATTTTTTTTGTTTTTTAAAATTTTCTACCACTTGTTCCCTTTAGGGTCGCGGGTGACTGGAGCCTATCCCAGTGACTTTGGGCCTTAGGCGGGGTACACCCTGGACAGTGGCCAACTCATCGCAGAGCTAAACACAAACATGGACAGACAACCATTCACTCTCACATTCATTCTCTGCAGGCAATTTAGATTTACCAATTAACCTACACATGCATGTGTTTGGACGATGGGAGGAGCCGGAGAACACGGAGAGAACACGGAGAGAACATGCAGACTCCACCCAGAGAGGTCATGTAATGTTGGTCTGATCCGGGATTTGAACCCACGGAGCTCTAACCGCCCTGCCACTGCACACTCCTATTTAATTTAATTGTGTATTTATTTTATCTATTTATGCAATTTATTACATTCACTTATTTAAGACTTACTATTTTATATCCTAGTTTTACTGTATTTCTACCCAATTCTTTATTTATTTATTCTTTTACCCATTTTAAAGGAAAAAAATATGTCTTAAATTTGCCATCTCATGTTTTACACACACAAAAAAAAAGTTTCTTATTCATTCTATGACCTGTGTTAGCAGTCACTATGAAATTACACTTTTCAGCGCTAACTTATGATGCGGATTTGCTCCAGGCTAAAAACAGTTCTCTTTAGACGTGCATACGACTGAAAGATCTATCTGCACTCTTCTCTTTTAAAGCACTTTATTTTAAAATGATTTTAAAATGATTCTGTGTGTCTTTTTGTGTTTTGTGATTT
The DNA here is from genome assembly GCA_019453435.1 of Rhinogobius similis. Taxonomy (NCBI): domain Eukaryota; kingdom Metazoa; phylum Chordata; class Actinopteri; order Gobiiformes; family Gobiidae; genus Rhinogobius; species Rhinogobius similis. The sequence goes on along the minus strand of CM033622.1, from coordinate 43,442,000 downwards.
TAATGCAACTTTTCCTGTTTATGTAAAGCACTTTGAATTGCCCTGTGTATGAATTGTGCTCTACAAATAAACTTGCCTTGCCTTTGCTGCAGCAGTTATCATGTTTAGACAGCACAGCAGAAATGCTCAGAAAGAGTTTAGTCATGATTTAAGGACTAAAAACAGTGGAAGACTCTCTGATAATTCATGTAGATGATCCGGAAATACATCCCGGATAGAACAACTTCACAGGAAGTGTGTTTGACACTCAGAGGGGGGGGGATTTTCTGATAAACATGCCTCAAAACAGCGTGAATGCAACTGAATGCTACTGCAGGTATGTTTTTGATGACGGAACAATGTTAGAACAGGCTTAAAAGCTCAAAAAGTCACTGTATCAGAATACATGTCCCATAAGCTCTCCAGTGCTTCTTCTATGAGCCCTCTTTATCGGGAGCTTTGAACGGCTGTGGCTGCTGGGAGGTTTTGTACAGTAGTACAGTCTCTTCTATAGTCCTATAGCTTATGATAACTCTAATTATAAACTGGATATAATCATTTTTCTAGCTGACTTTCTATTGAAAAAAAAGAGTTGATAACACTGTTATAGAAACTCTTATACAAGTTATGTTAGTCTGACACGTTATATTCTTGAATGTCCAAGAGCTTTAAGAACACAGCATTGAAGTTGTTCTTGTATTGGACAGGGTTTGTGCGCTGGATGTGTGCGGCGCTGTGAGAGGAGTGTTTATGCTTTGGATGTGTGCCATGGATGTGTGCAGAGTGTTTGTGCCGTGGATGTGTGCGGCGCTGTGAGAGGAGTGTTTGTGTCATGGATGTGTGCGGCGCCGTGAGAGGAGTGTTTGTGTCGTGGATGTGTGCGGCGCTGTGTGCAGAGTGTTTGTGTCGTGGATGTGTGCGGTGCTGTGAGAGGAGTGTTTGTGTCGTGGATGTGTGCGGCGCTGTGAGAGGAGTGTTTGTGTCATGGATGTGTGCGGCGCTGTGAGCAGAGTGTTTGTGTCGTGGATGTGTGCGGCGCTGTGTGCAGAGTGTTTGTGCCGTGGATGTGTGCGGCGCTGTGAGAGGAGTGTTTGTGTCGTGGATGTGTGCGGCGCTGTGAGAGGAGTGTTTGTGTCATGGATGTGTGCGGCGCTGTGTGCAGAGTGTTTGTGTCGTGGATGTGTGCGGTGCTGTGTGCAGAGTGTTTGTGTCGTGGATGTGTGCGGCGCTGTGTGCAAAGTGTTTGTGCCGTGGATGTGTGCGGCGCTGTGAGAGGAGTGTTTGTGCCGTGGATGTGTGCGGCGCTGTGAGAGGAGTGTTTGTGTCGTGGATGTGTGCGGCGCTGTGAGCAGAGTGTTTGTGCCGTGGATGTGTGCAGAGTGTTTGTGTCGTGGATGTGTGCGGCGCTGTGAGAGGAGTGTTTGTGTCATGGATGTGTGCGGCGCTGTGAGAGGAGTGTTTGTGCTGTGGATGTGTGCGGCGCTGTGAGAGGAGTGTTTGTGCCGTGGATGTGTGCGGCACTGTGAGAGGAGTGTTTGTGCCGTGGATGTGTGCGGCGCTGTGAGAGGAGTGTTTGGGAGCACGGAGGAGGAGAGTGGGCGTCAATCTCCTGACAGAGCACTGAGGGCCCTTGAAGATGTGATTCCTCTTCGTCCTTCCTCTCTCCTTCCCAGAAGCCCCTAGTACAGAGCGCAGAGTTGAGCATGTCCGCGTGCACGAGAAAGCTTCTGTGTGGAGAAAAAGAGCACGAGAATCAATATTCAGCAGGAAATGATAAAGTGCCAAACCTCACACGTCTGTCATTCTACTGATTATATTGGCTTTAGACAGCAAAGACATGTCAAGCAGAAATTGTGATTTATAATATGAAGATGCAAAAGGCACTTTTTAATTATTTGCATTTATCATTTACTCTGTACTCAAGGGTGGTAAGATGCTTTGTAGCCACAGCTGCCCTAGGGCAGACGGAGCTGCCAATCTGTGCCATCTGACCTTTGCCTTTGACCACCACCATCACTCAGATACAAGCACGGGCATGGTGAGTGAAGAGTTTGCTCAATAACAACTGCAACATCAAACGGCTGACCTTTGGGTTAATAACCCAACTGTCACCATTTCAGTGAACATTAAGACCTAGAATTTGTTGATGTTCAAGTCTCCACCCCCTTCCAAGCATCTCCCCAAATGGTCTATGTCAGAATCAGAATCAGAATCAGAAACTGTTTATTGCCATTGTCAGTGAAATTCACAAACGTAGGAACTTGCTTCGGCGTAGGTGCAACATAAAGCAAAGGATAAAATATAAAACATATATAAAAAGGCATGCATAAAAATTAAGAATAAAATAGACTAAGATAGACTATATACAGAATGTACAGTTGGCAGTTTTGCAATGTGCAAATGAGTAGTGCAAATAGATTGTTCTTAAATAGTATTATTGTTGAAGTGACAGGTGTTACAAAGTGTTCATGAGTCCAACGGCAGAGGGAAAGAAACTGTTCTTGTGGCGGGAGGTTCTGGTCCGGATGGACCGTAGCCTCCTGCCCGAGGGGAGTGGCTCAAATAGTCCATGTCCAGGGTGAGAAGGGTCAGCTGTGATCCGACCTGCTGGTCCCCGAGTCCTGGAGACGTACAGGTCCTGGACAGATGGAAGGCTGCAGCCGATCACCTTCTCAGCAGAGCGCACAATGCGCTGTAGTCTCTGTTTGTCCCTGGCTGTGGCTCCAGCACCACACGGTGATGGAGGAGGTGAGGATGGACTCGATGATGGCCGTGTAGAACTGCACCATCATCTGCGCCGGCAGCTTGGCTTTCCTCAGCTGCCGCAGGAAGTACATCCTCTGCTGGGCCTTCTTGATGATGGAGCTGATGGTCGGCTCCCACTTGAGGTCCTGAGTGATGGTGGTGCCAAGGAAGTGGAAAGAGTCCTCGGTGGTGATGGCAGAGTCTGTCAGGGCAAGGGGGGGCAGGGGGGCTGAGACTTTCCTGAAGTCCACGATCATCTCCACTGTCTTCTGGGCGTTGAGCTCCAGGTTGTTGGTGCTGCACCAGGACACCAGCCGGTCCACCTCCCTCCTGTAGACAGACTCATCGCCGTCCGAGATGAGTCCGATGAGGGTGGTGTCGTCTGCAAACTTGATCAGTTTTACAGAGTCGTGGCTGGAGTTGCAGCAGTTGGTGTACAGGGAGAAGAGCAGAGGAGAAAGTACACAGCCCTGTGGAGTTCCTGTGTTGATAGTCCGAGTCTCTGAGACATTCTTCCCCAGCCGCACGCACTGCCTCCGGTCCGTCAGGAAGTCAGTGATCCACCTGCAGATGGAGTCAGGCACATTGAGCTGAGAGAGCTTGTCCTGGAGCAGAGCAGGGATGATGGTGTTGAATGCAGAGCTGAAGTCCACAAACAGGACCCTGGCGTAGGTTCCCGGGGAGTCCAGATGCTGCAGGATGAAGTGGAGGGCCAGGTTGATGGCGTCGTCTACAGATCTGTTGGCTCTGTAGGCAAACTGCAGTGGGTCCAGGGCGGAGGAGGTGAAGGACTTGAGATGGGGCAGGACCAGGCGCTCAAAGGACTTCATGACGACAGGCGTCAGCGCCACAGGCCTGAAGTCATTAAGTCCAGTGATCCGGGGCTTCTTGGGAACAGGGACGATGATGGACAACTTGAAGCAGGCTGGGACATGGCATGACTCCAGGGAGGTGTTAAAAATGTCTGTGAAGACAAGAGTCAGCTCATCTGCACAGTGTCTCAGGGTGGCGGGGGAGACACCGTCTGGTCCAGCAGCTTTCCGGGGGTTGGACTTCCGAAACTGCTTCCTTACATTGTCCCTGTGTAGTGTATGAAATGACACAGAATTATTCAAATATGATTCCTCACCAGCCGTTAGCATTGTAAATGCAAACATTACATGTCTAAAGCCTACGACACTACATGATTTTTTAGCTCAATTTTTTTATGATTTTCAGTTGTGCCTACTCTCATTCTAGTAGTGTGAAGCAGTTACAACTGCGCCACAAAAAGACGTTGAATAGACTCCAGTCATGGTCATTCAAACATGTTTGAATTTAAAGCCCAATCTTAGAACCTCTTGCGATACATTGTATTGTTTACTGATACTACTGCGCACATGGACTTCAGCCGCAAATGAAAAAGGAGCATTAGAAACATTAGAAACCTCGTATGAGCTAAAATGCAGCGCAACAGCAAAGTTTATACTCAATATTCCTGCCTTGGCATCAGATTAAAAATACAGAAAGGGCACACACTACTTTTACACTTACAACCAGAGATGACGCAATAATAAACAAACACTCACTGCTTGGTTCACCTCCTCTTTTTTTCTCCTTCTCTCAAGCAGCTCCCGTCTGTTTTATGTAAATAATCCAAATGACACAGTTTTACTCTGATAAATCCACATGAAGCAAGTCCAATTTCTTCACCTGCCACTTTTAATGTGTATTTTTTAGAGAATCCTGGGTGAATTAGCACACATGACACTGTTTAAACCAATGAAAAGTCAGGAAACCCAACAACCTAAATAAAACATTTGTAAATTACGCTCTGTAATGATTATAGTTTTTGTGGATTCTTAATTGTTTTTGTAGGGTAAAAGTGAGTTTAGTGTTACTCTGAGTGGTGTAGTCATTTAATTTAATTGAAATTGAATTTATTTATTTCTTTGGTCAGGACAGTACATATTAATGAATATGCAACAGCAGAATTAGCCATGGCTAGTCTTCATCCGTTGTCCTGCAGTCACTCTCACAAACACACTCTCGTTCACACACATATTGTATATATTTTTAGTGGGAGGGGAAACTGTAGCACATGGGGAGAACATGCAAACTCCACAGGAAAGGCCCTGCACCGCCCAGGAGTCAAACCCACGACCTTCTTGCTGTAAAGCGAGAGCGCTGACCGCTGACCGTACCGTTGTGACCGTTAGGACTGTCAGTTGATAAGTGTGGACCCACAGACTCTCTGCAGTCATGCAGATTATAGCTGTGAAGTGTGGATCCTCCTCAACGTTCTAAATCCCTCATGCCTGAAACTGTCGTACAGTGTGCCCACAGTTTAACTTTGTGCACTAACAAATGGATAATGGCAGAATGCTTTCCATGCTCAGTGCCTGGCTCCGCATCCTACGTGAGCGACTGAGGACACCCAAACATGAAAATGGCTTTTCTCAATAAATAAAACAATATGATGCGCTTGCACTGGCGTGTATCAATAAACGGGAAACAGCTGATGCTAATGTGCACTAGTTTTGTTTTGCTATGCATTGGGCTTAACATACAGTACTGTATATGTTAGCATCCCTGGAAATACTGTGGTTTATCACAAGATAAAGTCAGCATTTGAATAGTTGAACTGGCTTAACTGTACCCTAGGCTAACCTGGCCCTGCTAAATTAATTCTCGCGATAGTTTTGAATTCACAAAATCTTGAGAATCCATCTGGGCGGTGTGCTGCACCAGCCGCTGTGTGCTGGACCAATCACAGCGCTGCATTGTGGTTTGGGCGGAAGTATTTCAACATATTTACAAACTACTTTGCTTTTGAAAACGTGCACATAGTGCTTTGTGCATTTGAGGATGAGGAAGAAGTCTGTGCTTTTCTCTCAATTGGATTTCTTGATTTCTCGGCTTGTTCCACTTTTGCCACTCTGCGACTGATCAGTCAAAAAGTATGTCATGACTTTACGCATTTTAACGAACGACATCAACAGGGGCCTGTCCAGATTGATCATGTGTAGAACTAATTCAGAGTCATACTGGCATGAGCCAGGTTAACCCTAGGCTATAGCTGTCACAATTATATTGACTCGGTGACATGGTGTCATGGTGTCACCACAGAAAAAAAAAAACCTGCTTACACTAAAGGCCCTACCTGTGTGCCAGTTTAGTGTGACTAAAGTGGGTGACATGGGTGACTTGTCATCAGGATCATTACCATTGCACGTGTCAGAATGTAAATCAAACTGGCTACCACCTGGTTGATAGAAGAAAGCTACAACAGTTACACTCTCTACAAGTCATATCAATAGAATTAAATGGAAATACAGTAAGAGCCCAGTTAATTTTAGCATATTTTCCTGTTTATAATTCTTCCTCTGGATGGAGTCCTCCTCCGCTCACTGAAGGCAGTTTCCTACAAACAGACTGTGCTCTTCTCATTTAGATTTTGCTCTGTGCTTGCTTACAGCTCCAGTCCTCGTGTGTGCTGTGCTGTGCTGGAGCTGTCCTGGACTTGGGGCTGTCCTGGAACTGGAGCTGTCCTGGAGCTGTCCTGGAGCTGGAGCTGAGGCTGTCCTGGAGCTGGAGCTGTGGCAGAGGAATTAGCATGCAGTGGGGAACATGCATCGTCTCTCAGTGCAAGAGGCGATAAAGAGCAGAAAACGCAAGCTTTATTTTAAAATGCACTGCAGTCTACTCCATAGCCTTTGACCCACGCGTCTCCATTAAAAGTACTCTGTATGCTATCGACAATTTTGGTTCATGGAATAAATGTAGAGGCTTTAAATATAAGACTATAAGAGACTGGATGACAATCAACTTTGGCACCTCGTCTCTTGCAGGTGGAGATGAAGAAAGAGCATTGTGGATTTGCTTAGACATATTATGCTCTTATCTCGTATCTCAGAATCAGAAATGTTTGATTGCCATTGTCAATTAACAAAATTCTCAATAAACTTCCTTATGTTCTATAATAACTGACACCCATGGAGTATTATTTTATATTTTAAGTCTTAATATTGATCTTACATGACAACAAATCCACTAACTTCTGGTTGAAAACTGGCACTGATTTTTGCCTGTCCCTTTTTGGTACATGGGAGCGTAAGCTGACGGCTCCACCCAGAGCAACACCACGCTGTTGAATCCACATGTTACACTGTTTAAATGAAACGTGTCCACCTCCAGGACCTGACTGGTGGAGGAGGTGATAAAGATTCTGTTTCAGAGAAATGCTGCACATAACTGAGATAACACGTAGGGATGGGATAGTACCTCACAAATTAAAGTTTTTGTTTGTGTACAGGAAAAGTATCTTGTGAGATGATCTTCCATTGGGATTGGACAAAAGGATTAAGAGGTACTAAGTTATGCCTCTTGAGAAACTGTAGTTCCAAAAAGTAGAGATATAATGACAATGGAAATATTAAATAAAATACATTTTAAAATGTGAGACCAAAATTGTCAATTGGATTGCACAATTTATTTCTTTTTAATGATGTGAAAATCTCATCTCTTTCTCGTGTCTCGTCTTGTGAACATTATAGCAAGGTTTGTTTATCTACCCTTTGTCAGTCCCTCTGCTGCCAGTAGATCTCTAACTCAAAATGCCTGACTGATATCAAGTAATGTGTGCTTTTGATTTGACCAATTTGTTTAAGTTCTAAAACATGAGATGCAAAGAGCAAGACAACAACACTACAACAAATAATGCAGAATAAGTGTATTTTTTGTATTCAACAATTACTGATTACATTTTGACACTGAGCAAAAGATTAAGATGAGTAAAAGATTAAGCCATGTCTGTAAAATGAATACGTATGCTAACTGTAAATGTCACAGTGAGAATCTTCTGAACTCTGTCGTAGAACCCAGCAGAATCTCAAAGTTTAGTTCAGCCGTACTCTCGTTAAATGCACTTTTACAATGCACACTTGATTAAGACAATCAAAAAGAGCAGTGATGGCAGTGTTTCAATCCCACCCGCTGCCTCTGAACCTTGCACGCTACCTCATTCCACAGAAAGAAACACAAATTGGTTGGCAGCACTTTTCCATAATGAAAATAATTCTGATGTTAGGGTAATCATGGACATTTCTCAGCAGGACTGCAATGGTAATGTCACAGGAACAAACAATGCAGTGAAGATGGCCTCATCAGAGTGCTCTGTTCATCTACCTCCTCCTGAGAGGTGAGGAGGAAGAGCCAGCGCCTGAGTCTGTGAGGGAGCACCGGCCCGGAGGAGACTAGAGGCCAGCGTCTTCACTCCATTCTGTGCCACTGTAGACTCCATGTTCAACTGACCCTGGCCCCCAGAGTGGTTCATGTTAGAGCACGTTTGAAATGTTCTGTTACTTGTGTGTTTCCATCATGGATCTAATAAAATCACTGATTAGGGTAATGCTAGTTTAAACCTGTTTCCTGTTGTAACTAATGGCCGGCACATTAATACTGCAGCCAAAAAAAAAAAAAAAAGCACAATAGAGCACAATGTTATAGCGCAAATTCATTGTGTTCATTAAGATTTATTTATTTTTTTTACAGATTTTCAGACCATAATCTTTTTCTCTGTTCAAAATCCTTTAGTTTTCTTAAAAGCAGCTTCTTTAGCTTCAACACTGCATCGCTCTAGCTACTGTCACTCTGATTGGTCAGAACAGTCACATGGTGCGTGAGCCTGCATTTCTTGCATGGAAGAAGTGAAATACAGCACAGGTTCAGTGGCCAGACAGCCCTTAGATGTACCCAGCTGCTCTTCACCTTATTCCGGAAGTTGCCGTGGGCGCCGCCATCTTTTTTACATTGTATTAGTTTACATGGAGCAGACGAGCTAGACAGAAAAGAAATTCTACACGGACTAAAAAGCCGTTTTCAGGCCGCCCAGGAAATCGGTGCATTGCTGAGTTGTTGCACAAGTACATTAATTCTATACAGATCAATCTACTTTATATACTATTTTAGTGGCGAGACTTTTCCCTCGTTCACCATTTATACGAACAGTGTTCTCGTGAAACAGAAGTGCGTGTACTACAGGAGAGCGGATCTGTGGCAAAAAGAGGCAAAAGTGGGCGGGGCGCAATAAGGTGAATAGGCTAAAATGGTAACATGTTAAGGGCCAGGCTCTGGGTCCAGAGGCAGAGCTCTGCTACGTGAGCAGCCAAGTAACACATATTTTCTTAAAGCAGACCTAAGTAACTTCAGCAACAGAGCTCCCCCTGCAGGTCTCTTGAGAAAATTCACTGCCAATAAAAGCGTCTTTTTTTCTTTCTTTTTTTCCCCTTTCTTTTTATTGAATTAAGGAAGTACAATCACACATTCGGGTCGGCGTCAAGAAATGTTGCAAGGATAGTTTTTGGGGCCCCAAAAATGCATTTGCCACAAACTCATGGACTTAAAACGACGTTTAGTAAGGTAAACTTTGGAGTACTTAAATGAACTGGTACTCTTCACTTAAAACAGTCGAGACACTTTCGGACGATCCCAATCCACTCCAAACTGACCCAGTCGAAACATGACCCAGATTCCCCATGACTGATTGACTGTGATTGAGTATGGGAGACATTTGTTGACCAGGGCCACGAGGCCTTTATTTGGACAGACGGTAAGCAAACAAAATATCCTCTAGTTCACAAAAAGATGCTTAACCTGCTCCATCACAGTGCCCTTCATAACAAGCTCAAGCTTATTAACCCGTACAAGACAAATCTTCAATTGCAGGTGATCACATCAAGAAGAATAAACATTGATATACATTGCCTTGAATTTCTGTTCTATCAATAAAGCATGTAGTTATCTGGTCACAGACAAAAGAGATGAGATTTTTCTTTATTTATCCTCTTTTGTCCATCATCTGAAAGAGAACTAACAAGCTCCTGGGCTGTGAAACATAAAAAGAAAGCTACAACCCTTTCAGCAAAAGCCACCTTTCTGGGAAGAATCAGGATCTGTTTAGGCTCCAAACCCACAAACACAAAATAAGCCTAAGATTCATAAAATTAGTTTAATTGGCATTCCACCTAGACTTTTTACTTTATTACGAGTGACTAAATCTTTCTTTTTTTTTTCTTATATTGGCTTCAGCTTTGAAATAGCGATTGTCAAAACCCAACTAAGTCTCAGTCAACTGTCTTTCAGTTCATTCGTTCGACATCAGCTTTACTCCCAATTCTATTTATCAAAGGTGGGATTCGAAATTTGATGTTACTGTGTATAGGGCCTGTTTCCCCTAAATCAGAAGTAAAGGTTTTCAGAAACAGCTTTAGTTTGAATTGGGGCTCCTTTTAGTCAGACATTCTAGGGAAATGTTTGCACAGTCTGCACAGTCTGCACTGTATATCTGCACAGTCTGCATTGTCGACACCGTCTGCACTGTCTACACTGTCTACACTATTTGTATAGTCTGCACTGTCTACATCAGGGGTGTCCAAACTTTTTCCATCGAGGGCCGCATATTGAAATATAGACCAAGTGGAGGGCCACAAATTAATCGTGAAATGTTAAAAAAAGCTGCATTTATCTGATGTTTTAAGTGTCACCACATCTATATTCAGTCTCAGTGCCTTAACATCAGGTCTGTATTGCACCAAAATGTTAGTTATTTAGGTTGGAATTGTAGAAAATCTGAAATGTGCTGTAAATAGTACTTATCAGGACAATGTGGGCTAATCCACCAGGAAGCTTAAGGGCCAAGAAAAATTGGTCTGAGGGCCGCATTTGGCCCCCGGGCCTGAGTTTGGACATGCCTGGTCTACACTGTAAGCACAGTCTGCACAGTCTGCACTGTCTGCATAGTCTGCACAGTCTGCACAGTATATGCACAGTACTTGTCCTCCAAACACTCATCACACACTCTCCAACGCCTAAAGCAGGACCTGTAGTAATAATGTTATTCAATTTACAGATTTCAGAATAGAGTTGTTTTTACTTGTAATCTGATTACACACAAGTGTCACATATAATGCACTGCCACTCGCCTGGCTGTCAGCCTAATGACACTGTGCAAATGCATGTCTAAAGGAATTAGAGTTTAGAGTTACACGCACAAGTGCCTGTTATGGGAAATTCATCTGTGGTGGATTCAGTTTCTGCTAATACTTCTTTAAAGGTTCCTGAGCCAACTCTATACCACAGGAGCGTGGTTGCCTGTGGCTCCGTGTGGCTTCAACTGTATTTTCCTGCTGCAGAGCTGGTGCAACTCTCACTGTATCCTGTCATTGTCTCCTACTATAAAGCCAATATACCAGAGGGATCAATAGAGTTAAGCTTTATCCTGTAATGATGACAAACTCAGCCGGCAAATTGCACTAAATTGTTTGTCTGAGCAGCGTTTTATGGCTTTTATAGGGAAAGTAATAAGATGTGACAGAAATGGATGAAGCCACGGCGCGGCTGAAGTAGTGCATACACTTAGAGCACTGCACACATTTATTTGTGATATATTAGGCTGAAATGGGCCCGGGCCGGAGCAGCAGAGCAGGACACGTTGAAGGGGAAAGGCCTGTGTGCTCATATGACAGATACACTCTAGAGTGCTCAAGACACGCACACAGATGTGATAAAAGCTCTGGTCAGGTTACACACGTCCAGTCCCCTCGTCTGGACCATCCATCTCTGTCTTCTCTGGCCAATCACAAGTCTTGACCATGCATCTCTATCAAAACAATCATAAGTCAGTAGTGTAAAAGTAAGATAAAATCATAATTCTGTTTGGTTTTGGGAGGTGTCGGTGCAGGATAACTTGGTGAATTTTTGCAGAAAAAAACAACAATATTTAACCTATTATTAAAAATGTCAAGTAAAAGTGAAATTTGCTTTATGAAAATAATAAAGGTCCATTGAGGCTAAATAAATATCCTTAAATTACACACAAAAAAATAATATAGAACTCCTGCATTATAACAAATTAACCTTGGGTTGTAAATGACTACAAAACTTAAAAAAAGCTTTCTATAGATTTAGTCAGATCATTTGGCATTTATACTCTATCTTTAAAAGCATATACAATTAATCTTATATAATAAAATAAAATGAGACTGATCAAATGATCAAACCATACATGTTTTCACTGCTTGATGCAATTAAATGAATTGTGGATCATTACATTGAGGGCACAGTCTGGGTATCCAGAGCTGCCAGTGCAACAGGAGGTAAGTGAAGGAGCTGTACTTTAGTTTTTCTCAGCTTCTGGATCTGGACTGGTGGAATATGCATCATTATGGATATAAAGCACAGACATTTGGAGATGGACTGACCAATCACAGGTCTGGACCATCTACAGTCCTGATCAAAAGTTTAAGACTAGTTGAATAAATGGCAAAAGTCACAATTTGCATGGTTGGATCTTAACAAAGTTCCAAGAAGAACTTCAATAAGCAACAAGAAATGGGAGTGAGGCGAAAAAAAAGATATCTTAATGAAAACAAAAAATTAATTAAAATAGTTTGTTCTGCATCAAAAGTTTAGGACCCACATCAAAAAGCAACCCCAGAACCTCAAAACAGAAATCAAAGTCCCAAATATGAACCCAGTAATGAGTAGCGCCACAATTACTTACAATTACAAGTGTAATTTCCCGGAGGTGAGAGGGAACATTTCTCCAGGTGGTGAAGACGGCCTCATGAAGGACATCTACTGTCTGAACTGTGGTCCATTTGTGTAAACTTCCCTTGCCGTCCATCCGTTCTCCGTTGGATTTAGATCAGGGGAACACACAGGACGATCCAAAAGAGTGATGTTATTCTCCTGAAGAAGTCCTTTGAGGGATGCTCTCTGCATCATCTGCACAGAGCCAGGGGCCCCTGCACCACCTGGAGCTCCATTGTTCCACTGAAGGAAAAAGCCCCCCAGATCATTATGGCGCCCCCTCCCTGTGGAGCGTAGAAAACATCTCAGGTGGATCTGCTTGTTGTGTCAGTAACGCTGGAAACCACCAGGACCATCAAGGTCAGTTTTTCTCATCAGAATAAAACTTTCTTCCTTTCAGTGTCCCATGTTTGTGTCTCTTGTAAAGTCCAAGCTGCAGTTCTGTGGCGTTCAAGGAGACCAGGACTTTGAGGACGTTTCTTGTTTCTGAAGCCCTTCAGTGTCAGATGCGTCTGATGTTATTGGGCTACAGTCGCACCAGTAACCGCCTTAATTTAGGTCGAGGATCGTCCAGTGTCTTGACGGACGGCCAATCAGATCCTCCGGCTCAGTGCTGGGGTAATTTTTTTGGGTCTTTCATTTGACTTCTTTGTTCCAGAACCCTCACTATCTTTTAAGAAATGTCTTACTTCATCCCCACCTCAGCAGTGATTGAGAGAGGCCCTGCAGCTCAACAACTCAATCACATTAAAAAAGAGAATGTTTTGGCCATCAGAATGTCATGACAGTGTTAATACCCTACAGAAAATAACACTGAATCCACATTTTTGCACATATTTGGGCTTTTAAAGGCATGTGGTCCTAAACTTATGATCAGCTGCAGCACAGACTATTTCAGTTTAATTATGGAACGTTTTCCTCAAGCTTTTTTTTTTTTTTTGAGTCACTCTCATTTCGTGTTGTATATTGAAGTTCTACTTGGAATACTTGCAAAGTGTGACTTCTGCCATTTATTCAGCTGGTCTTGAAGTTTTGATCGGGATTAAGTCATAGACCATTCATTCAACCTGAATTCTCTGACCAATCACGCAGCTCTCTGTCACCACTAACCATCAGACAATTGGATTGTCTGACTCAACTGACCAATAGCCAATCTGCATCCACTTCCTGTCTTCTGACTATCATACAAGTCTGGATCATATCTTAGTCCACTTACCAGTCAAAGGTTTTGACCTGCATTCTTTGTTTCTACAAAATATCTGGACCAACTGTCTGCAGAATCTGCTGACCAACCACAAGTCTAGACATCTACAGTATCTCTCTTTACCAGTATATTGACCAATCACATGCCGGTCTGAGTCCAATGACAAATCACAAGTCTGGACCAACCCTTATCAAATCCTCACACTGACAATCAGACACTTAGGCGGCTCTGAATCCTGACCAATCACACACCTCTCTAGGTCAGATGACATATCATATCATATGACCATCTCTGAATCTACTGACCAATCTTATGTCTGGTCCTCTTGTGATCAGTCTTAAGTATCTACCAATCCTAGAGACAGTCAGGAAATGCCCTCTGACAGACCTCTGTGTGGGAAGCAATGTAGAATCAGAATCAGAAAAAGGTTTATTGCCATTGTCGGTGAACAAAATTCACAAACTAGGAACATGCTTTGGTAGTAAGGTGCAACATATAACAATGAATAAAATAGTAGCAAAATATTTAGAAGAAGGCATGCATAAAATTAAGAATTAGCTAATAAATAAAATAAAACAGACTAAGACTATGTACAGAAAATGTACAGTTGGCTTGACAGTAATGCAATGTGGCTGTTGTCTTTCCCAACAGCAACCACAGACTTTAGGAGTCATACAGTACTGTACCAAATAGACTTGTCTAGGTTTATCTGTTAAATAAGAATGGCTCTTCAATTGTGTCTGTGTTGGTTTAAGTTTTCCTCCATACAGTTATTATCACGCAGGAGATCAGTGTCCTCCAGGGCATCAGGCGTACTTTAGTTTTCCCAAGATGGCTGAGCTGCGTTTTCAGTTATCAGAGCAACCAACACCTAAGCAGATGCACATCTAATTTCCTCCACAAGCCATGCAGACAAAATGAAATTTCCATAACATTTGTTAGGGAACATTTCTTCCTATAACACTGATGTATTGCACCGCTTATTGAGTTTGAAACACTTTTTTAGAACTGCTAAAAGCAAAAAATGTGTGCTGACCATGAAACGCTGATGACAAGATTGAAAAGGTGACTGTGGCTGGTGAAAATAACAGATTACAGCCCTGGACTCTGCGTATTACATTCAACACACACTTGGAATTTCCATTTGGAACAAGAGCGGCGCCGTCACATCAGCATTTCATGTTATGGGCAATTTATGAAGGACATATCAGCATAACACATTCACCTGAATCACAGAGTTTCAGATTCTGTCCAAGCTGAAGACATGGAAGTGATGTGTTTCTGCTGTTCAATATATACATCATCACCATTTTTATTTAAACGTCCCTATACCGTCTATATCATTTTGTTGTATGTACATTGTAGAATGATACAATGCATTGCAATATAAGACCAAACAATACAATTACAAAACACAATTCGACCTTTTTCGGAAATTATTCACTTCCATTTCATAAAGCTCTTTTAAAACGGTATTTCAGTTCAGAACAGTGCATATTTGTGTGTGAATAAAACCAATATGAGACCCTGGATGATATTAGCAATCGACATGAAGGAGCAGCAGCTCTACTCTGAGCTCCTCCCGTGTGTGTGACCTCCTCACCCTATCTCTGAGGGAGAACCCCTGTAGAGGAAGCTCATTTCGACCGCTTGTATCCGCGATCTCGTCCTTTCCGTCATTACCCAGAGCTCATGACGTGGTGAGGGTAGGAACGTAGATTGACCGATAAAGCTTTGTCTTTCGACTCAGCTCTGTCTTTACCACAACGGTCTGATACAGCGCCCGCATCACTGCAGATGCTGCACCGATCCGCCTGTCAATCTCATGCTCTATCCTTCCCTCACTCTGAACAAGACCCCGAGATACTTGACCTCCTCCACTTGAGGCAAGGACTCTCCTCCCACCTGGAGAGGGCAAGCCACCTTTTCCGGTCGAGAACCAGGGCCTCGGATTTGGAGGAGTTGATTTTCATCCCAGCCGCTTGACACTCGGCTGCAAACCGTCCCAGAGCTGCAGGTCCTGGTTTGATGGAGCCATCAGGACGACATCATCTGCAAACAGCAGAGATGAGATCCTGTGGTTCACAAACTGGAACCTAGCGCAAACAATGAACGGACCCGGTGACAAAGGGCAGCCCTGGCGGAGTTCAACATGCACTGGGAACAGGTCAGACAATGCTGTTGTTGACAACTGCTGGCAATGCAAACACAGGCACATGGTTGAACTCCTTCTCTAGGGCCACAAAGCACATGTGGACTGGTTGGGTCGCATGCACCCTATAACATCGTTCATGATTTTTTTGGTGTGTAGTGGTTTTAACAGAAGCCGCAAAACTACAAGTATTAAATAAATTATGTCCTTAACATTAAAGAAACTGGCAGATATACTTTGCCGTAGGCCTAATGCTTTGAGCACAACATGGTTTGAGATGTTGCAGCAGTTTTTCGGTTGAGTCCCCTTCTTGTTACTCACATCGAATTTCAACAGACTACAATCAGCATTCTTATCCATGCAAGCACTTTCCTGGTTAACTCTGAGGCTTACTCACACACTAATGAAAGCACTTAAAATGTCTGCTTTTCCTTGGCGCTTACACGCTGTTGTTATTTGACTCCGCTGTAAGTCCTCAGTGATGGCAGCACTGCAGCAGGCGCTTGAAGACGTAACCTTATTTTACTTATTTTACAAATGACATACTGGAAGTGCTCACTGAGGTCTTAGGTAAGAATGTCTGAGGGAGAACAGGTTCTCATTGAGGTCCTTGAGGGCAAATATTTTATCATAAACAGTAAACAATGTCTGTCTTTTATGCTTTAATAAGAAAACAATGATAACGATGCAATTTGAACGTATAACGTATGTTTATTACGTATCTAGATGCAATTGATAATTAATGAGTGTGAACACAGTGTATGTATTTAAAGATATAGGAAGGCAGAACAACAAATGATTTACCATTAGCATAAATATTAATATTGCATATGAAAAGTGTTATGATATAGAACACAGTCCTAAACAGCAGTAAACAAGTTGGAACAGCTCTGCATTTTAATAAATAGTGTAAATACCAGGGCAATTAGAGAGGCCTGTGCCAGCGAGCTGGCTCCCATTACGCTTCGGTGACACAAAAATACACACTAATTGGACATTCATAAATAGCACATAATATAAAACTAGGGTGCAATTAATTTCTAGCTAGAAAAATACTAAAATAAGTAAAATAAGATTACAGAGTCCTGATTCCTATAGATCAGTGTATCTTAATCTTTTCACACTTACCTGAAGAACTTGCTAATATTTACATCACATTCCCTGGCGCTAATTACGTAGGCCCAGCTGTAATCCTGATTACTGCATGAGTCTCTTTTAAACCCAGTCCATCTAGCTGCTGCATCCCACTGTGCAGACACATGGGCAAAGCACTGATGACAAGTTGTGCTGTGACAGGTTTGACATATGGCATTTGACTAAATGAACAGTCTCTCTAAACAGGAGATTTATCTCAGGTGGGCACTATACAACAATTGGAAACTCGATTCTGTTACAAAGAAAAATACTTTATTTTCTTAGTCCACAATCTTTATCTAACCAGGTTTGAGATCTAGACCTCTTGGGCTGCAGCGTTATATAAACAGTTACATTAAAGGTCCCATATTCTGCTATTTTGCCCTTTACACAGTCTATTCTAAGGGCTTTGTTGATAAAATTTTGCGTTGTGCAATATCCATAACATAACAGTTTCCAAAAAACACCCATTTCTTGGACTGGCCCCCCTCCTTGTAAAAGCAAACGGCTCACTCTGAGATCTGACCCCCCCGAACAGAGAGCAGGCTGCCTCCCCCGCCCAACTCGCGCGCCTCCCCCGCCCAACTCGTGCCGAAGTCCTGACGGTGCGTCGTGCTGAGTCCTACGTCCTGGATCTGACCTGGAGTTTGACGTGCTCCAGGGCCTCAACGACGGACGTTGCCGTTTGGTAAATAACAAGCTAACTCTTCTATCTGTCGTATCCATCGTGTAATTACTGTGTAGCATTAGCATTAGCTGTTTTTATTCTGCGGCTGCGCGCTTCCTGGAGGCGTGGCTTAAACACCGCGTCATCCATGGGAAGCCGCGTCATCCATGGGATGAGCCCCCGTCTGCTGCTCAGCCGAGGGGGACGGACAAGACAGTTCTCTAGCGAAAGCATGAGGGAATCAATCAAAAAACCACTTTGGGCACAACATACGAGGCCCAAATAGCACTGGAGGAAGGTAAACACCTCTGAAAAGTCGATTTGGCATGTTATGGGACCTTTAAAATAAAAACAATAAAACAAAGCTCCTTTGTTAATTTTTGGTGTGCCTCACTTCCTGATGCCTCCCATATCCAGCGTTTGTACTTATGTGCCCTTATAATTATTTTTCAGTTGTTACAATCCATGACAAAGTTCTCCCTTTTGAAGTGATCCGATATTGCTGATTTTAGGTTTTCCTGGTTTGCACTCTCTTTTTGTGCCTTTGATGGTCAAAGAATTATATTAACTATATTCTGTTATAATCACAATGCAGAGGATCACTGAACCAATACATAGAACCTTGAAAAATCAAACATAACCACCAAAAGTGAAAATACACACAGCTTAGACAACTGCTTGCACACTCCAAGGGCAAAGACTCAATACTGACACTCGGTTTTGATTCCACAAAACAAAATGTAATCTTCAAATATTCAGGAAAGAGCCAACTTTTTCCAGGAGTGATGTGCTCAGACGCAGCCTGGCACTTGCCTGAACATTCTATCACAATAATTTTAATGGGACAGAAAACATATTTATCACATTTGTCAACTAGGAACTAACAAGTAACTAAATGTCTAACTTCAACCTCTAGTTTCTAAAGTTGGTGAAACAACAAAACATAACATGAATGTCACAGTCAACCTGTTGTGGCCCGCTATATTTTTGGTGCGTTATTGTTCAGAATAATGGCAGATTTATGAAATGTTTATTGGTTTATTGGAGGTTGTTACTATGTATGTTAATTTTGGTTCTAGTTGCTAGATTAACAATCTACACAAAACACTTCTAATGAGGCTTTGATGTTACCCACGTGTGGTCGAGTGATTGTCAGTCACCACAAGAGCCCTAGTTTTTCGTAGTGTTTGGAGGCTAACACTAACCAGGACAGGGTACAGGGCGTATGGGACGCACGGGAAGGGTCAAAATGACTTTGTCAGTATCGATACTTGGTCAAATGAGTGTATACATTGCCTGGCTCAAAAAAGTCCCACCTGGATTCAACTGAGCAAACACGTCCTCTCCGCCTTCTGGATAACTGCTGCAGGTGATCGTCTTTCAGCTGCAACACGGCACTTAAACCCAATTGAGGCAGTGGGTGGCTTCCCATTTCTGTAACAACCATGTGGAGGGACAAATCCTTGTGGTTGTGGAAAAGATGTCAGTGTGTTTCAGAAAGGTCAAATCACTGTCATCAAGTACAGAAAACATACAAGGAGAAACTACTGAAATTGGCTTAAGCACTGTCCAGTGCATTATTAAAACTGGAGGGATAGTTGGGAACCATTGTCTTTTAGGAAGAATGGTGGTCTGGGAGAGGCAGGTTAAGTGACTCATCATTCCCATTGTACACATTAATGACAGTAGTGTTATGATCAGGTCTGGGTAGAGCAAAGAAAGAAATCAACTGACTATCTGAATCATCCTGAATCATCAACCAAACCATCCTGAATGAAAAATGACTGTGTGAAAAGAAATCTTTTGACATCTCAGAAGCTGATTGAAACAATGGCACAGCAAATGTGTGCAGTAATCAATGCTAAAGCCAGTCCAACAAAATATTAGAGCTTGTGACCTTTTTTCTGTGGCGACTTGTTTTTTGACCAAGCAGTTGAGTTTGAATATTAGTTTTAGGATTATTTGGTATCTGTGTAGCAATAACTCTAAGGGCAGGAGCACACACTGCACACACAAGGACTACACTGGGCCCTGTCTGCTGCTGTCCTTCAGGGGCCCGTGTTGTGACAGCTGACACGGAGCTGTGGTGCCCTGGCTCTGATGACTGCTCGTGCCACTCCGGTTCACAGTGTAACGTAAAACTGTGATGTGTACCAACTGACTCCTGACCCACACCCGCTCCCCTTTCAGCTCCAGCATATCCCTGCCATCCATCACAGCTCCATCTGGTCCCTGTCATCCCACACTGTCCGTCCATCTACTCACTGACACAGCTCATATTTGCGAGAGTCCTTAAAGTATCACCTGGCACCTTTTTTGAATTGAAGTGAGACATTTAAACATGGCTCTATTCTTTTTTTTTTCATATTTATATCCCTCTAGCTATCTTCGAGTCCATTTGACCCCTAGATTTGTTGTTTTATTTTTTATTTATATTATTATTTATTATCACTATGAAACTTCCATGGGTGATCCAAAACATCACCTAATATAAAATATATGCAAACCTTTTAAATAAAATAAGTATTTTTTTCCTGATATGAAAACGTATATTGCTGGTTGACCAAATATGCATTGCTCAAACGAAAGGGAGCACCATTTTTTACTCATTAAACACCACATTTTTGTATGAAAGACTTGTTATACATTATAAAGAAGTTTCAAACTGATATTTCCAAATTTAAAATGTTTTGCTAGTCACCTGCAGTGTCTCGCATTAAGAGAACACTGACCCACAACAAAGAACCTGAAAATTTGCCTTTGTTTTCCTGGTGTAAAGTCAAATGCCGGAGCAAAGTGAGGACGACAGGGTTGATCTTTATGTCTCTGTGGGAGAAAAATGCATTTGGAGAAAACAACGTTTGAAGTTGAACTATGTCCCAGATAAAATCTGGGTGTAATGACACAATATAACATATTTAAGTGCAGATAGGACAATGTTGTTGTTTTCATGAAAGTATATACGTTGAGAGAAAACTGACAAAAACAAAATAAAGGCATGTATTTTGCCATTTCTGTCCTCCTTTGAAGCCAGCCGCTCATGTGAAACTAATCCCTATTGATTTGTGTGAGCGTTGAGTCCAGTGATGTGTCCAGCGGTGAGTCCAGCGGTGTGTTCAGCTGTGAGTCCAGTGCTGTGTTCAGTGGTGAGTCCAGCGGTGTGTCCAGCGGTGTGTTCAGCGGTGAGTCCAGTGCTGTGTTCAGCGGTGAGTCCAGCGGTGAGTCCAGCGGTGAGTCCAGTGGTGTGTCCAGAGGTGTGTTCAGCGGTGAGTCCAGCAGTGTGTTCAGCGGTGAGTCCAGCGGTGAGTCCAGCGGTGTGTTCAGAGGTGAGTCCAGCGGTGAGTCCAGCAGTGTGTCCAGCGGTGAGTCCAGCGGTGAGTCCAGCGGTGAGTGCAGCAGTGTGTTCAGCGGTGAGTCCAGTGGTGAGTCCAGCAGTGTGTCCAGCGGTGAGTCCAGCGGTGTGTCCAGCGGTGAGTCCAGCGGTGAGTCCAGCGGTGTGTCCAGCGGTGAGTCCAGCGGTGAGTCCAGCGGTGAGTGCAGCAGTGTGTTCAGCGGTGAGTCCAGTGGTGAGTCCAGCGGTGAGTCCAGCGGTGAGTCCAGCGGTGTGTCCAGCGGTGAGTCCAGCGGTGAGTCCAGTGGTGAGTCCAGCAGTGTGTCCAGCGGTGAGTCCAGCGGTGTGTCCAGCGGTGAGTCCAGCGGTGAGTCCAGCGGTGTGTTCAGCGGTGAGTCCAGTGGTGAGTCCAGCAGTGTGTCCAGCGGTGAGTCCAGCGGTGTGTCCAGCTGTGAGTCCAGCGGTGAGTCCAGCGGTGTGTCCAGCGGTGAGTCCAGCGGTGTGTTCAGCGGTGTGTCCAGCGGTGAGTCCAATGGTGAGCACAGCGGTGTGTCCAGCGGTGAGTCCAGTGGTGTGTCCAGCGGTGAGTCCAGCGGTGTGTCCAGCGGTGAGTCCAGCAGTGAGTCCAATGGTGAGCACAGCGGTGTGTCCAGCGGTGAGTCCAGTGGTGTGTCCAGCGGTGAGTCCAGCGGTGTGTCCAGCCGTGAGTCCAGCGGTGTGTCCAGCCGTGAGTCCAGCCGTGAGTCCAGCGGTGAGTCCAGCGGTGTGTCCAGCCGTGAGTCCAGCGGTGAGTCCAGCGGTGAGTCCAGCGGTGAGTCCAGCTGTGTGTCCAGCGGTGAGTCCAGCGGTGAGTCCAGCGGTGTGTCCAGCCGTGAGTCCAGCGGTGAGTCCAGCGGTGAGTCCAGCGGTGACTCCAGCTGTGTGTCCAGCGGTGAGTCCAGCGGTGAGTCCAGCGGTGTGTCCAGCGGTGAGTCCAGCGGTGAGTCCAGCAGTGTGTCCAGCGGTGAGTCCAGCAGTGTGTCCAGCGGTGAGTCCAGCGGTGAGTCCAGCGGTCTGTCCAGCGGTGAGTCCAGCAGTGTGTCCAGCGGTGAGTCCAGCGGTGAGTCCAGCGGTGTGTCCAGCGGTGAGTCCAGCAGTGTGTCCAGCGGTGAGTCCAGCGGTGAGTCCAGCGGTGAGTCCAGTGGTGAGTTATTAAACAGAAATCGGTTGATGCTAACGTGCTCTAGTGGCATCAGTGGAAATACAGTGGTTTATCATAAGTCAGTATTTAACTGGGATGAAAGCTGAAGTACTTTACTTCAGGGTAACAGACCACTTCAAACTGACATCTGACGTAAAGGTTTTTTGCAAACAAAAACATATTAATATAAACGACTTGACAAATAATCTATTCAGTTGTTTTTATTGACCAACAATCACAGCACAGTTCTTTATTTTTGACTGTTAGCAGTTTTACTCAGAAAGTACCTTTTTAAATGGCTTTCTCAATACTTTTTGCTTTAGTATTTTTTGCCCATGTATCTATACTTTTACTACTTTTTCCCCATTGGTTACAGTGTCCCATACAAATCAATAGATGCAAGTTGATTAAAGATAACAATAATATGTAGTATGTTGTTGTTTCCAGGGTGAGAGAGCACACTGACCAAAAAACAAACCTCTGAAGAAATGAGCTGGGCCTGTAGAGTCTGGTCTTAACACAGATGTATAGACAGATCTAAGAAGAGCATCTCGGTCTCGTGTGAGTGACGCTGCACCGTGTTAGTGAGCTGCATGTGTGAGGAGAGCGTAGTTAGCCGGCTGACTGACGGCTCGTGCTGACGGGAAGCAAAAAGCGGCCTCATAAGCATCTGTTCAATGGCAATTAGTGAACACACACAAGAGGGTGGATCGATCCGGGAAACTCATCGATTTCCTTTAGTCCGGCGCTTGTCCCATTCTGGAAAATTGAACAAGACGAATGGGGGGAGGGGGGGCGATCACATGTGGCTAATAGGGGACAAATGGATGTAGGAGAAACTCATAGTCTGAACACACGCTAGGACATGTTCATTAAAGGGTTTCAGTCTGACGGAGGACTCCATAGAAGTGTGCAAGTGTGCCTTCTATGGAGTCCAGTCTGACCGAGGAGCTGTAGACGTGCTTCCACCGGTTCACTTGGGAACCAGTGCAAAAGCAGATAATAAAACGAAATTTTATTATTTTTATTTATTTGATTTATAATCGCAAGAATATGAAAAGATGCTTTGTACCAAAATTTCCATCTGCAGTCCCTGAGACACACAATGACAAAAACAATGAACACAGAGCATAAGACAATGCAATTCATGATATGTACAGCGTTAATACATTTCAATGGTTAGTAAAAAATAATTAAAACTTGTCTCTTCCTAAACCTCCCTGTATCTCGTGTCTAACTCTGATGCTGACAGGTCTGCCCTTTAAGAAAATTTTGTTTTATTTGCAGGCTACATTTTTTTAGGTCTTTGGATAATTTTAGCTCAGTTGGAAGTTTATTCCATTCTGAGATTGTTTTAAATGAAAATGTAGATTACCCTAGTGATGTTTTCCGAAATGCTAATATCTCACCAAATACTGATAGGATCTTGTAATAAGCCGCCATACTGTTGAGCCCACATGCTTAGCAAAACAAAAGCGTGACAAATTTCCACGGATGGACAATAAAGTCAAAGCTGTCAAAGCACGTTAGTATCAACTGTTTTCTGTTTATTGACGCACACCACTCTCAAAACCCTAAAGATGATGTTTCCAGTGCATAATCCATCAAACATTATCCAAACCCAGTGAATTACATAGAAAGAGGTTAAAACACGTGTTGCAGAGGATTTAAATAAATGCAAAAAAAGACGAAGAGAAATTATAAGTAGTTTCCTGTTTATTCAAGCCTTAGCCACAAACTTGAAACGTCTTTTTGTGTACTGCAAAGATCTGCCTCATGATTACAAAGTACAATTCAGGTACGGTTTAGGTGTTACTTATTAAGACATTTTCTCTCTCTTCTCCTTCTCTCTCCTTACTTGCTCTTGTCCTATTAATTCTTCTCTATAGTCTGGGACACTTTCGGGATTCAACAAACGAACTCATTGGTCAAGGTTCAAGGTTACTTTATTTGTCTCTCTTGGGAGTCATTTAGTTTGTGCTGACGGGTCTGCTGCACACTACCAGACAGAACACCAGATTCAGGCAGAACAAGAGCTTTTGTGATGTTTACAGTCCCTTTAATTTTTGTTGTTGTTTTGACTATGCATGTGGATTAATCACATCCATCTGAACTCGGGAGATGAAATCAGTGACTACAATACACGTTTTTGCACATGATTTTAAATCCTTACAACAAACTTTTTCAGGTAAAATGTCAGTTAGTATGCTTCTCAGTTAAAACAGAAGGTGTTTATTCATTCATTTCATTTTTTTTATACCGCTTGTTCCTATTAGAGGTCGCAGGTGACTGGAGCCTATCCCAGTGACTTTGGGCCTTAGGCGGGGTACACCCTGGACAGTGGCCAACTCGTCGCAGGGCTGTGTAGCAACTGTCTCATGTAATACTGTGCAATGTAATGTAATAAAGTAGATATGACACAGTAATAAACAAAGAGAATATGTCATATTGCGTAATAGGCTAGTGATCAGAAGAGAAATGATTCGGCCAAACAACACTATACTATTTGGGTGGAGATGTAAATAAAAGGTGAAAGGCAAAAGATTACAGGATTTGTCACCTGGGTTACACCTGACACAGAGACAGAGACATTGACAGACAACCATTCACTCTCACATTCATACACTATGGGCACTTTAGAGTTACCAATTAACCTGAACACAGTCATGTGTTTGGACGGTGGGAGGAGCCGGAGAACCCTGAGAGAACCCACGGTAACACGGGGAGAACATGCAGACTCCACCCAGAGAGAGTGTGGGATGTTGGTCTGGTCCGGGAATCGAACCCACGATCTCCTTAATGGGAGGCAGGAGTGTTTAATATCCTATTAAATAAACATGCTGTAAAATCCAATGTTAAATTTGTTTGAAGTGCCTGCTTTGATTTTGACCAAACCACTGGGGTTTTTCATATTTTGTGATATTCTGAGATTAATCTCCTGTGAAATCACAAGCTGTTCCACTTCACTTTTTCCTCCTTCCTTACAATGTTTTTTAAGTATGTACACACTTAAAAGTGTGTACAAGCCTATGTACACACTTAAAAGTGTGTACATAGGCTTTCTTGGACAAGTGTGTATTCCAGGCTGACCAGACTAGCTCTCCTTGATCTCCATGATCTGAGTCTGGGTGTAGTTGAAGGTGCTGTCAGTGGGGCACGAGGAGTTTCAGTTGGATGCAGGTTTGTTCTGGGGTTGGAGTGTGGGTAAGTTTAGCTTGACACAGTGAAACCTCTCAGCTCTCATCATCGTTCGGAGGCTGCTGTCAGGAGGTGACAGCTGCGTCTTCAGGATGAGCTCATCGCAGGTTCACACAGACAAGAGCTGCTGTAGTTTTTACTGACACTCCTGGAGGATTATGGCATGTTTCAACCTCTCACTTCTCTCTCATCAGATGCATGGTTAGTTTGGGCCAACGTTTGTGGTTCCTGGTCCTGCACAGACTCAGCAGGCCATGCATGCTCCACACAAGGTGCAGTGCTTCAGTTTAACATGTTCTTTTAACAATATACTTGACCCTTAGGATGATTTCATTGGTGTGTGCATTAATGAGTTTACTTATGAGAAGTCAGAGCTCTAATTCTCTTTCTCTTTCTCTTTTCTTTCGGAAAATCTGGATTTTGATGTGACCCACAATAAAATCACTGAGCACGCTTTTTAAAGCCCCATACTTACTTTAGCCAAAGAATTTATTAAAATAAAAGTATGTTTTTCATTTTGGATCTTTTTATTCCTCTCAAAAACATGTGTCCTTACTGTGAGTGGGCTTACATCTAGAGGTGGACTAAATATCAAAATGTATATGAAGTGTCTTGCCCAAGGACACAACGATGCGTTGCAGGCACTCCGAGGCCTGACGAGAACGGGCTTTGACGAGTTGGTATGGCCACTGAATGTTGTTCTGAAGATGCAAAACTGTAATATTGAGAAAATCGTTAATAGTAAAAAAAAAACAAAAAAAAAACAAAAACCCAAAACATACAAACAAACTGAAAATACAATTTAAAAAGGTTATGTTGTAAACTTTCAGGGTTTTGTCATTAATTTTACAAACATTTCATATTTTCTAATAATGAGATCTTAACCAATAAGTTTAAAGACAAGTTTAACGTGTTTCTTTTGGATATCGAAATATCATCTGAATTTCATTATCTGGGATCCCGCTCTTTGTTTCCATAGAAATGTTGTTCTTTTGGCTGTAATATTCCACAATGTAACCTAAATCCTATCTATCTGTGTGGAGAACGTTCAGAAATATGATTTTAACTTTATATTTCCATGTAATTATGTGTGATGATGCAGGGGACCTTCCACCCTCAGAAAGTTACATACCTTCCTAGAGTTAATCCGTAAGCATAGTTACTTTAGCTAGCTAGGTTTCCGGTCTGTCTTGCACAGACTTTGACACCTGGCAATAAACCCCTAAATGTAACAATCAGTCAAAGAGCTCAAATAGAAGACATGTTGACAAATCAGTTGATGTTGGTCTGTGTCTGTAGATTAAATGGAAGTAGCCCGAGAGTTTAAAGAAGGGTCATGAGACTGGACTTCTAACGTAGATGTTTATGACGATCAGTACAGCACCCGGGACACAGAGACATGAACCCTCAATCCATCCCAATTTTAAGCATTCCAGCCTGGTCCAGTCCAGTCTGGCTCTGCTGTAGGGAGTCATGAACCTCGGATGACGTAAGCAAAGATAACAAGAGTTGAGCTGACACAGGGAGAAATTCTATTTTGTCATAGTCGGGGTAGTAGTTTGTTTGCAACGTTTGACCGCAGTTCCTCAGTTATTTTCTAACTTGTGCAAGAGATCAATGGGTATTTTGAAACTCGGAGTTGCCAAGGACCACATAAATGCAGCATAATCATAGTTAAACACCAAATGGCATATAAAAGAGTCACATCCTCTCAATCAATCTCAGTCAAGATCCTACAGTGAAAACAAGTAAACTGAACCTTATCAGACATACTTTTAAACAGATTTATATTCTAAATTCAAGTCTGTGTCTACATTCTGAAAGTCCCTCTATTGTAGTTCTAGCATTTGCCTACAAATGTACTCAGACTCAGTTTTATTCCATCCATCTCTAGGACAGTGAGTTGTCTCTTCACAGCTCCTGTAACAAAGCAGAACACAGCCTACAGATGTGGTGTCGGAACAGTCTTTTTGCATAACAATGACATGAGGAATGACAGACATAATGTTCTCTGCCTGTGCTATTTGTTAGAATTACTTTGGTCTTTTTATGTCTATCTCTCGTCAGCAATTTTCTAATGTTGGGATTAGCATCGGAACATTTCATTATCGCGCAGAAGGATCCGTGGAGGAACAATGAGAGGTAACGGGAGAATAGGGCTCGGGAGAAGCGAAATCTTCCTCACAAAAGGGCCCGTAACCAGAGCAAATCACAGTCGTAAAAACTAGTGTGTACTCACAATCCTTCAGGAGAGCCAGCAAACACGCCGGCGTTTGTTTGCTCGGATTCCTCTCCTGCTGGAGGATCTCCCTACACTGGTGGACTGCTCCTCGTCCGCCTGGAGGAACTCTTTAAAGCCACCTCCCTCTTGAGTGGTTCTGGCTCCACAGTCCAAGTGGATGTCAGTCCTAGTTCATCTGCAGCCTGTCCGTCCGTGGGAGTAGGATCTCTCCTTCACTGTGGTTCTCCCCGAGGTTTCTACTTTGTCCCGTGGGTCACTTTCCTCGCCGTGAAGGAGGGTCAAAGGACAGGGGCATTCTGGGACAGTTATCTGAACTGCTTTTACCTGTGGCCCATCGAGGCAACTGTTGTTGTGATTTTGGGCATTATAAAAATAAATTGATTTGATTTGATTTGATTTGATAAAGCCTTGGAGAACATGTATGTACACATGGGCATATGATTACGGCTTTGTGCGCAGAGGTAGCAGTGCGGCGCAGAATACTAAACAGCCCCAGCGCTCCCTGCTCTCTTTAGGAAGATAAAGCAATTATGAGCTGTTTTAATCTTCTGACAAGGCGCCTGCCTCTGGGGGCCGGCCCATGAATATATATGGAGTGCAGGTCCTTCGCAGCAGAGCTACAAACACTTCGAGCACCTGTCTGTGGTCTGTGTACTAACAGTCTCACAGTGGACAAACTCTTCATGGGTCTGGAGGGACCTTATCTGCTCGCTACGACAAATGTGTTTCCTCAGACTACAATCAGTATGTTGAGTGGCTTCATAAAGCTGCTCTGGCAAATGTGTGGACTCAGGTCAACACATTTGCTGTATTAATCTTTTTGTGACACAAACTGTTTTAAACTCACAACAATCATGGATTTGAGATTAAAGCTGGAGCACCAGATTTTGAAATCATGGCAGAGAAAGTAGGTATAAATCTGACTGACTCATTCCTCGTTCTCATGAAGCCTTTGGCACAGTATTCACATGCATGATTTGTTTTGGCCACTAACAGCTTTAGTAGTGAACATCAGAATGCACACTTCTCCAGTGCCAAACTCAAACTCAGAATCGACCGAGATTTGTGCTTCACTCATTTATTCTACAGATATCCACAATGTTTAAAGGGGCGGTAGTAGAGTTTTACTGTTTTGAAATGTGAAAATCATTCATGTGTCCAGTTTTTTTGCATGTAATAAAGTCAAATTTGTTTTGCTCCAGTACAGATATACAGTATTGTAAAGGCATCTGTTCGAGTGAAAACGAGACTACAATGCTTTCTCTGCATCTGTTGAAAGAGCGTTTTATTCTCTGAGCAGCAGGAACTGTGCTGTTAGCATGCTAAAGTTTGTTAGCTTTACCATGACGGGAGACTCATGAAAAGTGCCTATGAACTCATGGGGGTGTATATTTAGGATGGTGGGACTGCAATGAGTAAGTGAGCATTACATGTGACTGATGTAAAGTTTTAAACAAACTAGTTTCCCGTTTCAAAACAGTAAAAATCAGGTATTGCGCCTATAAGGCCCAATGATATTATTTCCTGTATTTTTTGTTTGTTTTATTCCCGACTGACTAATCCACCCGTCAGTCACGCCCATCTGAAGACGGGGAGATGAAACCAGTGACCAGACTGATATCAATCTGTTTGAAGAAATACAGGGAGATATCATATCCAGTAACAGAACAAGTAACAGGCCGGGCCTCATTTACACTGCACGCAATCTGTGTATAAAGTGTTATAGACTTGACTTTCCACAACTTGGCAGTGGCATTGCAAGGATACCATGGGGCCCCAAGCCAAAAATAACAGAAGCAGACAAAAATATTGTGACAAAAATATAAAAATGTATAAAGACTTTAATTTAAATAAAGTAAAACTACTATTAAACTGTACTAAAACACACATCTAAATAAACATATGTTGCAAAATAACAAAAAATGTGCCTACTCTCCTTAATGTGTCACTATAAAGTGGAAAAATGTAAACACTACAGGTTATTCATTCATTCATTCATTCATTTTCTACCGCTTATTCCCGTTAGAGGTCGCGGGTGACTGGAGCCTATTCCAGTGACTTTGGGCCTTAGGAGGGGTACACCCTGGACAAGGCTGACACAGAGAAACAGAGACACTGACAGACAACCATTCACTCTCACATTCATTCAAGGGACAATAGGGACAATTTAGAGTTGTCAATTAACCTACACAGTCATGTGTTTGGACGGTGGGAGGAGCCGGAGAACCCGGAGAGAACCCACGGTAACACGGGGAGAACATGCAGACTCCACCCAGAGAGATCGTGTAATGACTTAAATTGTAATAAAACACTTTAAATAATTTAACACAACCAACTAAAACAGTGGTCAGGTTCTGTACGTTTTCTGAAGTGCGTTTTCCACAGCACAGTCATAATTGTTTACAAGTCAAGAAGCACGCTGTAGCTGTCAGCACCAGAGAGAGATCGGGAGATGAGCGGGAATTCCCAGGGCAGGGACAGCTCAGCAAACAGGAGAAGCTGAGAGCCAATCACAAGCTGCAACGCCAAGTGAGGATAGTCGGGGCTGTTATTGATGGTTCTGCTGGGTCATTGGTGGAGGGTTCTGGTTTTGGGGGCCTTAAGCAATTAGCCTGCCTCGCCTGTCCTGTAACAAGGCCTCTGCAAAGAAATGCGAGGTCTTCAGTGTTTCTCATATTCAGCTTGATTTGGGACATTATGACACATATATGAAATGTATTCCTCCGTTGCACAGTAAAATAATAATGGAGATGTATGAGAGTTGTCAGGTTTGGGGACAGGAGGAGGAGGGGCTGACAGCCTGACAGAATACATGTGTTCGTCAATGCCAATGGATTTTCAATGGCACAGTTTAGCTGGGAGAGAGTGCTGCGGCTCCATTAGCTCCGTCAGACCGCGCTGATGTATCGACGTGGTCATTAGGAGCAAATCAAGTGGGCTCCAGACCACAGCCTCCCCGTTCTTCTGCTCCTCGGTCCCTGAGTGTGCAGACAGGCCAGTGTGTCTGAGGAGAAGATAGCCACGTTTCCACTGGTTCACTTTAGAGCGGATTTGTGCCGTCCGAAAGTGTCTCCAACTGAACTGTACCAGCCCATTTAAGCGATCCATAGCAAACCTTGAGAAGTACTTCCTCCCAAAGTGGCCGGGCTCACTTAAGGAAGAAAACAGTGTTAAGGTTAGGTGGTTTTACATCGACTATTTAGACAAGGATGCAGAGAGTGAAATTTGTCATGTCAGTGAGAGCTTCCTCTGTCGTCAGAGAAGTGCACTGGAAAACAATCCATTAATTTCAATGTGTCAGAGCTGCTCTTTCACCCATTGTTCAACAACTACAAGAGCAAACAGCGAGTTCATGAGTTACATTGTGCCAAATACAGACACGGACACAGAGAAGAATGAAGTGGTTGAACAGCCTGAATTTGTCTAGTTATCCAAGAATGCTTATAGAAGATGCGAGCTAAATGCTACAGTACGGCCTGCTGTATTTTAACATCTACAGTACAATCCTTATACTTTTCTGAGGAAATACCAGGTCAGCAATGCCTGTTAAGACTCGGTTGTGACTTGATTTGAATTGGTTGTGCTTAAATTAGACATAATCCGCCAAGGAATGTATGAGAAGAGGGAAAAAGTTGTGTTTCCTATCAAATCAACTGAGAGTTTCTTCTGAGTTTTGCCCACGGCAGACCACACTCCCCTGATGTGATTGTATTTTCATGAAAGATGTAACAAATAGTGATGATACTCGTCTCCGAGGCAGACACTGGATCCAGAACGCACTCCACTGCTCCCACTGCAACAGGATCAGTGCAGCTGACGCTTACGCCCAGTGTGACACAGACAGACAGGTTTACTGTTGTGCCTCTGTAACAGTGTAACTGTAACAGTGTGTCTGTAACAGTGTGTCTGTAACTGTGTGTCTGTAACTGTGTGTCTGTAACTGTAACTGTGCGTCTATAATAGTGTGTCTGTAACAGTGTGTCTGTAACCGTGTGTCTGTAACTGTGTAACTGTAACTGTGTGTCTGTAACAGTGTGTCTGTAACTGTGTGTCTGTAACTGTGTGTCTGTAACTGTGTGTCTGTAACTGTGTGTCTGTAACAGTGTGTCTGTAACTGTGTGTCTGTAACACTGTGTCTGTAACTGTAACTGTGCGTCTATAATAGTGTGTCTGTAACAGTGTGTCTGTAACCGTGTGTCTGTTACCGTAACTGTGCATCTGTAACTGTGTAACTGTAACTGTGTGTCTGTAACAGTGTGTCTGTAACTGTGTGTCTGTAACTGTGTGTCTGTAACAGTGTGTCTGTAACTGTAACTGTGCGTCTATAATAGTGTGTCTGTAACAGTGTGTCTGTAACAGTGTGTCTGTAACAGTGTGTCTGTAACTGTGTGTCTGTAACTGTGTGTCTGTAACTGTGTGTCTGTAACTGTGTGTCTGTAACAGTGTGTCTGTAACTGTAACTGTGCGTCTATAATAGTGTGTCTGTAACAGTGTGTCTGTAACAGTGTGTCTGTAACTGTGTGTCTGTAACTGTGTGTCTGTAACTGTGTGTCTGTAACTGTAACTGTGCGTCTATAATAGTGTGTCTGTAACAGTGTGTCTGTAACCGTGTGTCTGTTACCGTAACTGTGCATCTGTAACTGTGTAACTGTAACTGTGTGTCTGTAACAGTGTGTCTGTAACTGTGTGTCTGTAACTGTGTGTCTGTAACTGTGTGTCTGTAACAGTGTATCTAACTGTAACTGTGTGTCTGTAACTGTGTGTCTGTAACTGTGTGTCTGTAACAGTGTGTCTGTAACAGTGTGTCTGTAACTGTGTGTCTGTAACAGTGTGTCTGTAACTGTGTGTCTGTAACTGTGTGTCTGTAACTGTGTGTCTGTAACTGTGTGTCTGTAACTGTGTGTCTGTAACAGTGTGTCTGTAACTGTGTGTCTGTAACTGTGTGTCTGTAACTGTGTGTCTGTAACAGTGTGTCTGTAACTGTGTGTCTGTAACTGTGTGACTGTAACTGTGTGTCTGTAACAGTGTATCTAACTGTAACTGTGTGTCTGTAACTGTGCGTCTGTAACTGTGTATTTGTTGTGTGCCAGTGTGTTGT
The DNA here is from genome assembly GCA_019453435.1 of Rhinogobius similis. NCBI lineage: Eukaryota > Metazoa > Chordata > Actinopteri > Gobiiformes > Gobiidae > Rhinogobius > Rhinogobius similis. The sequence continues at coordinate 43,409,500 of CM033622.1, read as the reverse complement.
GTGTCTGTGTCTTGTGTGTCTGTTGTGTGTCAGTGTGTTATGTGTCAGTGTGTTGTGTGTATGCTATGTGTCAGTGTGTTGTATGTCTGTTGTGTGTCAGTGTGTTGTGTATCTGTTGAGTGTCAGTGTGTTGTGTGTGTAATGTGAGTCAGTGTATTGTGTGTCAGCCTGATTTGTGTCAGTGTGTTGTGTGTCTGTTGAGTGTCAGTGCATTGTGTGTCTGTTGTGTGTCAGTCTGTTGTGTCAGTGTATTGTGTGTCAGTGTGTTGTGTGTCAGTGTATTGTGTCAGTGGGTTGTGTGTCAGTGTGTGTCTGTTGTGTGTCAGTGTGTTATGTGTCAGTGTGTCTGTGTGTATTCTATGTGTCAGTGTGTTGTGTGTCAGTGTGTTGTGTGTTTGTTGTGTGTCAGTGTGATGTGTGTCTGTTGTGTGTCAGTGTATTGTGTGTCTGTTGTGTGTCAGTGTATTGTGTGTCTGATGTGTGTCAGTCTGTTGTGTCAGTATGTTGTGTGTCAGTGTATTGTGTGTCAGTGTGTTGTGTGTCAGTGTGTGTCTGTTGTGTCAGTGTTGTGTGTCAGTGTGAGTCTCTTGTGTCAGTGTTGTGTGTCAGTGTGTTGAGTGTCAGTGTGTTGTGTGTCAGTGTGTGTCTGTTGTGTCAGTGTTGAGTGTCAGTGTGTTGTGTGTCAGTGTGTGTCTGTTGTGTCAGTGTTGTGTGTCAGTGTCTTGAGTGTCAGTGTGTGTCTGTTGTGTCAGTGTTGAGTGTCAGTGTGTTAGTGTGTTGTGTGTCAGTGTGTGTCTGTTGTGTCAGTGTTGAGTGTCAGTGTGTTGTGTGCCAGTGTGTCTGTTGTGTCAGTGTTGTGTGTCAGTGTGTTGTGTGTCAGTGTGTCTGTTGTGTCAGTGTTGAGTGTCAGTGTGTTGTGTGTCAGTGTGTCTGTTGTGTCAGTGTTGAGTGTCAGTGTTGTGTGTCAGTGTGTGTCTGTTGTGTCAGTGTTGTGTGTCAGTGTTGTGTGTCAGTGTGTGTCTGTTGTGTCAGTGTTGTGTGTCAGTGTGTGTCTGTTGTGTCAGTGTGTTGTGTGTCCATGTGTTGTGTGTCAGTGTGTTGTGTGTCAGTGTGTTGTGTATCTGTTGTGTGTCAGTGTGTGTCTGTTGTGTCAGTGTGTTGTGTGTCAGTGTGTTGCGTGCCAGTGTGAGTCTGTTGTGTCAGTGTTGAGTGTCAGTGTTGTGTGTCAGTGTGTGTCTGTTGTGTCAGTGTGTTGCGTGTCAGTGTGTGTCTGTTGTGTCAGTGTTGCGTGTCAGTGTGTGTCTGTTGTGTCAGTGTTGCGTGCCAGTGTGTGTCTGTTGTGTCAGTGTTGTGTCCTTGAAGGCCTCTGGGGTAAAACAGCTCTTTCTCTTGTGGCGTCGCTCCACATCAAGGCGCTGCCATTCTTCAGAGTATTGTGAGCTAATTTCCATAGAATGAAGCGACAGATACTTTTTCATTTGCCGAACACGTCCCGGTCTCACTGGAGCTGTGCCGCTCTGTGGAGAGAAAATTGAATTCCCAACTTTGCAGCGTGCTGCAGAAGGCGTGCATGGATAATTACAGGGCTGTAGGCAACAGATAAGGAAACATAAAGACTCACTTTGATGTTGATCACAAATTATTTCATGCTTTGAGTGAGAGCGCACACACACACATGGACACACAGACACGCACATGCTAACACAAACACACATACAGCAACACACACACACACACACATGGACACACAGACACGCACATGCTAACACAAACACACATACAGCAACACACACACACACACATTGACACACAGACACGCACATGCTAACACAAACACACATACAGCAACACACACACACACACACACACACACGCACACATGGACACACAGACACGCACATGCTAACACAAACACACATACAGCAACACACACACACACACGCACACACGCACGCACACACACACACGCACACCTAAACTCACAAACACGCACACACACACACACACACACAGACTCACAAACACGCACACACACACACAGACTCACAAACACGCACACACCAACACACGCACTCGGGGCTGTGAGGGGAATTTAAAACTCTAAGAGCTGACATGGTGCAGTTGTTACAGTTTGTAAAATAAAACAAGAAATTACCATTATTGTCGTACAACAGTTGTAATTATTGCTTCTCAAAGAGAACACTTTTATTTGTCAGGACTGACTGCGTGGGATTATCTTCAATATCTCTGCAACACTGCAGGCAGTAAAGTACTGCTCCTTAAAGAGGCCATTCTATACACACCTTTGTAAAGCACAATGACGTGAATTCTTCTGATCTAATGCAGGAGACTGACGCCAATCTTCTGCTGAATGACAAGTGTGTTAATGGAGTGCATTGTGAACAATATTTACATAGCTCAGGTTACAGTCATACAGCCACATGTTTCAAGTTAGGTCTCCAATATGACTTATAGAGCCTGATGTTAGTACAAAGTGTGTCCAGACAGTTACTCTCACTCACAGCCTCCAACAGCTCCTCTTACCTCAGGCCTCCTAAACATATTCACTTTCATCATAATAAAGAATGGATCATCACCACAGCAGTGTGCCGTTCATCACAAGCATCCTCTGGTATCTACACATCTCTGCCATGGATGTATTAAATGAGCTGGATAAGGCACACCCCCTCTGTCCGTGTCCCAAATTGATCAGTGGTCGTGCGAGGTATTAGAATCAGAAGCAGAATCGGTTTATTGCCATTGTCAGTGATCAAAATTCACAAACGTAGGAACTTGCTTCGGCGTAAGGTGCAACATAAAACAATGAATAAAATATAATAAAATATATAAAAGAGGCATGCAAAAAAATAAAGAATAAAATAGAGAGGTCTTGGTCAAACAGACTCCAAGGTTTCTTACAGTGGAGCTGATGAAGTGGTGAGATGAAGAGTCTCACAGTCGTTTAGGGCCCAGTACAATGACCTGGGCTTTTTCAGGGAACACTGCAAGAAAGTGATGACTAGATGCCTTAAAATGACTTCAGTTCAGGACCTTAATTTCTGTGACTTTTACTTTACTTTTACAAACTTCTTGAGGCCAATTATCTGTCACAAACTCAATTAAACCATGTCAAACAACTCAAATCCAGGTCAAGGTTTGCTTTTACAACTTATCTGTTACTGGTGCAAAAGATATTTTGCCCAATTGCATGGAAATAAATTGGGCACAGTCTCTTTAAAGTGAAAGTAATAACTACTGGAGCTTTCATGTGTTTATTTGCATTTCAATTCAATATATTCTCCAAAAAGTCAAACTACATGTAATCATGTTATTATTACATTTTCATTCACAAAGTTTGATTTCATAAATGACCAAGACCAATGATTTTACTGATTGGTCAAAGTGCCAACAATTGTAAATAATTGTAAAATTGTGATGTTTCTTCACACAATGATCATAATGCTGTTACATCTGATAGTGATAGATAATGCATGTCTGAATAACCTCATGTCTGACATGTAAAGAGGTCATGAAGTATGCTCACCAAAAATATGGTTCTTGTATGAGGGCTCTTTGCAGTTCTAGCTATAAAGTTTCAGTGGTAATGCAAAATTACTGGACGACCCTGAGGGTCTCGCATCCACCGCTCACACTTTGACCTGCAGTAGACTGGAACAACAGTGGTCTGTACATGTACATGTACATGTACATGTGAATGGATGAGAAGGGGATTAGACATAGTGTAACCCTGTCTTGATTCCTACACAGCTGTCCATGCGTTGTGGTGCATAGAGGTCCACTCGCTGGAGGTGAGACGGTGAGCACTGCTTGATGGATAGATGAGTCGAGTGACGTCTCTATGGGAGTCCACTGTTCATGCATCTCAGAGAGCTAATAATAGCTAAATCAATGTTTGCTGAGAGGCTGACGGAGGTGTGAGCGCCCGCAGAGGAGCTCAAGGGAGGAGAGGGGGTACCACAGGCGCTGCTGGGTAAAGAGTATGGTCTACAACACAATATCAGTATGAAAACAGGAGAGGGAGAGTAAAACATGGATAAGATCCGCTGGTTTTGTCCTTTTGTTGGACGCAGCAAAGAGTTGGGTTTTATGAGTGATCCCTGACAAACAGCTAAGATACTGTGCAGACCCCTCAAGCTCCATGGCCTCTAGTAGGACCAAAGCTTAGAAATGGGAGAGACCACCTGCGGAGGTGAGTGTTGTGTGTCAATAAACAGGAAACAACTGCTGCCAACATTCTTTGCTAGCTTTGTTTTGCTAAGCGCGTGGACTCATATAAGTTAGTGTGAGTGGAACTACAGGGGTTTATCACAAGATCAAGCAAGTGTTTGGAGAAATTATTCTTTTCTGTTCCCTGCTGTTTCTGTCTTGTTTTCACCCCAGTACTTCTTTGGGTCCACTTTGGATCACTTAAACAGACCAGTACAGTTCACTTAAGACAATGGAGAGACTATGGAACCTTCCCAGTCCGCTCCCAAAGTGAACCAGTGGAAACTTGGCTTATTATTAATCCTCCCCCTGCTCTTTCTGTCCCGTCGTCTGCTCCTCCTTCCCCTGATGCACTCTCTTCTTCCCCATGTTCCCTCGTCTCTCTGCCTCCCTCTGTCCTCTGCTCTGAGTAAGTGGGTGGACTCACGCTGGAAAACCTCATTAAGTTTTAATTCCTCTCTGTATCCGATTCCTATAACAGAAGATTGATTTTTACTTAGTCCACCGGAGCAGAAATAATTCCATTTCTAATCATTTTACTAGCTCTGCTGTCAGCCACATTCCGCTGAGATGCTCGTGTTTGGCCATAATCCTCTGTGGAAGAGCACTGTTATTCTTACGGAGACACTGTTTAACAGCTTTAATGGCCACACTAGGCTAATGCTTCAATAGAAAATTCACTTCTTATTCTGTGTATGAAAGAAAGGCTATCTCCACAGAAGAAAGACATCTACCTCGTCTGTGCATAAGGGACTTCAAAGCAGAGCACATTTTTACTTTGACAATTGAATGTAATGTGTATAATTATATTTCCTGAATTGTCACATCTGCTGCCAGTGTCCAAAGAAGTGGTAATAAATGTTACCTAGCAACCATACTGGAGGAGAAGCCAGTTTTATTACAATGGTGGTCTTGCTCTAAAGCAGCATTAGACAAACCTTTATCAAACACTCCAAAAAGAACAAAGTGTTATTTTCCTTTATTCAATATGTCCATATCTATTATAAGACGGTGTAATCCCGTTTTGTCACTTTTAAGCACGTTGCTGCTTAGTCTCCATCGCCTTTTAACTTTTAATATTTGAATTTTTCCTAATCCCATTCGACGTGGGCGGGACTGTTGGCCTGCATGGCCTTTTAAAGAGGCTAATTTATGTAGATTTGTGAAATCATTAAATAGATAAAGTCTTAAAGAAAATGTGTGAATATGTATGAATGTCATTAACATAAGTGCGCCGTGCGATCGATTGTGATTAATCATAGTTCAAAAGTTGTTTTTTTTATTTTTTTTATTTTAATGTAATTGAAAAAGCAAAAGCATGTTGGTCTGTTCATTCAGCAGACATGAAGTGGAGCATCTGGACTTACATTTGTGGCGTTGGTGGTGTTGTGGAAGGCGCTGTCCGTGGTGCTGAGTGTGTTGACAGAGTGTAGACTACAGATCACATTATTGTAACATTTATAAAAACTGAAAGCTTCCTGCTCCTGACAGTGCAGCGGGAGCAGCTCAGTCGTCAGAAAAAAAGGCAATACGTTATAAATACAGTTTGACAAACAGTGATTAATTCAGCTTTCACAGTGTTTTAGCTCATATCCCTGCAGAGGTGCAAAGTCAGGTATTTCCAAACTGTGAAATATTCAGCCATTTTCAATTAGCAGTTATATAGTGCATATTTTTCACTGAGTACATTTACAGTCATCAACAGCTTGTGTAAAGTTTCAATATTTTCACACGTATCGAGTCATGGTACAACATTTATTTACCAGTTGTACGTACATATACAAAATCTAACATCCTTTGAATTGTGTTGCTCATGCCATGAGTCTATGTATGTATTTAGACACTGTTTAAACCTTACATGCCCTGATGAAGACCAGCCTGGTGGAGAGAACCCGGTGGTCTAAAACAGGACTTTGAATGTAACCCTGGGAGTTCCTCTCCCATTCAATTGAAAACAGTAAGAGCGACAAACGGTTTCATTTTAAGGTGAGACACTTCAGGCGTCCAAGCGGTTAGAGCTCTTCCCTCACAGAAAGGAGGTTACGTGTTCGAATCCTGGATCAGACCAACATCACTCGATCTCTCTGGATGACAGGTCAGGTCAATGGGCAACTCTAAATTTCCCCTTGTGAATGTGAGAGTGAATAGTGTCTGTGTTAGCCCTGAGACGACCTGTCCAGGGTGTACCCCGCCTAAGGCCCAAAGTCACTGGGACAGGCTCCAGTCACCCACAGCCCCTAATGGGGGGTGACACTGCAGGTGAATAGGAAAAAATCTTACATTTTCAGAAATAAATTTGAAAGCTCTCCTGTAGTTTACTCACATAAATGTAAGAAAAATGTATTACACGGTTTTCATCATGTGATGTTTTCACAAAGAAATAAGACCATTTATGTGTAAAATGGCCAACATTGCAGATATTTGTGATGTTTGAATCTGAATAATAAAAATAAAAATGTCTACTCAAGTGATTTAAAATGGCATTTTGAATTTCTTATTTAGTTTTAGAGGAAACTAGATCTGACTGAAAATTGGCCTAAAATTAAACTTTTGCCTCATTTTTTAGATTTAAAACTTTAATAAATCAGACTTAAAATTAGATATCAACAATTCCTTGTGTACGTTCTGTAAAAATGTTGCCCAGTCCAAGACTGTACAGTTTGGTGAGTGCAGGAGCTACTTTAAGGCTGATCTTTAAGTCTCTGTGGGAGAAAAATGCATTTGAAGGAGTTACAATGTCCCAAAGAAATCTATGGATGAAGTGGACTAAATGAAATAATAACAATTTTTAGGAGCAGATTGGACAGGTTTCTTGTTTCCACATGTTGAGAGAGTAAAGTGACAAAAATATATATAAATTAAATATATATATATATATATATATATACTGAAAAATAAATAAACAAATCAAAATTAGTGTGAGTACTTTTGGCCACTCATCCAAGTAGCTTCTTCAGTCACTCTGTCAGAGAAGTGTGAGTCTGTTACACACACTCTAGACCATTCCAGTGTTTGCCACAAAACACTGGGTTCCATTAGCCTGGCACCACTGCAAGTCAAATGCAAATGCTGACCTGACTGAAAAACCACAACAGATCCAAAACAGAGCAGCACACATAGTACGGAAAAGAAATTATAGAGCAAATGTAAAATAAATGCAAAAAGACATAAATTGGTGATTTGTGATAACATTTGTGAAGACTGTTGTATTCTTTGATTATTTTTTATTAGAAATGATTCACAATGATTACCAAAAGTAAATTCAAATTATTTGAAACAAACAGTCATTTATAGAGACATGTATGAGTGAAATCTGATTTCATTTCATTTTTACAAATGATTATAAAAGTGTCACATTGAGAGTATTGTTAGTATTATTATGTTCATGGGGCATATAAGAGTTCATTGAATGATCACTGTTTCTACGGTCATTGTTAATTGCTGTAAAGTTAATATGTATAACTTACAATGAGTATTGTACAATTGTGCATGTATTTTATTTTGTTATTATTTTAAAACAGATCCCCAGGAAGAATGGCAGCAGCCAATGGGGCTCCTAATAACAAATAAACAAAAACAAAAAAACATTCCATGTTTTAGCTCTAATGCATGATGGAGTTCACATGAGCCTCCAAACACCACAAACTATGAAAACAACACATGTACAAGTGTTTTGTGTAGATCATTACCGTCAGTGATTAAAGACATTAGCATACATGCAAACAAACCCACAATAAACATTTCTTTCTTTCATTATTCTGGACAATAACGCACCAAAAACATAATGTGTTACAACAGTTTGATGGGAACATTTGTTTTGTTTCACTAAGTGCCCCAAATCCTACAATAATAAGTGAACTTTAGAAACTACAGGTTGAAGTTATGTTGACAGTTATCTCTGTCAGAGAGATAACTGTTGGTGTTGGTGTTGGTGAAACAAAGCAGATATGTCTTCAGTCAAACTGCTGTGGCCTGTTATGTTTTTAGTACATTATTGTCCAGAATAACAATAGATTTTACAAATGTCTGCATGTGTGCCAATTTCTGTGTTAGCGGTAATACTGTGGCTTTAGTGTTGGTAACATGAGCTCGAGCAGTTGTCAGTCGCCAAAACAGCTTTGGATTTTCTGTGATGTTTGGAGGCTAATGCTCACTCCCCACTGAAAAGTACAAGGCTATGGGTACAGAGTTTTCTGGAAAGATCTATTGAACTACACCTTGCTATTCAACAGGGGAACACTAAAGTGCCTTGAGGTATTGCCAGGTGTGTGTTTGAAACACATTTTTTAGGTTCATGGATTTAATGTAGAAAGTAACAGTTTGGGAGAATTCTGAGTCATTTCTTCTCCAAACAAGAAAGCAAAACAATCAATATTGAAACATTTAGAGAACACAGTATTTAGTACAGTACAGAATTTAGAGGACACAGTAGCACTGGTATGGACGGTATTTTTTTATTTGAATAAGCGCAGAGCATATTAATCAGTGAGATTGCACAATAGATAAATTCCATCTGTGGGCAGGTAAAACAATTACACTTTCAATTATCCAAGACATTAAACACTAATTCTAATAGACAACAGACACATAGTATGTCAACACATCTGAGACACACATGAAACAACAGTTAAGCATAAGCAACTTTAAACAATTGTTTTGATGCATTCTGATTTTGTCCCTCTAACTCTATTCAACTTTATTCTACTGAGGGCCAGATTTTTCAGATGGTTTTGTCCTCGGGGCCAGAAACGTGTCCAACACTTTAGAAATTCGGAAAAATGTAAACCGGTCTAAACCAGGACTAAAAAAGGACTAAACCAGGACTAAACTGGTCTAAAGCAGGACTAAAAAAGGACTAAACTGGTCTAAAGCAGGACTAAAAAAGGACTAAACCAGGACTAAACTCGTCTAAAGCAGGACTAAAAAAGGACTAAACCACGTCTAAACCAGGATTAAAAAAGGACTAAACAAAGACTAAATCAGGTCTAAATCAGTACTAAACCAGGTCTGAACCAGAACTAAAGCAGGTCTCAACCAGATCTAAATCGGGTCTAAATCAAGATCAAGAGATAAAATATTTTCTGTATTTTTGGAAGATGGTCTGAGGGCCGGATCATATCCCTTGGAGGTCCTGATTTGGCCCCAGGCCTTGAGTTGAATAGCTCTGCTCTAACTGATGTGATTTTAGTAGGTGGTGGGCCACTGAATATTTTCAACCAAATAAAAACACAGCTCTAAGACGAGAACTGACACCGGAGTCATGTTTGAATACTTGTTCATGGCCTTTTATTTATCCTTTGGTTTAAGATTCCACTATGATGCAGTATTTCTTCTCCCTGTGAGTCCTGGTCAATGGATGGTATTTCCTCTTTGTCCGGTTTCTCACACAAACCCAAACACAGTCTTATAATAAGAGTGGATAAGTTCTTTACCTGGATTCTCTGAAGATCTGGGTCTCCAGACGCTCCTTTCAGCTTGACCCTGTGACACTGAAGGATGGGTCACAGTCTATGGGACAAAAGCAAAGCGTGAGTCCTGTCCCTATGTCCCCTGAACCCTAAAGAAGGAAGGAAACGAGCAAAGAGGCCAAGGTACAATGAAGAAGGGTTGTGTGTTGTGTTTCAAATGCAAAACCTGTGGTCACAAAAGGTACAAGTGTGTTTTTTACATAATTGTATTCATAATTATGTTTGTTTTTTATGTATGATCTTCAGTATTGATGATGTTGACTCTATCTGTGATTTATCAAATCAAATCAAATCAATTGATTTTTGTAATGCCCAAAATCACAACAACAGTTGCCTCGATGGGCCACAGGTAAAGCAGTTCATTCATTATAACTGTCCCAGAATGCCCCTGTCCTTTGACCCTCCTTCGCGGCGAGGAAAAACTACAAAAAACCCCATGGGAAAAAGTAGAAACCTCGGGGAGAACCACAGTGAAGGAGAGATCCTACTCCCACGGACGGACAGACTGCAGATGAACTAGGACTGTGGAGCCAGAACCACTCAAGAGGGGGCTGTGAAAGAGTTCCTCCAGGCGGACGAGGAACAGTTCACCCAATGTAGAGAGAGCTCCTCCAGCAGTAGATGAGGAACAGTTCATCTAAAGTAGATGGAGTTGGTCCAGGCGGATGAGGTGTGGCTAATCCAGGGTTGAGGGAGTTCCTCCAGGCGGGTGGCGCATAGATCATCCAGTGTAGAGATCGATCCTCCAGACAGATGGGGGTGGGGGGTCGTCACTGGAGCAGCCGCCACAGTGCCTGAAACAGTCTCCACTCCCCGGGGGAAGTGGAGAGAAAGAGAAACATGTGAACAGCAATGAACAGACTACAGTTGAAGTAATATTAAATATTGTTGATAGATAAAGTAGGAAGAACCAGAGGATAGTGTTCAAGCTGCCATACTTCTCCAGCAGAGTTGCTCCAAGGGCAGCGTAGCTAAAACTGTAGGTTTTTATTTCTGTTCCTAACTGGCCTGACCATAAACTATTTCAAAGAGGAACGTTTTGAGCCTGGTCTTAAATGTAGAGACTGTGTCGGCCTCTTTTACATGAACAGGGAGCTGGTTCCATAACATAGGAGCTTGGTAGCTAAATGCTCGACCTCCTACTGTGCTTTTAGAGACTCTGGGGACTAACAATAGTCCAAAATGTTATACATTTTGTACAATTAATCATCTTTTAGTGTCTTGCTATTTGCCTTAGAACGTAAGTGTACTATGAAAATGAGCTTGTAGATATAATATGTCTTGTTTTTGCCTTTGCCTCATTAAAACATAAGTTAAAGTGTAAGTTGGAGTAAGATGAGGTGTCTAAAGGTTAAATAAAAAGGTTAGTTCCAACAAACCCAGTTTTTTTGTCCTGGTTCCTCCATGTGAAGTCACTTTTAATCTGATCCAGGTGAAGTTCCGCAAGAAAAATAGGTAAATTTTAAAATGGTTGGTTAGAAAGACAACACATTCCGACGAGGATTTTTACTACGGGGACAACACTATACCTTAACCTTAACTTCCTGATCTCCAAGTGTATTCTACAGAACAGAAAATCATACTGCAAAGCTCTAATGTGGCTCCGAGTCTGGAGTCACGCTGGCTTGGTCTCCACAGAAAATACAACACTCCATCTGAAAAACGAATGATAAAAGCCGGGTAAGAGATTATGTGCTTTCTCAAACACACTCGGCTGAATGAGGGCAGGCGACACCCAGAGCAATAAACAGTATTTCTCATGAAAATATCTGTCGAGCGCTTTGAATGGTGTCCCATGTCTAATAAATGAAGCAACGCGACGGGTTCGGGAGTCAGACGGAGTGAGCTGCACATTTGATTATTGCCCCAGCCTCTTTATTGCTTTGGGAATCCCCAGAGAAGGCCGCGCTCTGGAGGTGAGATCACACAGACACAGAGGGAGGACAGGGTAAAGTGGAGCGCCTGGCACAGGACAGCCACCACACGGCAGCTTCTAAGTTTCCAAACAAAGACATTCTAACTTTCAGAATGGATTAAAAGTGAAGTGAAACATAATGTGATTACACTGGAGAAACGGGAATTAAACTCAGATTATCACAAAATATGAAAAATGCAGGTGGTTTTGTCAAAGTAAAAGCCTCATGTGAGTGACATCAGAGCTGCTTTAACACTTTTTCGTTTCCGTTTATTTAACAGGATTCATCAAAAGATGCTTTATTTTGATCAAGGCAATATCCTGATGTTTAGGTTTTAATGGACAAATACTCAGAAATGTTAGCCCACAGTGTCTGTAAAACTCAATCACATTTTAAGGCTAGAAAAAAGTCAATTCAACTTACATTTCTACCCTGGAAATGTGTTTTTTTGTTGTTGTAATTACTTAAACCATGGTAATGCTTTATAATATTTAATGCTTACTGTGTTGTGTTGTACATTCAGAAGTGAGGACTGTTAAATGTATTTGATCAGCCATTTAATGAGTCAACAATATTTCAATTTAAGCCTGTTCATTTGCTTTTGTGTAATATGGCATTTAACTGTGCTATCTGATCAACTCAAAAAGCATATTTAAATATTTGTTTGCCTTTAAAAGGGCCACAGCTTTCGTTGAGGTGGCACAATCATGATGAAGTGATTATGAATGAAGGATGAGCTTATACGTTCCTCACTGCTGTTCATTTTATATTTATTAGGTTAAACTTGTTTCTGTGTCTGTAAATTTTGCAAACATAATTCATTATGACTCTTTATACTCGTGGATGATCTTTGAAATAATTTTTGTTGAACTGTTTTCAGAACTATGATGAATTACTTGTATTCATAGATTTAAAAATGATGATGAACTAACAGTATTTCATTAGTCCATGACAGTAGTTTACATGAAACATGAAATCAAAGTGATCCCTGAAATCATAGTGTACCAATGTAGGACTATATCATTCACCCATGGTGTATCACCCTTATTATAAACATTAGCATTAGCATTAGTATTTAGACCTGATATCAGTCATATTTTGATATATCATATCAAATATATGAAATATATCATAGTCTATATCAATTTTGCCTCCATTCACCTCCAATCCAGAATATTGAACATTCTGATGATGGAGCACAAGGGTCTATAAAGACACAGAGAACTCCAAGGGATAGGTCGCAGTGAAAACCTCAAGAACCTTCTTCAGTCCATCCATTTAATGCACTTTAGGACTATTGCTGTGCACTTGGTAGAAAATGTCTGCAATTGTCTCGTCTCTGTCTGTACAAAACTGTTGCAAAAGTTTCATTTTCCGTGCGCTGAAAGCCCAAGCACGTCTCGTCTGTTGTTGTCCTGGCAACATGTCATGAAAGGTGATGCGGTGCACACCTAAATGCAAAACCCACACAAACGCTCAAATATGCGCTGTTCTCAGCTTTCAAAAGAAAAGGCGGTCAGTCTTGGATTATCTCTACAGACGTATACATGAGTGAGTGTGTCAGCCAGCTCATAAGAGTTTAAGTATGTGCCTTGTACTGGATTTTAGCGCAGTGCAGGGCAGAGAACAGTAGTTTTTGTAACTGCAATCCAATTAAAATAAAAACGCAGAGGGAACTTCATCTACCATTATCTTTTGCAAAGAAACAAAGAGAAAATAATCTTAAATGTAGCCAAATTTATTTGAAACTTCTTCTGTAGTTTATGCATGCAAGAAATAAATCTATTACATGTTTTCATCGTATAATGTATTCTCGTAGGAAGTTTCTGTATACATTTATCAACTGTGCTGTGGACTTCCTGAATGCAGCGGGAGCCACACAAATGAATCTATGATGTTATCCTTGGGCTGATGGCATTTCTACATCAAGAATTCTATTCTACTAAAACGGCCAAAATTGCAGAATTTTGTTTGGAAGAGCTGGAGGAAGCTTGTGTAGAAGAGCTGCAGACTGAAGTGTGTGAAGAGCTGCAGACTGATGTGTGTGAAGAGCTGCAGACTGAAGTGTGTGAAGAGCTGCAGTCTGAAGTGTGTGAAGAGCTGCAGACTGAAGTGTGTGAAGAGCTGCAGACTGAAGTGTGTGAAGAGCTGCAGACTGAAGTGTGTGAAGAGCTGCAGACTGAAGTGTGTGAAGAGCTGCAGTCTGAAGTGTGTGAAGAGCTGCAGTCTGAAGTGTGTGAAGAGCTGCAGACTGAAGTGTGTGAAGAGCTGCAGACTGAAGTGTGTGAAGAGCTGCAGACTGAAGTGTGTGAAGAGCTGCAGTCTGAAGTGTGTGAAGAGCTGCAGTCTGAAGTGTGTGAAGAGCTGCAGACTGAAGTGTGTGAAAGAGATAACAGATAGGGTTCGGTCTTGACCTTGGTGCCCTGCATCATCATGACAGCCACACAATGTATTTGTTCTCAGGGACAGTGGGACAATATACTGGTGTATTTTCTTCCTTGTGATCACATCTCTGGACATACGATAAAGAATTGCATCTTTGAGAGTCAACTTGTGCCACTGCCTTAGTAACCTCAATGTCTCTGTGGTTTGCTCTTTCTCTCCTGGATGGTCTGCGCTGACACTCAACATAAAATATGACTCGTGTCAGGTTAGGGTCCTCATGTTGTTTGTGTCCTCTTGGACATTGATGGTAAGGCGTCCTGACCAGCAGACATGACAGCTTGAAAGTGATCTACCAACACTGTGGATCTGCTTCTTGAGGCTGTGTCCCATTCTATGTGACATTTTAATAGCGCTGATGTCTCTGACAAGAAGCCAACAGGTGGAACTGGAACTAGAGCGTCAACTTTGCACAGCCTTTTAGTTTTCTGAGTGGACTGACAGATGTTGGACCATCTGAAGACTTCTTGCACATCACCTCCAGGGACACACTCAGATTCCTTCAGCAAGCAATGGTAAGGCTCTGTTATAAGACGCTCACCAATCCTCTTCATGACAAAGGGTTCTCTGCTTAGAGCATCTGCTACAATGTTCTTTGGCCCTGGCACATATTTGATGTCAAAGTCATAAGTCTAATTGCGTCTAACTTGGGCTTGGTGAGAATGTGAGATAGTGGGTTGTTGTCGGTCCAAGCAGTGAAAACATGACCCTTCAACCAGTGACTGAACATTTCACAAACTGGATAGGACAACTGGATGTGGATAGGATAGGATGAATGGTTTGGAAATATCTGGGTGGGCCAGGACCACATTACTGAGCAAGGCACCCTTCAGATTCTGCAGCGCTACGTCACAATCTGAAGTCCAGTCAGCTTCTGCTAGTCTGCGGTAAGTATTTCGACGCCTTTGCTTGGTTTTGTTTCCTTTGTTTGTCTTTGCTTCGGCTGTAAGCTGGAAGAGGAATTTTGCAACTGTTGAGCAATTTGGAATGAATCGTTGGTACCACATGACTAAACCCAGTAATGACTTGATCTTTTTTGGACATGGAGTGAAGCCATCTGGTGACATTAGATCTGATCTGGACACTTTTGAAATGCCCTCCACTTTTTCAGTGTCTGTAGCCACACCATTACTGTCAATAACATGACCAAGGAAGTGAACTGAACGATGAAGGAAATTACATTTCTTAGGGGGCAGTTTGCATAAACATATAAGCATAAACCATAAGATCATCAAGATAGCAGAGCAAGCTCAGGAAATTCTGATCTCCAAAGATCATCATCATCACGCGCATGAAACTTGCTGGACTTCCTCGACTGGAGAGGCAAAGGCAGTAAACTTTTTGTGGTCTTCATCTAGTGGGACATTATAAAACCCAGATGTGAAGTCCATGATGCTGAAAAGTATGTTACCAGAAGAGGGTAGGCATCTTTCACTGTGCGGGCATTCAGCCATCTGAAATCTGTGCAGATGCGTAGATCACCATTTCTTTTCCAAACCAAGACAAGTGGAGAGGCAAACTCACTTGTTGATTTTCAGATGATGCCGTTTTCTTCCATTTCATTTAACGTGTCTCTGAGTTTTTGATAGTGAGCAGGCGGAACTCACCTGTAAGGCAGTTTAAAGGGTCTTTCATCCACCAGATTAATTTTGTGTACAAAATCTTTAACTTCACCACAGTCAAGCTTGTCCTTAGAAAACACATCAGCGTACTTCATCACAAGGTTGCACATTTCTGCCTTATAGTGATCAGATACTTCACAGGACTTCAAATCCAGCTCATTTAGGCCAATCTGCTTTAAAGATTCTGAAATGTCTAACTGGGCGGTATTGATTTGTTGGCTATTGGACATGAAAGGAGTATTGTTCGATCGGAGCTCTTCGTCAACTAGACAAGGTGACACATTAGCCAACTTGGCATTTCGTCTTAGTGTTATTGGCTTCTCTGTAGGGTTTATAATTTTCATAGGGACCCATCCATCTCCCCACAAAGGAGTCACCACTCTGCCGACAAGGATGTCTCTCGGCATGGAATGAGATTTTGTTGGTTCAAATACCACAGAGCACCCAGGGATTCCTTGAGACTTCTCTGGCAGTTTACCCCAAACAAGATGTTCATGCCCTGGCAGGAGAGTTATAGATTGATTGAGTTTGGCAGTGCCCACAATGTCAGGTACATTTTCACCCCTCCACTGTTGGGTACCAGCTAACAAGGAGAGGAAGTCCTCTCGGCCTTCTGCACTGGAAGCAGAGGCAATTTCCCAATACTCTTTTGAGCCTTTAAACTTGTGTGTCAGGTGTTTGATCACATTTGTTCCAATTATAAGATCATCCACTTGACCAGAAACAACCAATGTTGGGACAGTGAATGTACAACCATAAACTTCAAGCCTCAAATCACAAACTCTCTTTGGGTGTGCACACTGTCCCCCACATCCAATGGGGACAATATCTGGACATTGGTGATCCACAGGGTCTATATTGCCAGCAGTGATACTGTAAAAATGGTACTGTAAAAATCTGCCAGTAGTAAGCAAGAAGATGACACGTCACTGAATGATGTTTAAGTATAGTGTAGATTATTTCAGGTTGTTGCTCTATACTATGGATCACTGCGAAGGCCAATTTTTACAACATATTTTGCTTCTCCCATAAGTTTACTCAAGATCTCATCCACTTGGTTAGTGATGATAACTCCTTTATTTTTTAAAAATATGGACATGACGTCAATCCATTCTTGGACAGAATATTTGTCAGAATGCTCGCCTTGGTAGATGGGGGGTTCTTTGCAGTTCACTTTCAAAAGCATGCTTAGTTGCATCAGATCAACTGTTGCAGCACTAGTGGCAGGCTGATCTTTCTCAGTCAGTAGTCTAGCTGTTACTGAATCACCAATATGTTTTCCCATTTCTGTGATTAAGACACCCAGGTGTCTAAGGGAGTTATCTGTGTCAGGCTGGGAGTGAACAGGAGTTGAGATGCCACCACCACCACTACCAGTTACAGAAGCAGGACTTTCAAAATAAAATGGGGGTGTAACTGATACATATTTTGATGATATTCAGTGCACTTAATGCTTTAACCTTGTTACACTAGCTCAGTTGATATGCTAGCATCTAGAGTCTGTGCTAAAAAGGTCAAAGTCGATTATTTTTTCTACAGAAGCTGAAACCTTTTGATGTCTGTTGATATGCTGTTCATACAAGTGCTCTGTTTAATGTGTTTGCTGAATCATCTAATGAGACTATATATATATATATATATATATATATATATATATATATATATATATATATATATATATATATATATATATATATATATATATATATATATATATATATATATATATATCAAATACCTTCTTGCTTCTAACCGCAGTCAAGTCTTTCCAAATGAAGGTAATTTGTCGTTTCAAATGAAGGCTTTCAAGATGTGACAATCACCAAGACATGAGTGACATTTTAAGATGAAGCTAGTTCTTTAGTAACAAGCCTTCACAAATTTGTCACCAAACATTTCCAAATTA
Source organism: Rhinogobius similis (assembly GCA_019453435.1). Classification (NCBI taxonomy): domain Eukaryota; kingdom Metazoa; phylum Chordata; class Actinopteri; order Gobiiformes; family Gobiidae; genus Rhinogobius; species Rhinogobius similis. Next base: position 43,391,919 of record CM033622.1, on the reverse strand, counting down.
CGTCAGAATGATTTTCAGGGTTTGGTAACACTGTATCTACCCCTTCTTTAGCTTCATCAATATAAACACTTTAATGTGGAAGAAACATTGTGTCCAACCTGCAACTGAAGATGTTTTCTTCTTCCCTTTAATCAACTTGCACCCATAGATTCTCTAAATACATTTGTCTCCCACAGAGCCACAGATCAGCCCTTAAAGCACCTGCCAAACTTTACAATCTTGGACTGAACAAGATTTTGACAGATCGAACAGAAGGATTTGTTGATATAAAAAAATGAAGCCTGATATATTCAAGTTTGATATGTGTAGACCCTCATTTGTCCAGGTGTTCTTTTGCTAATGAACAAATAGTTCATTGGAAAGGATTCAGACTTAGTTACTTTGTCACGGCCTCGTGTTGTGGCTGTGTGAGATTGATTGTTTGGTACACACCAGTGGCACTCGTGCACGTGATGGGCGCACGTCCTCTTGTATTCTGTGTACTGCGACACACATGTCCGTGCCCTGCGACCCCTTTTCCTGATTTTCATTTGTTTGACCATTTATCATGTCACACACTCGCACCCATCCACACACCTCTGACTCTGTTTAGAGTACCGGTTAATTTTGTTTTATGTTGTTTTGAGTTTGGTTTTGTTGTGGTCCACGAGCCCGACCGTAACTGCTTATTTTAGGAGTTATGGTTAGTCACCAAGCCTTAATCATTTGTTCATTTTTGAAATAAGTCTTTGTTCATGTTTTAATCAAGGCTATTATATAAAAGTGTTAAGTTATAAAAGTTGTTAGGCGTGTGTTATTATAAAGTGTTGTCAGTGCTGATGTAGAAATATAGCCAAATGTGTTTCAAATTTGAACTTATTAAATTACATGTTGTTACTTTATACTTAATACAGTAAGTACAGTGTGGTAAGTGTAGTGTTGAGTAAAGTGCTACTGAAAGACTCAAGATAAAGCTGTAAATCTGTCACTTTCCACAGCTCTGTGTGCTTTCCTCAGCGTAGGCACAGACACGTTGCATAAAGTTCTCTGCTTGTGTTTAAAATCCAAATATTATCCCGTTCTGTGCTGAGACGTACAGCTGTCCTAATGCTCTGAGTGGGTGTTCGTTCTCCTGGCTCCCTGACTCCGCTCGCTCTTCTGTCACACCAGCCACTGCTAAATGTATAGCTGTTTGTTCTAAACACACATCAGACACAAGCGAAGGCGCTCTCTCTCTGCACATATGTTGCTTGGTAACAGCTGTAGCGCCTCCCTGGAGCTGTGGCCTTTGCGAGCAGTGGCCACAGACACCGGTAACTCCTGAGGTGTGAGGGCCGCCAGAGGAGACATGATTAACACGTCCTCCGGCAACGCTCTGCTCTGACAAAATACTGTGTTTTTACAGCTGTAATATGAGCAATCAGAACATCAAGGAAAGTCACTAGTGATCTTTTTGTTATGTGTAGTTTTGTCACCATGAACTGCAGTGGGAAAATTATATCCAGAGGAAGGTGGCGTGGCCAAAAAATAGTTCTGTTATATTAATGAAGTGCAATCTAGTGGGCCAACACAGGATTCAAGTAAGACTGGAATCAGGCACTCCAATCAGGGTAACTGTAAGAATAACTGCCTGGACCTAATATCTGATTTATTATTTTACACAGAGGGTTTATGCTGTGAAAGAAGGTAATTTATGGAATAATCTTGACAAAGAAATCAAAGAATCAAAAACAATGGCATTCAACAAATACATAAAGACTATCATATTAATAAGTAAGTATGAAAAGAAAAAATAAGTTACATGGTTACATGGGTGAATATCTGTTTACAATGTTTGTGTGTGTGTTATTAAATGCAAATATTTATTGTAATGTGTTTTTAAATCATCAGTGTTAAGTACAAATTGAAAAAGGGGCAGATAATATAGGATTCTTTTTTTTTATTCTCCTTTTGATACATTTTACTATGTTTAATACTATACCACTGATGATGTCTTTTTATATGGCATGAATTAAATAAATAACTAAATGTAATATAATATAATATAATATAATATAATATAATATAATATAATATAATATAATATAATATAATATAATATAATATAATATAATTCATTCATTCATTTTTTTTTTTTCATTTTCTACCGCTTATTCCCGTTAGGGGTCATGGGTGACTGGAGCCTATCCCAGTGACTTTGGGCCTTAGGCGGGTACACCCTGGACAGTGGCCAACTCGTCGCAGGGCTGACACAGAGACGGAGACAAGGACAGACAACCATTCACTCTCACATTCATTCACTAGGGACAATTTAGAGTTGTCAATTAACCTATACAGTCATGTCTTTGGACGGTGGGAGGAAGCCGGAGAACCCGGAGAGAACCCACGGTAACACGGGAGGACATGCAGACTCCACCCAGAGAGATCGTGTGATGTTAGGTGGTTCGAATTCGAGACCACGATGTTGGGGTGGTCTGGGATTCGAACCCCGATCTCCTTGTTGAGAGGCAGAAGCTCTAGCCGCTCTGCCACTGCACCACTAATTATATAATATAATATAATATAATATTATATTATATTATATGATATTATATTATATTATATTATATTATATTATATTATATTATATTATATATATAAAACTTCCCTTCTCACCCTCCGCGGGTCTCTCATCCATCTCTGAGCTCGGGCCAGGGAGCTTGAGGGTTCGGCGCAGTATCTTAGCTGTTTCTAGCGCTGCACTTTTCTGAGATGTCTGATGTTCTTCCAGGGATCTGCTGTAGCCACTCCTGCAGTTTGGATGTTTCATCCTGGATAGTGGCTCCCACGTTCACTAGTCCACGGCCTCCTTCCTTACTAGTGTTCAGTCTCAGTGGGCTGGATTTGGGATGGAACCCTCCATGCATGGTGAGGAGCTTTCGTGTTACATCTGTGGTCTGTATCTCTTCCTTTGACCACCTTATTATGCCCACAGGGTATCTGATCACTGCAGGGCGTAGCTGTTTATTGCCATTGAGCTGGCTTCTTAGGACTTGCCTTACTTGCTAGAGGTATTTGGCCGTTGCCGCTTTCCTCGTTGGCTCTTCAAGGTTACCAGAATACCTGTGGTATTCCAAGGTATTTGTACCCATCCTCAATGTCTGCTATTGTTCCCTCTGGGAGTGAGACCCCTTCTGTGTGGACTACCTTCCCTCTCTTTATTACCATATGACGGCACTTCTCCACCTGGTCGTGTGGATCAGTCGATGTCTCGCTCACTCTTAGCGTACAGCTTGATGTCATCCATGTAGAGGAGGTGACTGATGGTGGCCCCATTTCTGAGTTGGTATCCATAGCCAGTCTTGTTGGTTATTTGGCTGAGGGGGTTCAGACCTATGCAGAACAGCAGTGGGGACAGTGGGGGGGACAGTCTTTAGTATATGCCACATCTGATGGACATGGTAAGTGGCTTACCATTGGCCTCGAGGGTGGTCTTCTACAGCCTCATTGAGCTTGCTATGAAGGCCCTTAGTGTCATATTGATGTTTTACATCTCCAAGCACTCAGTGATCCATGTGTGGGGCAATGAGTCGTAGGCTTTCTTGTAATCAATCCAGGCAGGGCACACGCTGGTGTGTCAGGCTCTGCAGTCTTTTGGCGACTGTTCTGTCCACCAAGAATTGGTGTTTGGCTCCCTTGCCCTTCGGTTAGCCATTCAGGGTGTATCCCATCCCTCAGCAGTTAGTTAATTTGTGCTAGACGCTCATGGAGAGCAGTGAGTTTCTTTAGCCAGTATGTGTGGATCATGTCCTTTGTTTGGCAGTTTCGAGTGTCTCAGGTATAGGGATCTGGCTGTACTTCTTAGGTACTTGTTTCTTCATTGCACCTCTCTTGACTGTCAGTTGAATCACTTCTCTCTACGCTACCTTGATTTTTTCTCCAACCGTCTTTTCCATGGTGGGTATTGTCTCTCATGGCTCCCATGGTTGCTCTAAGAGCATAACTAGCTAACAGTAGGAAACAGTGACAATATTTATAAACCCCTATTATGTCCCTGTTCTTTTTCATGTAGTGGTCTGCTCCAGAACCTTCTTTAGGTGCTCGGCTCTGGAGGACTCTTTTGACAAAAGAGCCAGCAAATGAAAAAAGACACTTCAGCTAACAAAGTGGGACTAACCACCGCTGTATATTCCAGCAGCAAGTCACAAATAACTTTAAATGCTGTAGTTTGTTCTTATGCATCATAATTGTAAATTTTAATCCCTGACAGCAGGAGTTTCATCACTTTGGGAATTTGCATTTGTACGCAAATGAAAAGGAGCAACATCAGCAGCTACAGGTGCAAGTCCACAACCTGAATCCTCATGATGGTTACTGTGAACCGACTGCACATCCAACTAGTGCGAGCACTTTAGAGAGAACAATTGTCTGACCATATGACACAAATAAAAGACTTGAGGAGAATGGAACATGGACCTGTGTCATGACATGCCATGTGAGTCGTCTGTGTTGTGGTTCTGACCTCATTTGTGGCCTTAATTATGGAGAATTTTATGACTAGAATGAAGTTGCCCATTACTTTTCCATTGTAGCCCCTTCTTTAAAAAACGACACGCCGAACCTGAGAATATCTGAACTTTAAACCATGTCATTGATCAAACATCGCTGATCTTACCTCACATTTTTTGACCCACAGCCTGACCCAGAGTGAAAGGTTCAGATTTCAGTGCTGACAGTTTGAATACCTGCTGATGTAACACTGTCAATGAGTCTGTGTGAGTGGTGTTTTTATCAGCACGTCTGGTCTTCACACCTCCTCCTCCTGCAATACTCCTCTGGCTTTATGCCTCTCATTAGCTCATGTTCCTATTTTTATCTTCCCTAGACATATGGCAAACCGCACATTCAAATAAAGAAAGTGACAATGATTCCTCAGTTGTTTTGCAATCGAAATGTCAGTGTATTTTCAGACGATTTCTAAACCATACATGATTGATTTTGGAACAATTTCAGAGATACTTATGTTATTACATACATTAAAGAAGACATATTATGCATGCTTTTTTAAACTATGTATCAATCTTTGTTTTGCATTTTGTTCAATGTAAACCATAATTTACATCTAAAACAACTTGATAATAGAAACAAGTCCTAACTTTCTAATCAAGATTTCAGAACTGAGCAGCCTAAAAGCTCATAAAAGTTTACTTTGCTGATTTATGCATTGTTAAAAGAATGCCAATTCAAATGATCCTATTATATGTCCTTTAAATGTGTTTGCCCAGCTTTAAATGAAGACTCCAGCCTCCCACAGCTGACTGCATGAGGAAGGTTCAGTCTGAAATGTGTGAACCTGTCACTGGAGTGGCTGTGCTAACAGTTCATTTCATGTGCTGGGACTGGAGCCGGCACTTGAGTTTGAGTCTGTGCCTGAAGAGGAGGTTAGAGCTTGGGACATGTGCTGCCTTTTTGTTCTCAAGTGAGATGTAAATCAGTGCTTTTTATTACAGATAATTGCAAATAATGTTTACTACCAGAATTCACCTTATTCCGGAAGTTGCCGTGTCCTCTACCGTCTTTTTTCAGTTCTATTAGTTTACATGAGGCAGGCGAACTCAATGTTCAATGTTTAGGCCGGCCAAGAAATCTGTGACCAAGTGTGTGTTATGTCGTTGTCACACACTTGCTGGAGAAGCCCCTAAGACTCCAGGTTCTGTGTTAAAACTTCATAACTCGTTGTGTAATGCTTACATATGTACTCAGCTTGTACACACAGTACAAGATGCACAGTCACTGCAGACAGTCTGTGGATTGGAGCCCTGCTACATTTGTATTTATGTTTTCCCCAGCTATGTGTACATTTTCTCTTTCAATTGATTTTTGTTATTAATTCTGGTTCTTATATTGTATTTTTTGTGTCCAAGTAATTTCCCTTGTGGGCCAATAAAGTCTAAGGATATTGTGTATCACATATTGTCTGTGACATTGTGACTGTAGCATTAAACTTTCTGTCTGATTCTTATCCAAATTAAAGACTCGGCCTGCAGGCCAAACAGTAGCTTCTGCCACAGACAATGCATATTAGTTATATTTTTGGACACTTTATAAAATGTATTTAGTGTTTTGGTGAATAGTCCCACAGTTTTGTTTTTTTTTGCACTCACCTCACAGCAAGAATGTCCTGAATTTGATTATAGGGGCAGGTTGTCTGTGTAAAGTGTGCATGTCCTCCACATGCTTTCCACAAGTTTACAATAAAGAATATCGCTTCAAAGAGGAAGGGTAAATCTACAGACCCAGAGGCTGCACTCAGATGCTCTGTGCTTCTCCTTCTTTATCGCCCTCATCTAAGGGGATGGACATTTTTGAAGACCTGAAATGCACATGTGTCTCCTATCAAGAGTTTTGGACAAAAAAAAACCTAAATGCCATGCATGCCAGTGCAGTGTGGGGCTTGTGTTCCAAAGCCCTACATTTAACCAAATGAACTTAATCCTAACCCTAACCTTACTCTAACTGTAAAGAAACTATATATATTGTCAAAAATAAACATTTGCTTCAAAAATACAAAATGCTTTTGCCCCAAACCAAAAATATCACACTTTTTCCCAAAACAATAGTTCTCAGCAGCATGACAACCATAATGTTTATCCACAATCACCCAATTCTAAATCATTGATTATTATGGTGAAAAGGTTATTTATCTACAAATATTTAAGTTCGTATGATGTATGTATGTTCATTAAATACAGATTAAATGTAATGTATTTAATTAAATACTTCCACACACACATCAGTCTGCAGCTCTTCACACACATCAGTCTGCAGCTCTTGAGGTTGTCTTACAGCCTTTTATTGACATATACAAAATATTTAATCTCAATTATGATGTAAAGGCATGTTTAGGCATTTTAGGTCATTAGGTTTATATGTGCGATCAAAAATATTCTTAAATGTTCAAATCAAATATTTATTTTACAGAGAGTAACAGTAAGATTTTACATGATGAAAAAAGTAGTTGTGGTCTGCGGTGGTCCATGGTCTGCTGTGGTCTGCTGTGGTCTGCTGTGGTCCGTGGTCTGCTGTGGTCTGCTGTGGTCCGTGGTCTGCTGTGGTCCATGGTCTGCTGTGGTCTGTGGTCTGCTGTGGTCCGTGGTCTGCTGTGGTCCGTGGTCTGCTGTGGTCCGTGGTCTGCTGTGGTCTGTGGTCTGCTGTGGTCCGTGGTCTGCTGTGGTCCGTGGTCTGCTGTGGTCCGTGGTCTGCTGTGGTCTGCTGTGGTCTGTGGTCTGCTGTGGTCCGTGGTCTGCTGTGGTCCGTGGTCTGCTGTGGTCCGTGGTCTGCTGTGGTCTGCTGTGGTCTGTGGTCTGCTGTGGTCCGTGGTCTGCTGTGGTCTGCTGTGGTCCGTGGTCTGCTGTGGTCTATGGTCTGCTGTGGTCTGCTGTGGTCTGTGGTCTGCTGTGGTCCATGGTCTGCTGTGGTCCGTGGTCTGCTGTGGTCCATGGTCTGCTGTGGTCTGTGGTCTGCTGTGGTCCGTGGTCTGCTGTGGTCCGCTGTGGTCCATGGTCTGCTATGGTTCGTGGTCTGCTGTGGTCCGTGGTCTGCTGTGGTCCATGGTCTGCTATGGTTCGTGGTCTGCTGTGGTCTGTGGTCTGCTGTGGTCCGTGGTCTGTTGTGGTCTATGATCTGCTGTGGTCCGCTGTGGTCCATGGTCTGTTATGGTTCGTGGTCTGCTGTGGTCCGTGGTCTGCTGTGGTCTGTGGTCTGCTGTGGTCCGTGGTCTGCTGTGGTCTGTGGTCTGCTGTGGTCTGCTGTGGTCTGCTGTGGTCTGCTGTGGTCTGTGGTCTGCTGTGGTCCGTGGTCTGTTGTGGTCTATGATCTGCTGTGGCCTGTGGTCTGTGGTCTGCTGTGGTCCATGGTCTGCTGTGGTCTGTGGTCTGTGGTCTGCTGTGGTCCATGGTCTGCTGTGGTCTGTGGTCTGCTGTGGTCCATGGTCTGCTGTGGTCCATGGTCAGCTGTGGTCTGTGGTCCGCTGTGGTCTGTGGTCTGTGGCCTGTGGTCTGTGGTCCGCTGTGGTCTGTGGTCTGCTGTGGTCCATGGTCCGCTGTGGTCTGTGGCAGTGTGGTAAGTGGATAAAAGCCCAGTTTCTTGTATTGATACTGACATTTAATTTCCATTTCTTTTTTGAAAACTCTTCTGTTTGTCAGTTCCGTGTCTGTAACACACATGATTCTCTGTTGGGGATGATGAAGTCATTGGATTCTTAAAATAATAACAAAGCTAAAAGGTCTCTCTATGTCATACATGTACAATGTGACTGCTCTATACATCTCAGGATAAAGTGTTCTATTGCCTCTCTATTGCACCGGCCCCTCCTCGTCCCCCACACCGGCCCCTCCTCATCCCATGCACCCCTTCTCTCCTCCTCGTCCCCCACACCGGCGCCTCCTCCTCATGCACCCCTTCTCTCCTCCTCGTCCCCCACACCGGCGCCTCCTCCTCATGCAACCCTTCTCTCCTCCTCGTCCCCCACACCGGCGCCTCCTCCTCATGCAACCCTTCTCTCCTCCTCCTCCTTGTACAGTGCACCCCTTCTCTGCTCCTCGTCCCATGCACACCTTCTCTCCTCGTTGTACAGTGCACCCCTTCTCTCCCTTGTCCTGTGCACAGCTTTTCTCCTTCTCGTCCCGAGCATCCCTTCCCTCCTCCTCGTCCCGAGCACCCCTTCCCTCCTCCTCGTCCCGAGCACCCCTTCCCTCCTCCTTATCCCGAGCACCCCTTCCCTCCCCCTCGTCCCGAGCACCCCTTCCCTCCCCCTCGTCCCGAGCACCCCTTCTCTCCTCCTGCGCCTGCTGTCTGTGGCTTCCACTGGCCCTCTGCTCATTAGCATGACAAAAAGAGACATTTTCCGTTTCGATAATCCCTTTATGACACCATTAAATATGCCCTGAGTGGATGTTAAATGATTTAATTTGCTTTTGCTTTGGTCCTGCAGAACATGTCCTCATGCATTTTTAACCTGTTTGTATTTTCTCAGCAGTGGAGCGGAGATAACGGGGTCTGTCGGCTCTCTTCTGACCCATAAAACACTGCATTCTCAACAAAAGCAGTTTGTGTATTTGTCAGAGCAGTCCAGAGTCTCTCCAAAAGGAGGACATTATCTCAAACTGGCATTGTCCATCGTAAAGTGCAACATACCTAGATTAACCGAAGAAGTGACGAAGGCTAAAAAAAAAAAAAAAAAAAAAAACACTGGATAGGGATGTCATGATATCAACTGGCCATGTGTTTACTTTTAGTTACATTGTCTAATACTTCAACTTCAACAGGTTTGAAGAACATCAGTGTGAGGTATTGCCAAGTATGTCTTGTAAAATTTGGGTTAACATATTCACATTGAATAATGTAAGATTTTGGAATGTCCTTAGCAAACTTCTGACCTTAAAAAAAAAGCAAAACAATCACCATTACCACATTTAAAGAAGCAGACACACTGGCATGGACAATATTTGTTTCATTATAAACCACTCTTTTGTGTACACAGTATGGATTTTTCTCAAGTGAGTCTGACCTCCCCTCGGCTCCACAGTCGATACATGAGTGTGTGCTCAGATATGAAGTAAACATGCTCAAATCAGATAATGATTTCACTCATAAGACTTGTTTTTCACAATAATGTCAGATAGACAGATCTGACTGGTAGTGACTGTGTGGGAGTAATCCCTCTGTTGTGCTGTGTATCATTATATTATTCACTTGTATTTCGTGTTTTAATACATTTCAAATGATTTTAAATCGTTAGATTCAAGTTACATTTCCATTTTATTTTCTCTAGAATGTTTCATACTTTTTATCCTTCTGTTGTTCCTGTACTTAAGCATTGTAGGACTTCCTTTTATACCAATAGGACAGCATACACACACCGCCTTACAATTGTACGGTAGAGTGGACTGTAGCTGGTTTATACAAGATTAAGACAACCAGCAGTCAAACTCAAGAGTGAAGCTCAGTATCTTTCGTACTGTTTCTAATAATAAATAAAAACTATTGTGCACAACATCAATGTACATCAAATGTCTCCATACATACATAATATGTGTGTATCATAAAGACATAAAGTATGACAATCTGAACGTCCCTGAACATAAAGGTATTCGGTGCAGTGCTCATTGCTCATTTTACTTTGGTATTTGACAGTTTTAACAATGCATGAGTTTCACTATGTCAATTATTGATGCATATTTGAGATGAATATTTAAGCAGCCCAGACAAACAGAGCAGTGTTGTGACTTGACGGTGGCTGTGATCACTGCCCTTCACCAGTGGAGTGAGCCATGAGTGAGAGAGTGAGCCTGTCATCGAGGGCGGAGCCATGAGTTAGAGCTGCATATTTAAGAAGGGTTTTAAAAAGAAGTTTCAGTCCGCAGTGTGTATTTTAAACTTATCCAGGAGCATACGCATTTTTGCAGAAGAATGAAACATGAACTGCCCATGGATTTGTTTGGTCTAAACCAGTGGTTCTTAAACTTTTTCAGTCACGACCCCAAAAATAACAATAGTTCACATTCGCGACCCCCAAACACAAAAAATAGGCGACACGCAAAGTGATAAATTAGCCTTATATCTAATGTTTGACTTTATTTTGAGAATATAGACCTAAAAATGACTTTAATTGGCCAACAAATAGGAATCTACATTTACCACTGCATCTGAAGGGTGTCAAGCCTTGTTTAAGACTATTGTATACATTTTTCCCATCATCTGGGGACCCCCGGAAATCATTTTGCGACCCAATTTGGGGTCCCGACCCCTAGTTTGAGAACCACTGGTCTAAACGACAGGCTTACTCACCGCGGTGCCCCTTGGGGTGACTGGCTGGCACGCTGAGCAATTTGCAGTCGTTTTATTTTAGTTTATAAGCTCATAACTTCAGTTCAAGGGTCAAAAGTTAAGGAATGTTAGATCGTGTGATTAGAGCTGTTTAGTTTCTTCCAGTATCTGTGCAGACCCTGCATGGAGCTGACATGGACCTCTGAAGGCTACAGGCGTTTTATACCAAATGCAGTAGAAGATGATCAAGGAAATGATTAGTGTAAGAGCGAGGCTTAGGAGACGGTTTCCTGTCACGTCTCCAGAGTTCACCTGCTCCTGCTGACGCTGACAGTCAGACAGTTTTGTCCTGAGACCTGTTACTCACCTCAACCCTGACCAATCCTCCTGTGAAGCTGCACTGATGTCTTTGTTTGTGTTTTTCTATTATCGTTACCATTTATTTGCTCACCATGTTTGAATTGCTCTTGGACAAATGATATCGATTGATTGATAACCTCAAACAGGTCATATATAGTTTGGTTTTAATCCTTTATAAAGGTCTGGGGTCTTCTGCTAAAGGAACACATTTGAAAGATCCATTGCATTGTTTCTTTAATGTTTAAAAGAAAGGGTGAACAGCCTATAAACCGAGAATCAAATGGAGCTACAGATAAAGCATGTGTCTTTCAGAGCAGAATGTGTGGTTGGTTCTTCCACATTTCAGTGGTCTGTAATCACGCCGCCGCTCAGAATGATTTAACTGCCAAAACAAATTCTTCCTCCGACACATTTCCTGTGATGCACTGTGTCCTTTTCAGATGACATTCTACATTAAGAGGAAACGTTGGAGTGCGAGATTGAACAATTAACAGGTTCTAGCAGGTCAATGGCCGCTCTCACCAAAGACGTGAAGATGCCTCTGCGTGGAAGACTCGGGCCGCGTGTGATGGCTTCATTTGTGCCTGTAATTACACGCTCTCCTCTCGACGCCACTCTGATGGAAAATGGGCCTGATTCACTCACCGCAGAATGACTCACAACCTTTTCATTATAACAAGACAAGTGATTTCATTTGTGATCACGCACACAAGTGGTTAACTTTTTCTGGCGTGGGCTGAGATGCAGATTGTGAAATACATTGTTTTCAAAAAGCACAAACAATTTTCTATGTACGGATAATTTCTCAGTCATGAAGATAAGATTCATAGCAAAATAAGGTTTAAATATGTCAACTGGACATACCACTAGCTAGAGCTCATTAATGCTAGATGACTCATTAGGGCCATTAAAGATTATGCAAACTCCTCAGGTGACAGTTCTTTGGGTAGTTCAGTAGACTTAAATAATAGATGCTCCATACTGTAAACAACAGGTGGATGTGTAATACGGGACGTGAAACACACGCAGGGGCAGAGGAGAACTCTGCCCGGCAGAGCAACACTGTAGCAACACTCTACCGTTGTAGCCTCAGGCCCAGATGCCCCGTGCTCTCGTGCAGGCCCGTGTGTTTGGACGTCCCGTGCGCTGGTGCTGGCACTTTTAGGTGACCTGGTGCGTGTGGCGAGGAGGATCCGTGAGGGGAGCTGCTCGCCGGCCGAAGGACCTTCCATTGCACCTTAGCCGCTCTGTCGGTGCTAATTGAAATCCTTTTAGTTGTTTTTATTCACTTTTTAGCCCACCTTTTTTTTATGGACTTTTAGTATTTTATTCATGGACTTTTAGCTATTGTGGGCATTTTTATTCTGTTTTTAATTACAAATTATAATAAATTAATTGTCGCAAGTGTCCTCCTTGGCAACGTTAAAGTGTGCTCCCACCCAACCATCATCCATTGGGTTAAGCCACATTTCAACTGGCCCTGATCGCCCAGACCAGTATCTTGGAGCACTTTGGAACAGTTCTTTTCATGGTGGACTCATATACTCCACAACATGGGCCAGAGCTCTGTTACATGAGCAGCTGACATCACCCAAACATAAATGTTTTCTCAGTAAATCAAGTCTAAAGTGTGCCTGAATTACACTTTTGAATAATAAAGTCTCAGCAATAAAAAGATGTTTAGTAATTCCCAGATTGTTATGCTGTGTGCACTTTGCCATTATTATAAAGGTCTGAGTAATCCCTCTTTTGTCCAGGTGTGATCCACTGTTGAGAAGGTGTCAAAGGTAGTCATCTGTTTTAAAAATATTTCCACCTGGAAGTTATTTTCAATCTGGAGAATTGGTCAAAGAAATTCAGCTTTGTTCTGCTCTGAGCTGACCAAGCCTCTGGGAGGAGTTTTACCTGTTTGTTCAAATGCATGTCGACCAACGACCTTGTTTTTGTTTACCTCTTAGACCTGTTATGGACCACTAAAGTAATATAATCTGAAGCACCCAATTAGTATTCTGAAAAAGAGGTTACCGGTTACAGTAAACAGTTAATAAACATTTTAAAGCCATTCTTTTATGATACTGAAAATATGAGCATCTCATTAGCGCTCGTGCAGTAGCTACACAACATGTAACACGGGTCGCTTATTTTAGGCTTTATTTCAAAGGCTTGGGCACTTGTTGCTCTCTGAATATCTGGCAACCTTGTTTGAAACTGATGAGGATGGCTAAACATATTCACTCTAAAAGTGTTCGTCAAATTGACAGAATTAAACTTTATTTTGCCAAATATTTTATATGCTACCAAAATGTAGAGGGAATAGACTTGTTAATAAAGTTCTTGTTTTAAAAAGCTTTTGCAGATTTCAGACTTTTGCTCCAGGTTCTGAGAAGAACAAGCGCATGTCATTCACAACAATATTCAGACAACTTTTCTTCTACAGTTTTTGTGAATGATTGGGGTAATAATCTTGATTCAGATTTTATTTAAATTTGATTACATTTGTGGTGCTTGTTCTTTGGTCTTTTTTTCTTTCTTTTTTTGTCAAAGGGCATGGGTGCAGGAAGAGGGCAAAGAGACCAGAGGGCGAAAGATAAATCAAAAACGAAAACAGAACGCCCGAAAGAATAAATCACAAAATAAAATGTCAGTCGGCACATGTACCCCATGTATTGGCCCCATCTGTCCCAGTAAATGGCAAATTTGTCCATATTTAAGTTCAATGTAAAAGTGAAATTTTCAATTTTGTAAATGTCCAAAGTTGTTTCAGGCCAGTCCTTGACTACTGTCTTTTCTTACCCACATCTGAGAATCATTGTATAAAAGTCCAATGTAATACTGGGGCCACAGACAGCATGCGGTGCCTCCTTGATCTCAGTCTGACATGTACAGTATGAATAATAGACAGTTCTAGTGGCAGCTGGTGGTATATATTTTCGGGGGTCGCAGGTGTCGTACCCCGGTCTCTATGTAACAGATGAGTGCTGATTCTATTGAGCTAAACTACCACATGGAATACTGAGCTGAACCGGCTTCAATAGTATCACTTTCTGTTGTGGCTCAATGGTGCGGATCCAAAAAGGACACAAGACTTAGAAAACAAAAGATTTATTGACCAGTACTGGAAGGTTCAGTTCTTTATGAAGTCCTGGGTTTGAAGTAGTGCAGAGAAGTGGAGCAGGCGGAATAGCAGGCAGGAGCAGGCTGGACAGAGGAGCACAGGTAAGTACCGGGACAGCAGGCGGGAGCAGACTGGACCAAGGAGCACAGGTGAGTATCAGGATAGCAGGCAGGAGCGGAAGCTTGAAGTTCTGTGACAAAAACAAATCTCAATTACGGAGTTCAGGGACAAGATCAAAAAATTCAAAAGCAGCGCAGCCAAAATTCACCGTCAGGTAGACTAATAATCTGGCGTCGACTGGTTGGAGAGCTGGGCCTTAATAGTCCCCTCAATCACTGGAAAGTGAAGCCAGGTGAGTAGAGGCAGGAACAATCTCCGCCCAGCAACAGCTCCCAGCAAAGCTCCGCCCACACACACAAAGGAAAGGGGGAATAGTGGAGAGAGGAGTCACAGGCAGGGCCATGACAGTACCCCCCCCTCAACGGGCGTCTCCTGACGCCCTACCAGGCTTGTCCGGAAAAGCCCTGTAGAAGTCCCGAAGAAGTGAGGCATCCAGGATGTAATGCCGAGGAACCCAGGATCGTTCCTCCGGGCCGTATCCCTCCCAGTCGACGAGATATTGGAAACCCCGTCCACGGCGGCGGACATCCAAAATACGGCGCACAGTGAAAGCTGGATGGCCATCAACCAGCCGGGTGGGAGGAGGGGGCTCGGCCGGAGGGCTCAGAGGGCAGGCAGTGACAGGTTTCAGTAAGGATACATTGAAGGAAGGATGGACGTTCAAAGATGGAGGAAGCCGCAGGCTGACCACGGAGGGGTTGATGATTCTGTCAATAACAAAAGGGCCAATATATTTAGGGGCCAATTTGCGTGACTCTACCTGAACGGGAAGATCTCGGGAAGACAGCCAAACTTTCTGCCCAGGTTGGTAAGCAGGGGCCTGTCGCCGGTGTCTATCAGCCATCCCACGATTCCGAGCAGCAGTTCGCAGCAGAGCGGCCCGAGCAGCCCTCCAGATGGCGCGGCAACGTCTCAGATTGGCTTGTACAGAGGGAACAGCAAGCTCCTGCTCTTGCTCAGGAAAGAGCGGTGGTTGGTAACCCAAAGAAACCATGAATGGCGACATACCCGTGGCTGAAGAGGTGAGGGAATTATGTGCATATTCAAACCAGGGAAGGTGAGAACTCCAGGAAGAGGGATGACGAGATGTGACACAACGAAGAGCCGACTCAAGGTCCTGATTCGCCCGCTCAGTCTGGCCATTGGACTGTGGGTGATAACCTGAAGACAGACTGACAGAAGTTCCTAAAGCTTGGCAAAAAGCTTTCCAGACTTGAGATGTGAATTGAGGGCCTCTGTCAGAAACTATGTCATGAGGAATGCCATGGAGCCTAAACACATGTTGAACCAGTAAATCAGCAGTCTCAGTAGCAGAAGGTAACTTGGGAAGGGGCAGAAAATGCACAGCCTTTGAAAATCTGTCTATAATGGTGAGTATGGTGGTGTTACCTGCAGATGGAGGCAACCCTGTGACAAAATCTACAGCGATATGTGACCATGGCCTGCTGGGGACAGGGAGAGGGTGAAGGAGTCCAGCTGGTGGTAGATGACAGGATTTACTGCGGGCACAAACAGAGCAAGCAGACACAAACGAACGAGTATCCTGAGCCATAGTTGGCCACCAAAAATGCTGTTTAAGGAAGGCTAGGGTCCTGGCAACTCCTGGATGGCAGGTGAGTTTAGAGGAGTGTCCCCACTGTAAGACCTTGGAGCGAGCTGAATCAGGAACAAACAAGCAATTAGGTGGACCGTTACCTGGATCGGGTTGTCTGAGTTGAGCCTCCCGGACAATCCTTTCAACCTCCCAGTGCATTGCTCCAACTAAACATGTTTCTTGAAATTTGGGTCTCTCAAGGATGGCAGGAGAAATAATGGGTTCCGGCTGTGACAGTAACTCATCTGAGGCAGACTGGCGAGACAGGGCATCAGGCTTGACGTTTCGGGAGCCAGGGCGGTAGGTCAGAGTGAAATTAAATCTTCCCAGAAACAAAGCCCATCTAGCCTGACGGGAATTGAGTCTTTTAGCAGAATGAAGATATGAAAGGTTCTTATGATCAGTCCATACAATAAAGGGCAGCTCTGCTCCTCCAGCCAATGTCTCCATTCTTGTAGTGCAAGCACCACAGCCAGCAGTTCCCTGTTGCCTATGTCATAATTTCTCTCTGCAGGTGACAGTCTACGAGAAAAGAAAGCACACGGATGAAGTTTATTGTCCCCTGGGGATCGTTGGGAAAGGACTGCACCAATGCCAGAGTCGGAAGCGTCAACCTCCACTATGAACTGACGAGATGGATCAGGATGAGAGAGAACTGGTGCTGAAATGAAGAGCTTCTTGAGGGTGGAGAAGGCAGTTTCGGCCTCTGAAGACCACTTGAATGGAATGGAAGTGGAAATGAGACGAGTTAAAGGGGCAGCCTTCCTACTATAGTCTTTAATGAAGCGGCGATAAAAATTTGCGAATCCCAGGAATCTTTGGAGCTGCTTGCGTGACTCCGGGGAAGGCCACTCTGCCACTGCTTTAACCTTCTCTGGATCAGCCTTGAGTTGTCCCTGCTCAATTACAAAACCCAAAAAGTTAACGGAAGCAGCATGAAATTGACACTTTTCTGCTTTAACATAAAGCTTATTGTCCAGGAGTCGCTGTAGCACAAGACGAACGTGTTGAATGTGTTGGGGAAGGTTTTCAGAGAAAATGAGAATATCGTCCAGGTAAACAAACACAAACTTATTTAACATGTCTCTGAGAACATCATTAACTAGGGACTGAAAAACAGCAGGAGCATTGGTGAGACCAAAAGGCATGACTAGGTACTCAAAAATGACCTATCGGGGTGTTAAATGCGGTCTTCCATTCATCCCCTTTACGAATGCGGACCAGATGATAGGCATTTCTGAGATCCAATTTAGTAAAGACTGTTGCTTTGTGAAGTGGTTCAAATGCTGAGTCAATGAGAGGCAAAGGGTACTTGTTTTTAACAGTCATTTCATTCAGTCCACGATAGTCAATGCAAGGTCGTAAGGTTTTGTCTTTCTTATCGACAAAGAAAACCCTGCAGCAACTGGAGAGGAAGAGGGACGAATCAGGCCGGCAGCTAGTGAATCCTTAATATAAAGTTCCATAGCCTCCCTTTCAGGACGGGACAATTTGTACAGCCGGGAAGAGGGCAGGGGGGCCCCAGGAAGTAAATCTATAGCGCAATCATAAGGACGGTGTGGGGGAAGGGATAGCGCTCTCAGTTTACTGAAAACTTCACCCAAATCATGATAGTGGCTGGGAACAGAAGTGAGATCAGGGGGGCTGGGCAGTGGCCTCGTAGAATTTTCAGAGGTAACAGCAGACTGAAGACAGTGTGAATGGCAAAATACACTCCAGCTCAGCCTGTTAACTGACCAGTCAATGTTAGGATTGTGAAGTTTAAGCCACGGAAGGCCTAACACAATTTGAGCATTGGGAGAGGAAATGATAAGGGGCTGGATAGTCTCCTTGTGGTTACCTTGCAACAGAAGTGTAATAGGGGCAGTGCGATGTGTAACTTGACCTAAGAGTTTCCCGTTTAAAGCATTAATGTCCCTAGGAGGCATAAGGGGCTCAGTGGCGATTTTTGCTTCGTCAATAAGAGTGGAATCAATAAAATTGTCATCTGCTCCAGAATCAACAAGAGTCAAGAGGGGAATGGACTTACTTTGCCAAAGAATAGAGGACTGAAGTTGGAGCCGATCGGGATTGTATGACTGGGGAGAGAATGTATGGCTCACCAGGACCTCTCCACTTACTGATGAGCCCTCTCTTTTGGTCGCAGCGGGCAAGAGCGGATGAAGTGCCCATTTTGACCACAGTAAATGCACAAGCCAGATCCTTGACGGCGGAGACGTTCAGCAGACGACAGGCGGGTGCGGCCTAACTGCATAGGCTCTTCAGCAGGCACATGGTCTGGAGGGCTGGAAGGTACAGAAGAACTAGTTGAGACAGGCAGGGAAGCAGAAAACTGAGGGGGGAAACTTCTTGGGGTTAATTGGCGGAGGACCTCTCTCGTCTCTCCCGAAGCCTATTATCAAGACGAATGGCAAGAGTTACCAGTTCCTCGAGAAGTTGTTTCATCACGGGCTGCTAACTCGTCTTTGACATTTTCAGCCAAACCCCTTATAAAAACCGCTTGCAGAGCAGTATCGTCCACCCAGATTCTGCAGCCAGGATTCGAAATCCACTGCATATTGTGCCACGGAGGATGACCCTGGTTAGCGCTAGCAAACGTTTAGCTGCTTCCTTCCCCTTTAAAGGGTGATCAAAAACTCGCCTCAGCTCTTCAGTAAAGGCTGTATAGGATTGGAGAATTAAAGAGTTACTTTCCCATACAGCTGTAGCCCATTGGGAAGCTTTTCCAGACAGTAAACTCAGGAGAAAAGCAATACGGGACTTATCTGTGGCGTAGGTGGATGGCTGCTGGTCGAACACCAAGGAGCACTGAAGTAGAAAACTGCCACAAGCACCTAGGTCTCCGGAGTACCGTTCTGGTGAAGGGATGTGCGGCTCCCGGGGGCTGAAGTTCGGAAAGGGCTGGTCTGGAAGGCCGGAGGCCTGAGACTGAGGTGCGGCAGGAGAAGCAGCAAGTTGAATGGAGAGCTGGCTCATTTGATTACCAAGGTGGGCCACATTTGCAGATAATTCAAAAAGTCTCTCAGTAATTTCCTGAAGATTGCGGTCATGCTGGCCAACCAAAGCTCCTTGGGAAGCCAGCGCCTGCCTAACATGGTCTTGGTCTGTTAGATCCATGTGGCCAGATTATTCTGTTGTGGCTCAATGGTGCGGATCCAAAAAGGACACAAGACTTAGAAAACAAAAGATTTATTGACCAGTACTGGAAGGTTCAGTTCTTTATGAAGTCCTGGGTTTGAAGTAGTGCAGAGAAGTGGAGCAGGCGGAATAGCAGACTAGAGTAGGCAGGAGCAGGCTGGACAGAGGAGCACAGGTAAGTACCGGGACAGCAGGCGGGAGCAGACTGGACCGAGGAGCACAGGTGAGTATCAGGATAGCAGGCAGGAGCGGAAGCTTGAAGTTCTGTGACAAAAACAAATCTCAATTACGGAGTTCAGGGACAAGATAAAAAAATTCAAAAGCAGCGCAGCCAAAATTCACCGTCAGGTAGACTAATAATCTGGCGTCGACTGGTTGGAGAGCTGGGCCTTAATAGTCCCCTCAATCACTGGAAAGTGAAGCCAGGTGAGTAGAGGCAGGAACAATCTCCGCCCAGCAACAGCTCCCAGCAAAGCTCCGCCCACACACACAAAGGAAAGGGGGAATAGTGGAGAGAGAGGAGTCACAGGCAGGGCCATGACAACTTTCACTGCTCCGTCCAGAGCCTCCTCAAACAGCTCTGTGTTTAAATTATTCTGTATTTTACATTTGTACACATAGGGTAATGATTACATTTGAAGCTGATTGTTGTTACCCATTCAGTGCATAAGAAGAGTCTGAATCACACAGGTCAGAATATGACACAAGTACGTGGATCCCATTCACTGACTAAAGTGCTCTTCTGCTGCCAACGAGGGACTTTACTGTGAGGTAAACTAATTGGCAGAAGCACCGGAGTGACGTCAAATTTGCTCAAAATTTCAGGCTCTCATTCAGTGCGCACAGGCCCAGCAAAGGGAAAGGCAAACAAATGAACAAAATAATGAAGTAAGACTACGTTTTACATTATTACCATAAATATACCATGTAGAAACACTGTCATTTGTACACAATATGTGAAACATATGGCCAAAAATAAAATTGATTTTATGTTGTTTTTTTTTTATCTGGGTCAAGTCAGGGGGTATATACTTCCATTCCTTGTCTGTCAAAACAAATTGACCTCTTTTTCTCTTATTTTTAGTATGCAGTTTTTAGTAGAGCAGCTCTTCAGATTATTGATGCATTTATAATATTATATTAATATTTTGTTCCCCTTCAAATCTTTTTTGATTTATATGCCCTAATAACATTTGTTATCAGAAGGCTGTATTGGTCATCGTTGCTTTGTTACTTTCCTGGTTGTCATAACTCATCTGTAAGTCCTGTCTATAACCTGGCCCTGCCATATAAATTGTCAGGATATTTGTGAGTTCACAAACCCTTCAGAATCCATGTGGGCGTGTGCCTCTGTCAGGGCTGCACCGGCCACTGTGTGCTGGACCAATCACAACGCTGCATAGTGGTATGGGCGGAAAACGGACGTACTTTGGCCTATTTCAACACATTTAAGGACTATTTTGCTTTTGAAATCGTGCCATAGAAGTGCTTTGTGCATTTGAGGATGAGGAAGAAGTCTCTGCTTTTCTCTCAATTGTGGATTCATTGATTTCTCGGCTTGTTCCACTTTTGCAACGCCAATCAGTTCAAATGTTTGTCATGACGTTACACATTTTCCCGAACGACATCAACGCGGGCCTGTCCAGATTGATAATTCAGAGTGATACACATCAATTTGGCCTGAGCAGGTTAGTTAGTCTAAGCCAAAGGATTTCTTCAATTTATCAAAGCTTTTCATTGGCTTTTACTTTATAATCTGATACCTATTGTTATCCAGGTCTTTTTATTTTTGTTTATTTATTAACCTTTATTAAACCAGGAAAGAACCCATTGAGATCGAAACCTCTTTTTCAGCGTGACCTGGGGCAATCTTTAGGTGTTGTTTGGTGCAAAATCTTGGTCATAAGAGAACCATTTTAAGATTTTAACATCTTTGTTTAGTTTGTATGTTTTGATTAGCCTTTTCCAGGTAATAAGTATAGTTTTTACCCAGTGATTCTCTACCTCTTCCATTTCACCCAGTCGTTTATCACCTGTGAGGCCTGTGCAGGAGTCGCACCAGTACATCAGTGCTGTGGTCTGACCTGAGATAAAGCAACTCTTAAGACTCTTTTGATGGCTGTTTTTAATCGCATACGAGGTTTTTTTTTGCCTGGCCATATGAACCTGGAAATTGTTTTGTCATCAAATATCCAACTGGGGATAGAAGAGAGGGAAGCAGATAAAGCAGAACATTCATTTTAATAGCTTCAACCCTTGACTAACTGGATAAAATCTAAAATTTTAAGGTCTTTCTTTACGGCGGCAACGAGAGGTATACTTTTGATCCAAAACTGAGAATTACACCAAAAAATAACAGATCTTTTCCAATCCAAGCAGACTGGGCCTGTGTTCACTGTGTTCTGAGAGTGAATCTCTTATCACAGGGGGATTCATTATTTTCAGAACAATTACAAAGTCGTTTTGAGTGTTCGCCTTAAATGCTCTGCATACTGTACTCCATTATCTGTAATAAACAGTAATTTGGCTAATGTGAAAATAAGCTGTATAGACGAGTTTGAACACTTCATATTTAGTCTGACCTGTGTCTGCTTCCACCAGGCTGTCGGAGGCACAATTAGCTCTGGAGCCTTTAGAAGCCGAGGCAGGAGTAACAGAAGTGGCCCAAGCCTCGGCGCTCCACTGATGCCAGGCTCTGTAATTAGTTTGAAATGACTGCTCCCCATTCCAGTGTGTTCTGGGAGCTTTTCCTTTTATCAAAAGCAATTTTGTTAAAGGGAGGTGGGCTGTCTGTGTGACGGGCACAGACCTGCTGCCTGTGCTGTGCAGGCTCACTCCTCATCAGGGTGTGCTTTAAACTCTGCAGACTGTTTGACAATCACTGTAGGTCTGCTGCAGGTAGCACAAGCTCCACATGTGAAAGCCAGCACTGCTCTAAGACCAGCACGAGGTAAGACTGGGACAGACTGTGTTATGGGCACAGTGTAATGAGGATCAGATCAGAGACAGACCTTTGGCTTTAGTTCCAACTGGTTTTACTCACAGAACGTGGCTATCAGGGACTCATTTGGCCTTCTGATGTGACAGCCGGCCATTGGTTCATGCCAGACACGTGACCTATACGCCAACCGCAGCAACACATTACATCATGCAAAAGTGCATCTGCATTTTTATATCGAGTGTAACTTTGACTTTGAATTTGTTGCAGCAAGTTGTGCAATAAATGCTACAAGTCAAACATAATGAACTCGATGAAATATTCTAACAACTGAGACTTGGTCTGTACGTGTCTGAAACTGTCCCAGTGTTTGGTAATAGTGCAACACTAAAAGTGTATTACAATTGTTATGTGATTTTGAGCTTTTTGTGCTTACTTTGATGAAAGTCAGTTAAAAGTCCATGGAAAGTAATGGAAAAGCCGTTCTAAAGCCCTGATTGCCGGCACCCAACATATGTTAATAATTTCTGTGATATTAAAAAGGTAATGTAGAGAGAGTTAACACTTGTCGCTTCTCGTAGAAACAATATGTTGCCAACCAGCCCCTAAATTCTTTTGTGTGTGGCATAAACCAAAACGCTGACATGAGAGCAACTTGAGTCCAACCTGTAAAAACCTATTAACATAAAGGGGCTGTACTTTTTCATAGAATAAAGTAAAATCTGTTTTACCCCAGTACAGATATTTTGTAAAAGCAGCTCTTCAAAATGAGACAGCTATGTTCTGGCAGCATCTAATTATACTATTATTCTAGTTATCGTTCTATCCTCAGGGAGCAGGAAGAGTGCTGATAGCATGCTAGTTGATGTTAGCTCTACCATGACACCAAAATAGTCATGTCAAAATTTGTTCTCTCCCTCTGAAAGTAGTAAAACGCGGAGAACGTTTTTAAGACTGTAAAAATGAAGTACATAACTAGGTGTGAAAAGCGTGTGTGCTGTGCTCAGACACAAAGCCCCGCCTTCCATCGCTGCATAATCACCCTGTTCAAATCTCATCATTTCTTAGAAAACTCTGCCCCGTCTCATTTGGAGCTTTATTGCCCAGAAGTCAAATGGGTGTAATAAATATGAGAATAGAATAATTCCATGTCCCCGCGCCTATTACTTATGTCTTCATAATGTAGAGGAGTGTATTAAGCCCGCAATTAGGATTTCATTAAAATCTATAAATGGAGCTTCATTTAGAGTAGATGAATTAGCATAGGCATATATCTGTGAGTGTGTCTGGGACCAGTCTCTCTGTCTCTCTCTCTCACACACACACTAACACACACTAACACACACACTAACACACACACACAGACACACACACACACACACACACACACACACTAACACACACACACTAACACACACACTAACATACATACACACACTAACACACACAGACACACGCACACACTAACACACACACACTAACACACACACTAACATACATACACACACTAACACACACAGACACACGCACACACTAACACACACACCCACTAACACACACACACACACTAACACACATGCACACACACAAACTAACACATACACACAAACACACACGCACACACACACTAACACACACACGCATACACGCACACACACACACACACACTAACACACACACACACAAACACTCTCACACACACTAACACTCTCACACACACACACACACACACTAACACACACGCACACACACACACACTAACACATACACACACAAACACACACACACACTAACACACACTAACACACACTAACACAAACACACACACACTAACACACACACAAACACACACACTAACACACACACACACACTAACACTCTCACACACACACACTAACACACACGCACACACACACACTAGCACACACAGGCGCACACATTAACACACACACACACACTAACACACGCACACTAACATACACAGACACACTAACACACAAACACAGATGCACACACACACACACACACTAGCACACACACAGACGCACACAGACACACACACACACAGATGCACACACACACTAACACAAACACACACACACTCACACACACACACACTAGCACACACACACACACACACACACAAGCACAGACACACACACACACTAGCACACACACAGACGCACACACTCACACACACTAGCACACACACACTAACACAAACACACACACACACACACCACACCACACACACACACACACCACACCACACACATACACACACACACACACCACACATGCACACACACACACACACACACAGACTCACACACACAGACGCACACACACACACTAGCACACACACACTAACACAAACACACACACACACACACACACACATTTGGACACACTGTGTTTTGTGAAAGGGACTCATGAGTGGAGCGTTCAAACTGCACCTTAAACTGTGGATGAAGAGAAACCAAGTCAGTGAGCACTTCTAACCGACCTTTTATTGTCCTGAGTGGATTCTTGTAATGATTTGTAATCGTCATCTGTGTAACCTGCCTCAGGACAACAGATGGAAATAAACATTTTTTTTTCTATAATGTGTCATATTTACATTGTAATGTGTCCATTAATGTGCACTGTCCCTATTAAAAATAAAAATAAATAAAAATAGACATCTACACAAGTGGAGTGTACCTCACGGAGACCTGGGGTTTAGTCCCACAAAGCCAAAGGGCTCCATGGAGTGACTACATTCCAGTCCTCACAATGTGCTAAATCCCACACAGCACACACAGTGTTCCTTTCAAAGCTGATCAGTTTACTCTACATATTGAGCGAATGTATCTCGGCGCCACATGTTTCTGGGAAGTGGCGCTGCACCTTTGTGAGCAGAGAGGAGCTGGAAGACCTACACAGAGCAGCGTCTGCCAAAGGACGAACACAATATCCATATTAATATTTCACCATTCCCCTTTGACTCCATTGAGCCGGACCAGAAGAGCTGTGAGTGGCAGCTCCGAACCAGCGTCTGCGCTCAGGGTCAGTCCAACAAGAACAACACAACAACATGGGGACATGCTCACATTTAGCTGACCCTGATTTGAGTCACAAGTCTGTCACATCTGGGAGTGTGTTCTGAAGCTTAGAGGAGGAGGACCTCTCTAAGCAGATTAACGAAACAATTGTGAATGAAGCTAAATACAACTCCAGGTATGTTTTTGATGAGGGGGAGAACATGTTTAAAAAAGTGGGGGGAAAAATTCCTTTTGCATAATATGTGTTCGTAAAAGGTAAGATCAGTTCATTTGAATATCCTTTACACTAAGGTTCTGCCTGAGCATAAAAGTGCATTTGTTTACTGACTCATGATGGGAATATGAAAAAAAAGTTGCTGTCTATCTGAGAAATGAATGGTTATGTTTGTATAGTTCACAGAGACATTCCATGAACAGAAAAGCACTTCATTGATTTCCATGAAAGCTCAGAGATCTCCGTTGTACAATAGAACTATAAAGACCTCTCTTTCACACATTATATAAAAAATATGTCATTGTGTGCTTCCTGCGCGGTGCTGTCAGCCTCAGCGGCTCTCTGGAATGTGCAAGTGACTAGACACACACAGAGAGGCCTTGCCATTCCCAAATTTGAGTGATTTACCAAAAATGTCCAATAGAGTTTGCAAAAAAAGTTTCATGATGTTTATTTTTAGATAAAGAATATCCTGCCATAATCATTAAAGACATTTAATATGACACTGCTCACGTTTATTAACAGTTAAATTGTGTTTTCACAAACATTGAGCTAAGATTTAACTTAAAACAAATATGTTTAAAGAGTAAAAGATGGGGACACTTGAGTGTGGTGCGAGTGAGTTTAGTGAATAAACCTGTGCGTTATGTTCTCATACTTTAATAATGTGCTTCAGTTTGGATCGAGCTCCTCTCCAGACTTTACTTCAGAATCTGCCAAAACTCAATAGTTACAAGAACCTTCTCTGTATCTTTAACAAACCAAACCAAATGAAAGGGCCTCAAGAGACATTCATGGCTGTTTGTATCATAATAAACCTGGCTGATTACGATGAAAAATATTAAGAAAATGTTATTAATTGTACAGAATAAATAAGCGAAACACAACGCTTTTGATTTTGTTCTATAAATCATGACGACCTATGACCTCATGTGTTTCAAATGTGTGTCTTTTAAATAAACACTTATGATTGCATGGTTCTGTGTGGGCTTGGCTCGAGGCGTGATGCAGCACTCTTTGAAAAGAACTTGAGAAGTGTGCATTCTGGATCCAGGCAATCTTTCAAGTGCTTTTGTATGTAATATTTATAAGCCACCTAAAAAATAATCTTTGTTTCTACCTTCCCTGGGCTTCCTTTCAAACATGAGCAGAGTCAAGAGTAGAGCATGACAACCAGCCCCTGAGTTTATCTGCTAATAAAGAAATGTAACATATGAACTTAAGTACATTTCTTTTTTCTCCTATCAAAGGGCAAAGAGGTGTTAAAGAGCTGCATGTAGCTCTCCAGACGGTGGCTGGAGACAAATGTCCTAGATGTTCTTACAGAAGCTCGTTCTGTAAGAACCGTGTGCGCTTGTTTTAAGAGTGGTCAGAGATTCTTTCTGTCCGCTGAGTCTTTTAGCAACCTTTCCTGAGGACACACTCTGGTCAGTCGTGTCTGCTGACCTGCCGAGCTGTGTGCTGCAGGTGTGCATATCAAACATGGACTATGGAAGTTTTAATTGGGCTGAGCAGTGGTGTGGAGGTTTTTAAAGACTTCTTTTGTGAGGTCAGAGTGCTCCAGTCACTGTCTATCATTGTTCTTATCTTCAGCAGGATCAGAGGAACACTACAGTCCCAGAGTCAAGCTGGAGGAAGCATGTCCCATGTGCCTCAGGAGATAGAGCAGTCACCCTGTAACCAGGAGCTTTTTTTCAATGTAATTACAAGATATTAATGGTGTAAACATGCCAGATTATAACCATAGGCTGTTTTCCATCTTTTGCCCCACATTCACTCTCACTGCACTCTTATTCATGCACCAGCGTACACCGATCACTGGACACTTCACTGGGTGAAGTGTTTTGCCCAAGGACACAACGGCACTTTGTGCTACAGCCACTGTCGCCCCCTTGTGCCACCTGGTGTTCACAGCAGTCTCCCATCCAAGTACTTTCTGAGATCTGATGAGATCAGGCACTGACGAGCAGGACATTATCTGCATTATTTCTATTGTTCTTGTCCATTAAACCTGCTTTAGAACCTCTGCTCTGGCCTCTCATGTTTTAGAACTCAGAATAATGTGCTCTCCTACTGTATTTGGATGGGAGACCGCTGTGAGGAGGCTGTGGCTTTAGTGCTGTTGTGCCTAAATGCAACCCATTTCCCCCACATTGCCTTATCAGTGTGTGAGTATTGGTCGGAGCCTCGCTTCCGTCAATGTTAGATTTATTTCCATAGCACATTTACAAAAGCACCAGCTGCCCACTATATATAAATATATATCAAATAGATCAAACATACAGCGTTGTTGTAGCAGTGCACACCTGTCACTCTGACACCAGATGGCACCTAAAAGGTGCTCCCTCTACCTTCTCAGAGCCCGATCAGTGCAACGTTACGCTCTGGTTTCTGGTGTAAAGCTCCTGCGTGTACCTGTTTGATGGCTAAACTCCACTGTCAGTCACCTCACTGTCCACCATTTGTTTGGTCATATGCCCCGCCTGCCATAGATTGTGAGTCGCATTGCATCACAAAGTGGTAATGTGTGGTCCTTCAGCTTCTGCGTGCAGCTGGGAATGAGCTACTCTAGTTTATTTGAGCCTTCTCTAAGTTGAGAGAGTTGTTTTTAAAATTGAATATTTTGTGATTTTTTCTACTGTGTTGACTGTATTGGCCACTGCCTTGGCCAGGTCTCACCTCCTGCTTAAATAAAGGTATAAATTCCAATAAAAGAAAAGGTGCTGTTGTTGCATATTTTTATGTTAAGTTTATGTTAAGCACCACTTGAATCGCCACATTGTGTTAAAAGCCTAAGCAAAGAAATGTATCGTAAGAGCAGACTGAAAAGACTGAGCAGCTGTGATACGCTGAACTGAACTGTTCCACAGCAAAGGTCCATCTCAGAACAAATGGTTTTCAGGGCCCAAGCCATTTAAGCATAAAAAACACACATCAGAATCTTGAAACTCAATCCTAAATGTGACAAGAAGCCAATGGAGGGAGGCAATCAGAAGGCTGAGGTGCTCACGGATTCTTGTTTCTGTCAGTGGCATTTTAGATTTGCTGTAGGTGTCAGTCTGCCCCGAGGCAGCTCTGGCTACAATCATAGTTTACCACCACCTAGTGTGGAGTGTATCAGTGATGCACACAATTCTAAAGCGACTTACAGAATCTGGAAAATGAATGGACAAGACTAATACATTATTATTAACGATCGATCGTACGACTAACACATTGTTAGATTAGTTTAGATTAGGTGTCTGTTGCCATCACTGGGGCCTGACACATTTTGAAAAGACAAATTAACCCTAACCCTAACCCTGTAGCCTTTGAGTATTGAATCTTCAAACAGTCACATGAGCGCCTCCTGCTTCCTGTCTTTACATAGATTTACAATTAGAGATCTGTTCTGAAGGAGACGACTTCAGCTAAACGAATCAGTGCTTCCTTTTTGCATTATTCAGTCAAGGACTTCTGGACTAATTACTACACACCTCCAGATTTTTCATAATGTCTCCTTTCACTGCGTCACATCCACATGGTTAATATTTAAGCTGTTTATGTAACCGAAACATTTCATTTTATTCTGACCAAAAAACTATTCTTCACTTTCTTGTCAGGCTTTTTATGCAGCTCCTTAAATCTCCAAATTCTCAGACAAAAGACGCTCTTGAGCCTTATTAGCATGTCTCATTCATTAGTCACTCTTCCTCTTTGTAGCGCGAGTTTGTGGAAGCCATTTCAGAAGTTTTTTTTCTTGGCAAATGATGTGAGCGTGCGGGAAGCTGGGCCCACCGTTCTGAGCAGCTTTTTCATAAGAGAGATGCCCTAATCTGAGCGAGGCTGCAAGGGAGAATTGGATGCCAGTGAGAATGATTCCCGGCTCGTGTGTCTGTGTGTGTGTGTGTCTGTACTCGTGTGTGTGTGTGTGCCTGTGTGTGTGTGTGTCTGTGTGTGTGTGTGTGTGTGTGTGTGTGTGTGTGCTTGTGTGTGTGTGAGTGTGTGTCTGCGCCTGCGTGTGTGTGTGTCTGCGCTCGTGTGTCTGTGTCTGTGCTAGTGTGTGTGTCTGTGCTTGTGTGTGTGTCTGTGCTTGTGTGTGTCTGGGCTTGTGTGTGTGTGTGTGTGTGAGTGTGTGTGTGTGTCTGTACTCGTGTGTCTGTGCTAGTGTGTGTGTCTGCGCTTGTGTGTGTGTGTCTGTGCTAGTGTGTGTGTCTGCGCTTGTGTGTCTGTGCTAGTGTGTGTGTCTGGGCTTGTGTGTGTCTGTGCTTGTGTGTCTGTGCTAGTGTGTGTGTCTGTGCTTGTGTGTGTGTGTCTGTGCTTGTGTGTGTCTGCGCTTGTGTGTG
>CM033622.1:43337286-43359786 GCA_019453435.1 Rhinogobius similis | reverse complement strand
GTCTGTGCTTGTGTGTGTGTGTGTGTCTGTGCTTGTGTGTGTGTCTGTGCTTGTGTGTGTGTGTGTGTCTGTGCTTGTGTGTGTGCGCTTGTGTGTGTGTGTGTCTGTGCTTGTGTGTGTGTCTGTGCTTGTGTGTGCGTGTGTCTGTGCTTGTGTGTGTGTGTGTGTGTGTGTGTCTGTGCTTGTGTGTGTGTGTGTGTGTGTGTCTGTGCTTGTGTGTGTGCGCTTGTGTGTGTGTGTGTCTGTGCTTGTGTGTGTGTCTGTGCTTGTGTGTGCGTGTGTCTGTGCTTGTGTGTGTGTGTCTGTGCTTGTGTGTGTGTGTGTGTGTGTGTGTTTAACCATGGCAGAGATGTGATGCCTGCTGTCACCTCTCTACTATTTCTTGTATTTATAGTCTTCTTGTTCTCTGGTCTCCTTCTTCAAGTGTTGTACAGTTCACTGACATAAAACATGTTCAAGTATAAATAGTTCATCAGCAGAAAAGTCTTTGCACAGAATTGGAACCGATGTGCAGCTCCAAGTGTCTTCAAGAGCTCCACTCACACTCTGCACCTCAAATGGAAAACAGTACATTTGGACTTTATTTGAAGATGGACCTTTTTGACCGACTTTGGACCAAATGGGACTTTTACGCAAAATTTGCCATGATTTTATCAGATGTCTTGTGTTCATTTCTTTTCTCTTCTTTTTACTCTCTTTGTGTCATGTTTTATGCTTTATGTGTTTAAAATTCAAACATTAACTAAAATTTAAAAGAAAGGACCTCACCTCACTTTCAAATAGATATATCAAGTGACTGAAATTGTTGTATCAAAATAATCCATGTCATGATTACCATTAGAATGCACTTTTGACTGCAGCAAAAAGCAATAACAACACACTGTCAAGGACCGGAGTGAAATAATTTAATTTAAACTTTTACAAAATGAAAAAAAAAAAACACTTTTACCGGTAATTTAAATATGAATTTACCAGACACTGTGAAACATTGAAGAGACGTATGACAGACTGATTTTCTTTGGACAACTCTATAAGAGTGCATTTACAGTACACTTTTGATTCAAAGCTGGATCCATTTGCCTGGATAGAACGGTTTGATCGGGTGATTGTGAATGAACAATCAAACTCTGATCCAGGCCGAAGAAGAGAACAGTGAAAGGTCCAACTGAATCGAACTCTGCCGCAGTTTGTTTGGTTTGACCAGACCAGACCAGACAAGGAACAAAACCACAAAGTGAGCCACGTGGAGACACGTGAGGATCAGAATCAACACAAACGGCTGTGTACAGATCAATAACGAGACAAAAAGACGTGAAAAAAACAGGAGCACCACAAAGACTGCTTCAATTATAACACATTTTTATCGGGCAAAAATAAATCACCATTTCAAGTGATTACTTACAAATGTTTGTTTAAAGCTAATTGGAACCAAATCATAAAAAAGTAACAATTAAACTAACTTTAATGCAGACAAAGTAATAAATCTATGTCATATGATATGCCATATATTTCAGAGCCTGTGTTTATCACACAGTTGAGATTTTATCACATTTTCTTTAACCTGGGCATTTGGAGCCCTGGCCCTGCCATTTGAATTCTCTTGAGTTCACAAACTCTTGAAAACCATTTGGACAGTCTCCCGCTGTTGGCTTTGAGTCTTTGTGCTGGACCTATCACAGCGCTGCATTGTGGTTTGGGCAGAAGTCAAAAGGACAAACCTAAACAAACATGGCGACACAGACGGACGTACTTCAGCCAAATTCACATTTACAGACTATTTTGCTTCCGAAAAAGTGCACATAGAAGTGCTTTGTGCATTTGAGGACGAGGAAGAAGTCAGTTCAAATGTTCAACTAGATTTCTTCTCCGGCTTGTTTCGCTTGTTCTGCTTTTGAGACGCTGTGACCAGTGAGTTCAAATGTTCGTCATGATGTCACGCATTTTCCCGCCAGCTTTCTGCGAGAGCCTGTCCAGATTGATAATGTGTCGTGATCCACAGATCACTCTGGCTTGAGCAGATTAGGGCGTTCAGACCTTGCACTTCTCTCTCCACCAGAAGTAAACCAAGTGCTCTGCACTCCGATACCTCAGTTCAGCTCACACTGAGCCTGCACACGTGGGGCAGGTTGTACACATATAGGGCAGGTTGTTGGGCAGGTTGTGCACACGTGGGGCAGGTTGTGCACATATAGGGCAGGTTGTTGGGCAGGTTGTGGATTAGATTAGAAAAAGACAAATAATGCATCCAAACACTGCTAAAGTCCTGCTCCAAGTCTGTTTATGTGACGCAGATCAGGCAGAGTTTATCTGCAATTCCTTTGCAATCCACACGTCTGACTCACCTCAGTGTCTCTCTCCTCACAGCTCCACGCAGCCTCTAGTGGTGCTCAGGATCTCTGCCTCTGTGCCACTAAAAATAAACAGCCAAACCAAATTCATTACTGGTTAAATGAGCTCCAACTGCCTTTGACTGCTGCTAATGGTGTGCTTTGTGCCAGTCGTTTGGCCTTTACTCGCTGCCCCTGGCTCCATCTGAATTCCGCTGCTGCAGCCGAGCGCCGGAGTGTGCACACAAATGAGCCACTCCGCTCAGTCAGAGCGGATGCCTTTATTACAGGAAACTTTCATTGTAACTGTCATTTTAGATTCAAACATTTGATTTGTTTGGATTGGAGAATGCTGTGGTTTGGGTGTAGGTCGCCGTCTACACAAAGAGCAGATCACATTCAATAATGCTTACCGTTTGAAAGACATTCAAGCACTTCTATTCTGTTAATTTTCTTAGTATAATATATACTTTATGTAAAATCATTAGCACTCAGCTCACACCAAAGCAGTATCATCATACAAGTGCAGCATGTGCCGAAGACTAAATGCTGTTCCCACTGTTCACTTGGGAGTGGATTTGTTTGGTGTGAAAAGTATCTCCACTTCTTCACTGGAGTGGTTTATTTTTAGGCTCATACTTTGAGGATAGCAAAAGGGCTAGCTTTAGCCACGCCTCACAGACTTGGAATTACTGCATGGGCCCCTCAAGACCTGAGGCTCAGAAACCCCAACCTGTGCGCCTTTAAGTGGATATGATCAGGAAGGAATGTTTTCAATACTAGACTAAGGTTGACACTGTTGAAAAGAGTAAATTACAAGTGTAGTGGTGCGGGTGAGGCGTGCCCCCGCTCTACTGTATAAAGTGCCCTCGCGCTCTTGTTCGGCCCACCTGACCTCTCCACCTCTGACGTCAGACGCCGACAGGAGCCGAGCCACTTGGAGCCGGTGTAACCAGCGTGTAACCAGCGTTTTATGCTTACAAAATGATTAAAAGTCAAGTCGTCGAGTCAAAAGCATCAAGCCCCGACGACACAAACGTTAAGTATTACTGGTGAGTGGTGAAACCGTACAGGGTGTGATGTGTGTAAAGCTAAGGTAGCTGTTGTTTTTAGCTTGTGTATGTGTTGGCATTGGGTGTTGGATCCCCTAGTGAACAGGGATGACGTTGTTCAACATAAATAAAAAGGGATTTAAATGGATTGTATCATAGTAGGTTAGACTCATCTGACCCCTCCTTACCACTCGTAATGCTACACAAGCCACACCTTAATTCTTATTTACTGGCACTTCATCTGCTTTTACACAAGAACTCTTGAACAAGTATGGAGCATAATGAAGTCCAGGTCATAAACTGGTAGACATAGCTGTTTGTAATGTTGGAGTACACGTGAGGATTTGATTTCATTGGATTAAAGAGAGAAAACAATGCCTAAATAATTTGTCTTACACAATGGCCTTTGAGAGGCTTCTTCAAAGCACATTAGCTGCTGAAGGCCTGTTATCCTCTGCTCCATCTGCTCTGACAGTTTGGATAGATGTATTTTTCAGCACCCCAGTGTAACAGCATCAAAGGCTGAGTCTGACCAGGACAAAGGCAGGGTAAGCACAGCTGTAGGCTCCGACACACACCACAGGGCTGTGTGGGAGCTACAGCTGCCATTCACGGCACAGCACAACATTTGCTCACCTGTGCAGAGATTGGTGAGCAGCAAAGGTAGTGGCTCGTGGTATGGGGGATGTGCTGGTTTAATTCAATGATTTAAAGGGTCTACTTGATTTTTACTGTTTTGAAACGTGAAAAACAGCACAGAGCGAGTTTTGCCGTCACGGATGAATTGTAGAAAAGGTTTCAAAGGTCGTCATCGGGAGACTGTTTTGAAAATCCAATACGTTTCGACTTCCATCCAAAAGTCATTGTCAGTAAGTGCGCCTGGTCTGAGAACTTTGGTTTTAATGCAACTCTGAGCTGTGAAAGCCCTGTGACTGCTCAGAGTGGCATATGCACCAGAAATCTCAGAACACTCCTGGACAAATGAGGGAGTGTCATGGGTAAAGCTAACAAACATTAGCATGCGCTTCCTCCTTCCTGGAAAATAACACACAATATATCTCTACGGGGACAACACAGGGTTTACTTCACTACATGCCAAAATAGAAAATCTAGTTGTTTTCAGCTACATGCCCTTTCACAACCAGTCAAAACATCAGCAACAAACTTTACCTCATGAGGCTGTAAGAACTGTAAGAGACACACAAAGAACAGTGATGGAGCTCCTCAGATGTGTTCAAAAGTGAAACAAACAAAAACGAATGTCTTCTCCATCGTCAATGCAAGATCTTGGCAGTAAAATAATGCAACACTGGAATGAAATGAGTCTGTTGATATTGCATAAGCAGCGGATGTGTGCTGTAACATTAGAGTATGATATGTTTGTGGAACTAGTCTTAAGCATATAAAGATGAGGTTCACCATTTGTGGATCATACGTTTGGAGATTTCTTTCAAAAATAGGCATTCTCCCATAGACCTACTGCCCTTCATCTGAAATTATGACATCATCAAAATTCTAAAAGGTGAATGTGCCTCATAACAGCACTGCTGCCTGTGACATGTACAAGTCCACAGTTCACAGAAGAGAGTGTAGAAGTAACTCCGCATTCTTTGTACAAAGAGCATTGTGAGGCAGAGCTGTTGCACTGATGCGGCTCTTGCATCAGACGTTTGACACATCACACAAAGACGAGCTCCGATTGTAAATCTGAGGCAACACCACAGGCTTCTGGCTGTGAAAACGGAAAAGTTTGGTTATTTACCTCAGCTACAGTTAATACAGTCCACTTTATCTGTGCACATAAACAAGGCCAAGGTCAGGATCTGGGTTTGTACAAATGACAGAAAATAATGCATTATGTAAAAAGGAGAAAGGTTATGTTCTGAATTTGTCCTTGAAAATGTTTTTTATTATTTTAAATATGGGAGAAAGAACAGACCGAACATAAAAATAGTCTTTACATCTTACCAGGGTCAAAGTCATACTGTCATGGCTGTAAGTGGCAGCCTTGAACTTTTTGCAGAAAATGATTTTTTTTCTCCCCAAAACGTATTGCAATTCCATTTTTTGCTTTATACATGTTGATTTCCTTTGTGAGGAAAAATAAATTCAAATAATTTCACTCAAAACTCCAAAAGGAGGCTGGACAACATTATTGGTTCAACATATTCACCAGTGTGGATAAATAACTTACTTTAGACCCACCTGGGGCAAGGAACAGGTGTGGGCAAAAGAAAAACGACAAGTCTTTTTGGAGAAAAATACTAGATTTTCTAGGAAAACCTCCAGCCACAAGAACAGTTTCTATCCCTCTGCTGTTGGAATCATGAACACTTTATAACATCTGCCACTAACAATCAGAGGGTAAAAGCAGCTCTCTATCTGCACTGCTACATTTGCACTACTGTCTAGCTGACTGTAACCAACTTATATTTTATTAAATTCTTAATTTTATGCATGCCTTCTTTTATATATTTTGCTACTATTTTATAAATTGTTATATGTTGCACCTAAAGCAAGTTGACTTATTCTGAGAAAAATTAGGAATGCCAACCCTTTCAGCCATGACTGTATTTGTCCCACACAGGTATGTCATGGCTGGGAACAGCACATGTGACCCGAGCTGAAAATAGAGATAACACAACATAGATTGCAATTCATTTTGTTATATTAGCCACACAATAAGCTGTAAAGAACTACAGTAAGCAACTGATCTGCCCCAAAACCCGGAGTCACAAACAGATATAAAGTGTGTTCTCTGCATCTGACCAAAGTATGAGCACACACAGGTGAATGAGCTCTGCCCTCAGAGAAGTGTCCCACCCAAACTGGCAAAGCTCGCCGTTTCTATTTCAGGGTAAGTGGATCCGCTTCAAGAGATGGGTGTTTTTTGTTAGGGTTAGAGGGTGTATTACACTTCTATGGGCTATTAATTGTTAACACAAAGCATATATAGATCACTATGTTACCTTTTTTTGGTTTGAAAATGGTATATTCACTAAAAACAACACATTCAAATGTTTAATCAGTTTTGGTTTTATTTCTGACAATCTCACGCTAAGCCCCTCCCTCTACAGCGAGAGCAAAGATTACCCAAACATTTAAATCACTTCAGGCATGTTTTTGATGAGGGAATGACACTATAACATGGTAGAAAGCTCCAAAAAGATGATTTTGCATTATACACAACATAAAATAATAATCCTTGAAACAGGAAATATAGCAAAAATATGGGAACCTTTAATCATAACACAACTCATGGTTAAAAGCTCCTAAATGTTAATTCTGCATAATCAGTTCTTATAAGGACATGTACACTGCATTATTTGTATTTGTCTTGTCCTTTAAATTGCTCTTGTGCCTTTACTTTAGCATTTCATGTTCATATTTTACATCTTCTAATAACGTTTTACTGAAAGCCACACATGACGTTCTCTGATGTTAGCACTACTGCCAACAAAGGAATAGCTGTGGGGGAAATAAACAAAAGCTAGCTTGCCCACAACATGCTAATATAAACATGCAGTTGCAATAAATTTAATTTGAGGCAGAAATGCTCAGAACGAGTCTCACAAATCTGGAAAATTGTAAATGGAGATTTTTTTGTAAGGAGCAGAGAAGATGTGAATGAAGCTAAATACAACTCCAGCAACAGTGTTAATTTTATTATTTACATTACTTCTATTATTAT
This sequence comes from Rhinogobius similis, assembly GCA_019453435.1. Lineage (NCBI taxonomy): Eukaryota > Metazoa > Chordata > Actinopteri > Gobiiformes > Gobiidae > Rhinogobius > Rhinogobius similis. Next base: position 43,352,716 of record CM033622.1, on the reverse strand, counting down.
TATAATTTTTAAAAGTATTACAGAATAAGAACAAAAACTTTGTTTTCAATAGGGAAATAAGTATTTGAACCTTTCAGTATGAGTATGTTTTTTACCAGAGAAAAATCTCCCACTCCAAATAATTTACTTGTATAAAAGAACAGTGGCGTTGCAAGGATACCATGGGGCCCCAAGCCAAAAATAACAAGGGGCCCCTCACACCAAATATAACCACAATAATATGAATTAGACAAAAACATTGTGACAAAACACAAAAATACAGTTAAAACTTATTTTGATGTAATATTATTTGTCTGTTGGGACATTCCTATTTCCTATTCCTATTTCTAAGTTGACCAAATGACCTTTAAGGAAAATATCTGACCTTGTTCTAAATGTCATCACTGCACACACGATGCTGCTGACTCAGGCGCAGTTGCACGGATTGTTAGCTCAGTTGGGCGTTAGATACACCGGCTAATAAACTCTCCAGCAACAGACGCACATCATGACATGTGGCTGAACTGCACTGTAGAACTTGTTCTCACTCACCACTGTAATGTTTTCCCTTCCTCCTCTTTTTTTCTTTTGTTTTTTGCTTTCTGAGGAATATGCGGGAGGGGCCGTTGCAGAGGGACCGTTATCGATGGTTCTACAGTATCACGATTGGGGGCCCCTCTGACTTCAGGGGCCCCCAGCAATTGCCTGCCTTGCCTGTCCTGTAGCAGCGTCTCTGTTAAAGGAACCCATCCAACAGATCACAATTCAAATCTTCAGCTGAACCATCACCATCATCATGCAAGACAAAAGAGCTGTCGAGAAGACATGAGACAAAACCATTAACAGGCGGCTGTGAGAAGGTCACAGCTATTGGTGCAATTGTTTGCAAATGGAAGACGTACATAACAACAATTAACCGCCCAAGGTCGGGAGCTCCATGCAAGATGTCATCTGGTGCAGACTCTAATCCTGCAAAAGGTGCCAGGCAAGCCCTGAACTACAAGGAAGGAACTCCAAACTGATTTGGAGGCAGCTGGGACCACTGTCACCATCAGAACCATTGGCAACACATTACGCCGTAATGGGTTAAAGTCCTGCAGTGCACGCAGAGTTCCACCGCTGAAGAAATCCCGCCTAAAGGCCCGTCTAATTTTTGCTAATGAATGTGTTATGTGATATGGTCAGACCAAACCAAAATTGACCTGTTTGGCATTAACTTGACTTGTTTGGAGAAAGAAGAAGGCCCAGAGAACACCATTCCAACAGTGAAGCATGAAGGGGACACATTCTGCTTTGGGGTGTTTCTCTGCCAAGAGCACAGGCACACGTCACCGTACTGAAGGCAATATGAACAGTGCAATGTACTGTATCACTGTGGGCGGTAACCTCATGCCTGCAGTGAGGTCACTGAAGATGAGACATTGACCCAAAGCACAGCCAAAGTAACAAAGGAGTGGTTCAGGAAGATCCAGGCAACATCCAGGATTTACAAAGAATCTGCAAGAAGTGCTCACATTTCTATAAAGATGGTTTTTTTTTGTTTTTTGTTTCATTCATTTAAGATTTTTAATTTGTAACAACTTTCTCTCTTAATAGATTAGTAGGGAATATTTTCTGATTTGCTTTGTCTATTGTCTTAACAAATAAAATATTACTTTCTACCAGTTTGTTGAATTTCAATATCTTTAACTGTAGAAATATTGGATTTGCTGGATCTCTATATTAACTTCCACTGATGATTCTTACAGCTCTTTTTTGTAAAAGGAAAACTGAGTTAACATAATTAACAAGCACTCCCCCAAAGGTCAATACAATAGATCAGATATGGAACAATCAGTGAATTATACAACAAATACAATGCATACTAAAAAATAAATAAATAAATAAATTTAAAAAAATAAAATATTAATAATGTATGTTTGTGTATGTGTGTGTGTGTATGTGTGTGTGTATGCGTGTGTGTATGTGTGTGTGTATGAGTGTGTGTATGGTTGTGTGTGTGCGCGCAGGAGCAGTTGCTGTATTATTTTCAGAGACTGCAGCAGCTCTTTCCTGGTCCTAGAGAAAACAGTGATCTCAGCACAAATCCGGCCTAAGCTTGTTTGGAGATTGTTTTGTTTAGGTGGGCCGTACTCACATTATTATTGAATGAGTGATTGTGCAGTGCAGTATCCGTGGCCCCGCCCCGCCTCACAGGGGCCCCGAGAGGATTACTCTAATCCATAATCTGGCAGCGCTCGGCCTCTGGACTCAAATGCCATTTGACTGAATTAAGACGCGTTCCTCAGTTTGGAGGTTGAGGGCCACTTTGATAATTGCACAAGTAGAAGTGGAGCGTGATTGTGTGCGTGTGGGGTACACTTACCATCACTGAGCCGCTCTGCCTGTATGCACCAGGTCAAGCAATCAAGACAATGGAGCTGCCATTAGGAATATGAATGGACTGTTCTTATGGCTCATATTTCTGCTGCCACACAGGAAAACAAACTCCTAGCATATGTGGCACCACGATTTACTCCCCGCTCTGAAACCTTTCTCAGCTCACACAATAAAGGACTCAGACTGTTTCCACATCTTGACAAATCTCCAGCACTCTGCGTCGTAATGTCCTGATAGCACTCGTTTGTTCTCAAGTGTGGAAATGTCAGGGCGGTTTTATCTCCACGCGGCAAAGTCCGAATAATTACTCTGAGCTAAATTAAAGCCAGTGCTTTTCCGTGGAGGCACAGGATTAATTTTCCAATGAGCAAATGAAAATGAGTTTTGTAAAGCTTAGACAAAAGGTTACAGCGCTTCCATCATTTCTACAGGGCAAGAAGACTCTTGTACAACCTTTTGCCTCCGCATCAAATGCAAGGGGAGGGTTTGTTCTTAGGTTCTTTCAATCCTGCCTTCTCATTATTCATAGTCATAATATGCCAAATCAAACCTGAGAGTACATATACCAGTGACAAGCCATGCCCACCACACCTGGGTCTTCTCCACCTTATAGGTCTTCTCAGTCCCTGTACTCTGCAATCTGTGACACAGTGTTTTAACTATCTACACCCACTGTGTCTGCTGTGACATCACCCAGTGAAAGCATACTGTCAGTCTGAAGTGCTTCAGTGTATTCAAAAACACATTGAGCAGACGGACTTTCTCCTCTCCTCACCCTCTCCTCTCCTGGAGCAGACGGCCCAGAGCCCTCACCCTCTCCTGGAGCAGACGGCCCAGAGCCCTCACCCTCTCCTCTCCTGGAGCAGAAGGCCCAGAGCCCTCACCCTCTCCTCTCCTGGAGCAGACAGCCCAGAGCCCTCACCCTCTCCTCTCTTGGAGCAGACAGCCCAGAGCCCTCACCCTCTCCTCTCCTGGAGCAGACAGTCCAGAGCCCTCACCCTCTCCTCTCCTGGAGCAGACAGCCCAGAGCCCTCACCCTCTCCTCTCGTGGAGCAGACAGCCCAGAGCCCTCACCCTCTCCTCTACCAGAGCAGAGAGCCTCACCCTCTCCTCTCCTGGAGCAGACAGAGTGGCCAAGAGGCCTCACCCTCTCCTCTCCTGTAGCAGAGCGGCCCAGAGCCCTCACCCTCTCCTCTCCTGGAGCAGACAGAGTGGCCAAGAGGCCTCACCCTCTCCTCTCCTGTAGCAGAGCGGCCCAGAGCCCTCACCCTCTCCTCTCCTGGAGCAGACGGTCCAGAGCCCTCACCCTCTCCTCTCCTGGAGCAGACAGCCCAGAGCCCTCACCCTCTCCTCTACCAGAGCAGAGAGCCTCACCCTCTCCTCTCCTGGAGCAGACAGAGTGGCCAAGAGGCCTCACCCTCTCCTCTCCTGTAGCAGAGCGGCCCAGAGCCCTCACCCTCTCCTCTCCTGGAGCAGACAGCCCAGAGCCCTCACCCTCTCCTCTCCTGGAGCAGACAGCCCAGAGCCCTCACCCTCTCCTCTCTTGGAGCAGACAGCCCAGAGCCCTCACCCTCTCCTCTCCTGGAGCAGACAGCCCAGAGCCCTCACCCTCTCCTCTCTTGGAGCAGACAGCCCAGAGCCCTCACCCTCTCCTCTCCTGGAGCAGACGGTCCAGAGCCCTCACCCTCTCCTCTCCTGGAGCAGACAGCCCAGAGCCCTCACCCTCTCCTCTACCAGAGCAGAGAGCCTCACCCTCTCCTCTCCTGGAGCAGACAGAGTGGCCAAGAGGCCTCACCCTCTCCTCTCCTGTAGCAGAGCGGCCCAGAGCCCTCACCCTCTCCTCTCCTGGAGCAGACAGCCCAGAGCCCTCACCCTCTCCTCTCCTGGAGCAGACAGCCCAGAGCCCTCACCCTCTCCTCTCTTGGAGCAGACAGCCCAGAGCCCTCACCCTCTCCTCTCCTGGAGCAGACAGCCCAGAGCCCTCACCCTCTCCTCTCCTGCAGCAGAGCGGCCCAAAGCCCTCTCATCTCTCATGTTGACTAATCCACCATTACCATAATGAAAGTCCATCTAATCGAATCTCACAAATCTGCTGCTAAAAGGATCATGCGGCGCACATTCATAAAGCACAGATAATGAAAGAAACACAGTGCAAACATAGCCTGGCTTATGTGGGTCAGCAGGACTCACAGACCTACAGCTACTGTTTATAGCCTCAGCTCATGCACCGGTCCAGTCTCAACAGAAATGAATATCTCCTTTTTCTTTTGGATTATCCCCATAACAATAATCTGATCATATTTTTTCAATCCATCAAAACAATGTATAAATGGGTTTTAGCCTCCTGTTTATTGGTGATATTTGATGACTTTTGTCTATTCAAACAATGCAATATTTCATTTTGTTTTGAATTGTTAATTACCATAAACCTTGTCAGTGTGTGTGAACTAAATCCCAGCATTCTACATTCTTTACAATAGCACCAATGCATTTGTGATGGGAGAGGTAACATTAGCCTGCAAACGTCACAAACTGTTTTGCTGACCAGACAACCATTCGACTACACGTGAGTAACTCCAGAGCCTAGATAGAAAATATGACCACGTGTAGCACTGTTCTGTGTGAATTATTAGCATTAGTGTAACACATATATCATTCTAAACAAGTCTAACATTATACTGAAAAAGTATCAACCAAAAATATAGCAGGCCACAACAGTTTGACAATTACATTTTAGTTTAAACCCATCAAGCATCACAAATCCTGGATTCGACATAAGTGAACTTTAGAAAATAGAGCTCAAACTGGCAAATGTAACAAGCAGCAACCATCTGTCTGGTCCGTCTATAAGCTTGCAAATTACAGTTTGTATCTAGCTGCTTCTTTGAAATAACTTGGATAGAGCAATTATATTGGGACCAGGTTTAAATCATCTGTCCTGAAGGGTCTGTCATTAATCTGAAACTCATGGATGGTGTAAAGATTGCTGCTTCAGAGTGATAATCATGAAGGATTTGGATGAATAATTTACAGTTTAGATGTTTAAGTTCAATTTCTAAAGCATGTGGGTCTTTTCTCTGTGGAGTTATGCATATTTTTGCGTCAGACGTTGTGAAATAAAAGTAAAAAGTATTCACTGTAAAATGTAGGTGAAGTACAGTTACCTAAATTATTTTAACTTCCGTTCTTTATTACTTTCCAAGTCTTCCCGAGGTGGTCACTCATTCACACCACACTCCGACTGCAGCTGTCGTGCTCACACTGACCCAAGCGCACCGCTCTCAGACCGATAGCTCTTTCACGTTGACCTAACTAGTGGCGGTGGGAAAACGACCTCACTATGAGCGGGGTCGCATCTCAGATCAGTGTTTGTAGGATCTGGTGCTTTGATGCTTTTCTGTGGAACATTCAAAGTAAAGCATTAACATCTCAATGAAGACAAGCAGGTAGCAGACCCTCCATCACAAAAATCGTCGATATAATCCCTCATTCGGAACACGCCTCCATCACAAAAGTTACACCTTTAACAGATCGGTCAAAATCAGTAATCAGGGAGGAGGACAACTGCTTTAGAGTGTAACTTAAATGGGAAATTCATTCATTCATTCATTTTCTACCGCTTAGTCCCGTTTCCGGGGTCGCAGGTGACTGGAGCCTATCCCAGTGATTTTGGGCCTTAGGCGGGGTACACCCTGAACAGTGGCCAACTCATCGCAGGGCTGACACAGAGAGACAGAGACAAGGACAGACAACCATTCACTCTCACATTCATACACTAGGGACAATTTAGAGTTTCCAATTAACCTACACAGTCATGTCTTTGGACGGTGGGAGGAGCCAGAGAACCCGGAGAGAACCCACAGTAACACGGGGAGGACATGCAGACTCCACCAAGAGAGATCGTGTGATGTTGGGGTGGTCCGGGATTCGAACCCACGATCTCCTTGCTGGGAGGCAGAAGCTCTAGCCGCTCTGCCACCGTGCACCCTTAAAGGGGAAATATTATCCAAAAACAACTCATCATTAATTCACTCAGAGTTGTATGTTAATCCTGTATTGTCATGTAACTGAGGCCTGTTTCCACCCACCTCCTAACCCCGCCCACATCCCTCTACTTTGTGTGATTATTTGAAATGAACTCTAAGTGACACATGTAGAGTTCTAAAATGTCATGTCGCTACTTTTTCAAAAATACAAACATGTCAAACACATTCTGCTGCTTGTTACGGTGAACTGTCACTATGAAGAGGCGGGAAAATGAGGATCTACTTATGCTATAGTTCAATGATACCTGAAAAAAAAGCATGATATGTCTGCTTAAACATATTGTAAAAGTAATGAGACAATATGATAGACATGTTATGGTGCAGAAAAGAAATGGCCTGCTTATTTGACACCGTTTACGGTATTGTGTGCTGGATGTGATGGTTTGCCAGTTAGTGCCTGGCTGCCGTCCTGAACTCCTCCCCGCGCTGCTGAGCCAGGATTGTGCCCGCGTGGCAGAGGGCCATTATACTGCTAAGTGGCACGGTGAGTGATGGGCGACAACAGTGCAGCCGGACCGGGTTAATCAGCAGCGAACCTCCAGCAGACAGTCCAATAACCGTGCACCCAGGCCGGCCCGCAGACAACAGACAACAGCCGACATAACGGGAGATTTTAGCCAGTGAACACGGCTTAACACATTATCACGGTAATCCCCAATTACAGGACACACTTACGTCGACACTCGCACACACAAACACACACAAATACAGAGGTGGGCTGGCGTAGGGAGAGAGAAAGCGAGCAGAGCCAATTAGTGAAGCTTCCAGATGCTGTTAGCTAATCCTGCTCCAGAGACGCGCCGCACACACCAGCAGCCTGAAGCGCGGAGTAATCAAGCCTCGCGGAGCATAAATCACACACAGCCAGGCAGAAAATACACAAGACGCTTATTAAAATGCACACACCTATAGACAGTACGGAAGGTAGGTAGCCGAATTGTTTTCCCGCTAATTACCGCAGCCATGCTAAAAATTCTTAATTGGTCCATTTGCACTATCTCGACAACTTTCCATTTCCATATATTGTGATGAGCTCGTGACCAATGGCGGTGGCGTTTGCGTGCATCTGTATATGCAAAAGAGGATGGCGCGCCCAAAAGTGACACGAGCAGATGTTATGCTAATGTGCCGCTCTGTCTGTTAGCGTGATTGACAGGTGCGCTTCGTTAAGAGGAGGGGGCGGGAAATGGAGGACATGCTTTTAAACGGGGAAACGGGGCAGTGGCGGAGGGAGGAGGAGGGAAAGTTCACGCTCAATATTCCAACTCAGGGTTATTGCACAAAGAGGACGCAAGTTTCACAAGTCATTTGATCTTCATTTTTCATTTGATGGATTACTCCAGCTGAAGCATCTGTGCAGTGAATCTGTGCCGTGAGCAAAGTGCAAACACATATTTGATACGAGTGTAGGGCCTTTCTCAGCACAGACACAGCCTAGCACTCTTTCCAGGCTGAAATAAGTGTTGTGCTGTTTTAATATTTTATTATTTACGTATTTAGCTGTTAGTGTTTTGCATTTAATGAGTGTAAGTGACTTTGAGGCCCAGGAGACACATGTACGGCTCTGAACCTGTTGAGGTTGACTGTTAAGGCAGAACTAAGTAACTTCAGCGACAGAGCTCCTCTTGCAGCTCTCTTGTGAAAATACACCAACAGTTTTCTTCTTCTTCTCTTTTTTCTCTTCCTTTTTATTGAAATAAGGAAGTACAATCACATACAAAAACATTTCATGTCACCAAATATAAGAAAGAGAGCCAGGGATCCTCAGGAGAGTTGTCTTCAGATCGGCGTCAGGAAATGTAGTGAGGCGCAGCGACAACAGGGGGCGACGATGGGGGTTACATGCTTCTTATTACATAAGTACTTCATATTAAGTATTTTAATATTACAACATTATAATGTTGTTAACACTTTATAGCCTATATGTTTTATTGGAAGGGAGTCTAATTCGACAGTTATATTTTTATTAAATTATGCTCCTGCCGTCTGCATTAGATTAGGTATATTTCATAACATAAAAATGAATAGGCTATCTTTTTGACAGATCATGGTTCTATGTTATATTTTAGAAGTAGATGGATATTTTAAAACAAATAACCCAATTCGAGAGGCAACATTGATTAATTACCACTGCAATTATAAATACATTACATACACAGATGGCACAGTAACTTTTTTTGATCAAATTTTAGTCAAATTTCCAAGTTCCTTCAAACCTTTAACACTAAATACAGGTGTATAATTTCAGTAAGCCCACTTTACTGTTAATGGTAAAATTATTATTTACTGACCTTTATTTAACAAGGGAAGTCCCACTATCTCTTTTTCAGGGGGGTCCTGGCCCCAGAGGGGAGGGACTTTGTACATGTTTGTACACACAGGAGTGAGAGATACTACATTAGTCCAAAATCAGGAAACAAACAGCATAATACTCAGCTTATGAAATGAAATCAACTGGTTCTCAACATTCACAATGACGCACACAGAAGGACTGTGAATGTGGACCATCCACTGGTCCACGTGAGGTGTTCACAGTGTAACGCCTCATGATTGAACTGTAGAGGGCATTTGACACCAGAGCATTCTTGGATCTCACACAACACAATTTAATACATGCTTGTGATGCAATATTCATACAGGCAGATTCAATACTCTCCATAAAACAAAGATAAGCTGCATAACCCCTCTCCTCATTCACACTTCTGCACTGGATTCTGAGGCAGAGCCAAGTGAAATGATTCATGAATGAAACAGTGCGTAGCCTTTGTGGACGGTCATTAGCTGCTGCAAACTAACAGAGAACTCATTCTCATTTTATTAGAGAACCTGTGCTTGTCCCTCAATCAGAAAGGTGAAGAATAAGAACACACTGCATACATCTACCATGATTAAACTTATTTCACAGTATATGGACAGCAATCAATAGTGAGTAAAGAGTCCACAGAAGATTGTGCAGGTAATTATTATAATGAGTGTTGGGAAGTAACTAAACTCATGTACCAAACATACATAATCAGAATAGTAGTTTTTCATTGGGCGGTGTTCAGTGTTCAGTTATAGATCAAAGCAATAGATTTTCAAATTGCACTGCATTAATGAGTGAAATAGAAAACATCATTGCTGTGTCTACTGTACACAATACAGTTCTACTGGAACAAGTTACATAATAATAATACTATGCTAATACGTTACAACATTTTTAATGCAGGTATTCAGTATTCTGTAACTTTTTTTTATTATTTTCATAAAACAAAGGGTCTGTCTCAAGTAGGGTCTAATTTAAATTGTACTTAAATTTCATAGTCACTACTTTCAGACACGCCCCTTCCCCAGACAAGTCCACGGTTCGGTAATTGATACTCCTATCTTTTTCATTTTTTCAGCGTTCAGTTGAATTTCACATTCAGAAGTATTGCCGAGCTATTTTGCTCCAAATGAAAAAAGTAACTATTTACTCAAACCAAGATAAACAGTTGATTAGTTTAGTTTTTATACAAAGAGAAAATGTCATAAATATCATCAAAACAGTTCTGCTCCACATTACTGCAACTATAATATTTTTTTCCAGTGTGCAGGGGATCCCAGACTCAGATATGCATCCCTTATTCATCAGCACACACACACACACACACACGCACACACACACACACACACACACACACACACACACGCACACACACACACGCACGCACGCACGCACGCACACACGCACACACATACACATATACACACACAGACGCACACACACACACTCTCTCTCACACACACACTCTCACACACACACACACACACACACACACACACACACACACGCACACGCACACACACACACACACACACACAGAGGTCAGTCAGAGTCGAGCTGATGCAGGATTAAAGCGGCAGGTAACAGTCCGGGGCCCACTTGGCTCCCAGCACAGGTCCACAGGAGGAGACTCTTACTCAGAGCTGGATACTCAGCCGCTCATGCTTGGACTAAACGATGAAATCCACTCATATTATGATTCATCAAGTGAAGCATTAAAACAGCTTTATTTATCAGCAATCACATAATCCTCCTATCACAACAATAAGAGTTTTTACATGATCAACGTCAGGGGAGCCTGCTAACAAGAAGCACCGCTATGACCAGACCAACATGTAGAGCAGGCCCGGGGGCCAAATCAGGCCCTCAAGGGATGTGATCTGGTCCTCAACCTATTTTCCATTTCTCTTGTTATTCGTTTAGTCCTGGTTTATACTTGGTTTACACCTGGATTAGTCCTGGTTCAGTCCTGGTTTAGACCTGGATTTGTCCTGGTTCAGTTCTGCAGATGTTTAATACCTTTCGTATCACTTTTTTTTTTTCGTATTTTGTTTCCGGCCCAAAGGACAAAAACATCTGAAAAATCTGGCTGTCAGTAAAACAAAGTTGGATAGTCCTCATGTAGATTCTTCTGCGTCATGGACAGAACTCATACGATCATTGTCCAATGAAGGTGCACAGTTTTAAAACACACAAGAACTTTGACTCCCTTTAGCTGTGTACAACAGATAGTAAACACCCTGTAAGTAAAGTCAAAATTAGCATTCTGCAAAGTGAGTGAAATTGCAAAATGGCAGAGACGCTTGTTTATTCTGAGCCAGTGAGCAGCGCTTTCATTAAAATGATATGTCACAACACATCTTCAAGTTATTTGTTTGTCTATTTTTATAACATGAATCCTACTTTGTTTCTCAGAGGCTGACTTTGGCCTGTCCTCTCCGTGCCCCTTGTCCCTGTGCCTCGCTCAGTCAGAGGCAGCACAGGGCATGGCTGGGTCTGGTTCAAACCCTCAGCAGATCCCAGGAGGAGTGAGGCCGTGCTGAGGTTCAGGGACACCATGGAACAAGCTTTTCCTTACAGCGCCATGCAACCTCTGGTCAGATAAAAGCACAATTCAGGCTACAAATGACTAAAGTGCAGTTCAAGTTATATATGGCCACACGGTGAAGGTCCAGGGATCGACTGGTGGGCGGCTTGGGGCCTGTATAGGCAGAGATTCCATCATTCCAAAACATGAGGATAAAAGGTCCTCCAAGGTCCTGCACCATTGAAAGATGGGTCAAATGCCAATGCCAAAGGTAGTGACAAGGAAGAGTACCTTAATCTTGAAGGGGAATCCACTTAAATGAGCTTTTACTCATTGATAATGCCCATTAGTAGTTCACTCAAAGTTGGATTCTGATTGATTCTTGCATGTGTAAGCAATTCTGCTTTTCTGCTTGGAATTTTTTTTTTATCTACCCCTTATCTCCGCCCACTTTTCAAATCAAATCAAATCAATTTATTTTTATAATGCCCAAAATCGCCTCGATGGGCCACAGGTAAAAGCAGCTCAGATAACTGTCCCAGAATGCCCCTGTCCTTTGACCCTCCTTCGCGGCGAGGAAAAACTACAAAAAAACTTTTCTGTACTTACTTGCAAAACAAAATTATAAAAACACAAAAATCTAAATCTGCTGTTTGTTACAGTGAAGTGCCTCCGTGAAGAGGCTTCTCACTATGAAGGGGTTCATCAGTTCTGCAGTTTTGAACAGGAAATCAATGGACCTCTTTCTGATACTAATTAATATTGAAATGTATACTGAACAAAATCTAAATGAAGGCTCTTTGTAAATAGTTTAAAGGTAAACAACAAAAAACATAAATATCTTCTTCTAAGTTTATACTTATTAAGTGGTTAGACTACACATTTTACTGCTAGTAGGAAATCCTGCCAGCCACCTGTATCTTTAATCTTTTGTTTTCATCTTGACTTCACAGAGTGACAAAACTATGATAAATATTTACAACAGGTACTGCCTCACCAAGCAAAGAAAACCTGTCTTATGCTATTTAAAGTAAGATTCCCAGACGCAGGCTCGCTACCTGCATGACTCCACTGAGAGAAAAAATGTAAACCAAACTTTGGACCAGAAAAGTTACAAGTCATGTTTGTGAGAGACAAGCCTCCTTAATGCAAGGGGGCATGTTTTTCACGGTATTTTAGTACTTTTAGTACTAGTACACTCATAATGAAATGAATGCCTTTTATTTGTCTTACACAGTGGGGCTTTAATGAAACTGTAACAACAAAGCTTCCACATGGTGCAGGAACCAGAGCCAGAAGTGCTATCCACAGTACTGCCCTCCATGTTTATTTATCCTGCCATTATAAGTTCAGTTTTTATTTGTGTTGTGTTCTTTTCAAATACACCATGACATGAGAGCAAACAGTTTGTCCTTTATTTGGAACGTTTAAATCTGATCCCCCTTTTCCAGCTGACGTTCCAGATGGTCATGATACGCTGACCCGAGGGTTTAATACCAGAAGAATGATCGCAGTTTCATGATGAGCAGTCAGTCTGGACATGCATCATCAGATTTGGATGTAGTTACATGACAAGATTAAACAATAAGCTTTAAGTCTCGATTTAATAAAAATAATAACCTTGTGTGTCTGTCTGGGTTATTGGCATGAGCCTCACAAACAGATTTAGATCCTGGCTCTGACTGGTCAAAGTAGAGCCTCAATAGAAAAACAAAAAAGCCCCCACGCCTCACACAGTGTCCAGTACAGAGGACGTCATGGACCGAGCGTGGCAGGTTCAATGAACACGCTACTGACTACACGGCTAAACCACTAAAACACACGAGCCACGTTTCAACTGGCCCTGATCCCCCCAAACGGTTTTGTTTAGAGCACTTTACTGCATAACCAATGATGTCTTAATAAATGCAATCTAAATAAACATAATTATACTTGAAAATTATAAGGCTGGTCTGAGCAATTCACAAAAATACTTAAGAAGAAATAAAACGAGTTTGTGTTGCTGTGAGATGTGGCTAAAGCTACGGTAAGATACTTCGTTCAGTTCATCCTCAACCTGACCTACAATCCACGTTTTAGAGCCACGAGTCAAGATTTTTTTCCCATGATCCTTTCATTGCAGCTCATGCACTGGACACTGAACCTTTGGCATTGGGCTGAGGGGTTTGGAAGTTTGATGGGTTAGATATAGAGCTGAAGTCTATGGACTACCATTGGAGGAGCGATGGGAGGAGCGGTGGAGGAGGTGTGGAGGAGTGATGTAGGACCGGTGGAGGAGCGATGGGAGGAGTGGTGGAGGAGCGGTGAAGAACTAATGGAGGAGCGGTGGAGGAGTGATGTAGGACCAGTGGAGGAGCGGTGAAGAAGTGATGGAGGAGGTGTGGAGGAGTGATGGAGGAGGTGTGGAGGAGTGATGGAGGAGGTGTGGACGAGTGATGGAGGAGTGATGGAGGAGTGATGCGGAGTGATGCGGAGTGATGCGGAGTGATGGAGGAGCAGTGGAGGAGTGATGGAGGAGTGGTGGAGGAGTGATGCGGAGTGATGGAGGAGCGGTGGAGGAGTGATGTAGGACCGGTGGAGGAGTGATGGAGGAGTGATGTAGGAGCGGTGAAGAAGTGATGGAGGAGGTGTGGAGGAGCGGTGGAGGAGGTGTGGAGGAGTGGTGGAGGAGTGATGGAGGAGGTTTGGACGAGTGATGGAGGAGGTGTGGAGGAGTGATGGAGGAGGTGTGGAGGAGTGATGGAGGAGGTTTGGAGGAGTGATGGAGGAGGTTTGGAGGAGTGATGGAGGAGGTGTGGAGGAGTGATGGAGGAGTGTGGAGGAGTGATGGAGGAGTGATGGAGGAGTGATGGAGGAGGTGTGGAGGAGTGATGGAGGAGGTGTGGAGGAGTGATGGAGGAGTGATGGAGGAGCGGTGCGGTGGAGGAGTGGTGGAGGAGTGATGGAGGAGTGATGGAGGAGTGATGGAGGAGCGGTGGAGGAGGTGTGGGTTTGGCAGGAGCAGGAGCACTGGGCCCTGCTGAGCGACAGGACCACACTGTCCCACGCTCTCTGCGTGAGTGACTTTGCACACGGCACTTCACTGAGAGTGAGAGGAGCACCCACAGCAGCTCCACGTGAGACACAGTCAGACCAACTGTGGAAACAATGATCATTTTTGTAAATTCATTTGGTAATCGCTCTCTGGACTAACACATGCCAAAAGACCAATAAATCAATAATACATGTGAACATTCTGAATGTAGAAGCCTTCTGTCTCCTTCCATTTGGTTCATAAAGCAAGTTAGTCATTTTAATCAAAGTATTCTGTTTTCTGTAACTAAACACATGTTCAGTGTTCTTCCCAACACTGACTTTTAGTTACGATAATAATTAATAAACTCACTTCTTCAAGTATTTTGGGGGTAACAGTGCATGACATAACGTGCCTGGCAGAGGAGTCGTCACCTGCTGGTTTCACTGAAGATGGTATTGGAATGTTCCACAGTATAGCATTTACTTCTATCTATCTTGTATTTATTCAATAGTTAGCGCTCACATGACATCACAACATTCAATCCGCCAATAATATTTAATACAGATGGTGGGCAACTAAAATATAAAGAGTATTGTTTAAATACAATAGAAATCATCAGGTTCAACATTTGTGAATTTACCTTTAAGATATTTCATGGCCAAGTTCAACGCAAGTTCACGTTCTGAGTGTGATGATGTCATAACCTAAGAATAGAAAAGAATTAAATGTATCGTCCCGTTAAGGAAATTGACCAACTTGTCACTTGCCAAGTAACATCAAGGACAAGTAAGATAAAGAATGAAAAAACAAAACAAAGCACTACATGAAAGTTCCGTTGATGGTAACACACTTTAACTGAAATGTTCCTCACTAAACCGACACTAGTACCTTGTGTGTGCACTCGTACATTCGTCCCGTCTTGTCTGTCCTCCTTCCTGCTTCACAGCAAAGTGATCAGCGCTCTCTAATCTCCCTCATCCCCTCGCGGCTCTTATCTCTTCACATCCCTCTCACCCGGCCCTCCATCAGCCTCCTCGGCCTGCCCTCCTCCGCTAACTCCCGCTTTTGTTCCCGTTAAAATTTGAAGAGTGGCGCTCGTGTTGGCCCACGATGCATTGGTGCTCACCCCCGCAGAGCTGCTTAATGTGCACTTAGTATGCGGGCCAGGCTCTCATTAA
>CM033622.1:43252286-43329786 GCA_019453435.1 Rhinogobius similis | reverse complement strand
AAGAAAAAAAAAAAAAAAAAAAAAAACACTCTAAAACATTATTTTATAAACTAGAAATATAATAGCAATGTCTGGGTGAATAAATGAACTAGTTTTGGCTGCATTGAGCACTTTCCTAGTTTTTCTTACTTGATTGAGTCATTGCTGTAACAGTTTTTATTGTTTTTCCGACTTAACTGCTGGACCACAGGAACCCGGAGGAAACGACACTCTGAGTCCCGACCCTCGAGAATGACCCTGACACAGTGTAAGTACAGGGAACACCAACATGCAGAAATCAATCAAAATACAACTTTGAGGAAACTGATGATGAGGAAACTATGGAAGCTCATTAAAGTTGATTTAGCATATGTCTCCTTTAAAATCAACACTGATGTGCTCTTGCTTTTGGTTCCAGTTAAAAGGCCTGCTGTGAAATTTTGGAATAACTTTAAGTCGGAAAGTGCTGATGCTATTAAAACACACACACACACACACACACACACACACACACACACACACACACACACACACACACACACACACACACACACACACACACACACACACACACACACACACACACACACACACACACACACACACACACACACACACACACACACACACACACACTACAGTAGTCTAAACAAGATGACGTCTGGTTCTAAAGATTTGAAAGATAAAAAAGGTTTGAGTTTCAATTAAAGCCTTAAATCAAAAAAACATTGAGGGCTGGTTATATTCATCTCACAAATGCGTTTCCCACCTTTAACTTTTCTTCCGAACGCTCTGATTCCCTGCCTCCGACATTTCCAGCGGTGTGTCAGGGAGGCTTGACTCGCGCATGCTTCCACCTCACCTTGGCCGCGGTGCTGGAGGACGGCTTGTCAAACGGCTCTTTACCTGCCCGCTGTGTAGTGGAGGTGGCTGGTGCTCCCCCCACGTCTCCCTTCTGTGGCCTACTTTCTCAACAGCCCTTACAACTCACCGCTCATTACAGCGTCCGGACCCGCGCTAATGCACAACACCTCGCCCCCTCACATCGGGTCAAGGACTCTTCAAAGTCTAACTGACGCTCTCAGCAGAAGTTTCCACAGCAGCGTTTGAAAGCCCACATTTTCTCCCCCGTGTCACTGTGGAGGCCCTTGGAGCTCCGGGAGAGGCTGACGCAACGGGCGTCTCTTCAGTAAATGAACCTGGATCTGAGAACTGAGCTGACATTTCACCAGAACACGTTTTTATTTTGAAGAGTACAATCTTATAGAACCCTACACGTATGACTTGGGGTCTTATTTTTTCAAATAATCACAACTGAGTACAGGGATGTCGGCAGGGATAGGGGGTAGGTGAAAACAGGACTTTTCTGTACACTCAAGCCTCAGATGCAGGACGATAGGATTACTCACACATGCAGGAATCTCTCAAAATAATAATTATTAATAACGTCTTACATGAACATAATGTGCTTCACATGTTTGTACTACCCTGCTGTACCCAGTCTTCGCCGTCAGCCCCTCCCACCACACACCACTTTGACACCAGACAATGGGGGTGAACAACGACAGAACTTGGAACAAGCAAGAATCGGGCCTCCAATCGTTAGTTGTTGGACGAGTGCTCTAACCACTGAGCTACTGCCTCCACAACTTAGTTAAAAGCTCATAAAAATTGATTTTGCCCCCTTTAAAACCAACGCCATAATAAACTGGAAGCCAGTACGAAGAGTTATGTGCTCTTGTTTTTTTGGTTCCAGCACGAAAGTGCATAATGGTTGCTGTGAGAAAAAACACTACAGACAAATTCCTTTCTTTTTTTTTTCAGTTTGCTTTCGCAACATAAAAGCATGTAGAAACAAAAAATTAAAAATTTGCTTTTTATTGTTTAATTTAATACACCTGCCTCTATTTCTATTTTTTTCTAAAATACAAACATCAAAAATCCTGTCAGTAATTTTTTTGGATCCAATATGTCAACAAATGAAGTAAGAATTTTAAACCTGGCTTGATCCATTTTACAAACATGTCAAATTTTGGCCACGCAATGTCTCATTTTTATATGAAAAGATTACATTATAACAACTTGCACACATTTCTTCCATTTATGTAAGTAAACAACAGTGTATGACAAGTTTCAAACTGATACTCCAAATTCAAAACATTTTCCTATTCACCTGCAGTGTCTCGCTTTAAAAGATAAAAAAAAAGGTTTAGCTAGAGATTTCCCCTGCCTCCGTCAATTCTAGTGGTCTGTCAGGAGGCTCTTGGTTCCACCTCGTCTTGTCTGCACGCTGGAGCAGAGCTTGAAAGCACATTTTCTCCCTGGGAGTTGGGAGTCGTGTCACCGCTGAGGCCCTCGGAGCTCTGGGAGAGGCTGACGCAACGGCCGTCTCTTCCAGTAAACGTGTGAAACTGGATCCTTTGAAAGCCAGTGTCTCCGAAGCATTCATTTCACTCTAAAACAATGCGACGTGGATGCCAAGTCGCTGTGAAGAGTAAATGTGATCCTTATTCAGAGCTAGTCAATTTTACGTGCAGCAGTTTGATGGAACCGGAGCGCTGGTCGGAGCTTTGGGTGAGTGAGTCCCTAAAGTGTTCTTACCTATTGAGAGAAAGATGATACGATTAAAGTTCTACTTCTACTAAGACGACAAGATCCATGTTCTTACTCCTACAAAGTCCTACAGTAAACTAGAGAACCCAAATATTTAAAAAATAATGCACAGAAGCCCATTGCAGGTGCAGAGCCTTACTGTATGTGATGCCACAGTTGTTAAGTTAGCAGAGTGCTTGTCCTCTGACCCAAAGGTTGGCAGTTTGAATCCCGCTCTTGAGACAAACATTGTTGGTAGAGTCGTCAGATCCACTGACCCTAGTTGCCTGTTTAATCCGAGCTCCCTCTGATGAATACGGTCGTTGAGTCTTTGGACAAGACACTCACCGCCAGTGTCTGCGGACACTGGTGTGTGAATGTGTGTGAGTGGGACACTCTCGCCCTAGCCCTTGATATAAAGCCAGAAAAGCAAATGTGACCATTGTATCCTTACAACCTTCACTCAGGGCTTGTCATTTCTTTGGCCAGTCAAGTTTACACACTCCAATATGCAGGTTGAATAGATGGATTAACCAATCCAAGAAATGCCTGATCTGCTTGTGTGTTACAAGTAGAATAAATAATTAATTAATAATACAGGACTGAGAAACAGCGCCAATTTCTGCACGGTGGCAGAGCAATCAGAGCTCCTGCCTCCTAATAAGGAGATCATATGTTCAAATCCTGGACCAGATCAACATCACGTGACCTCTCTGGGTGGAGTCTGCATGTCCCTGTGTTATCGTGGGCTCTTTGGCAACTCTAAATAACCCCTGGAGAATGGTTCTCTGTGTCAGCCCTGTGACGAGCTGGCCATTGTCCAGCCATTGTCAATTCTAAACAGTAATGAATGAATGAAGAAATTAAGTATATGCAGCAGAGTCTGAGAGCTTTTGAGAGACAAATGCTGTAAATCAGGGGCTGTGACTGGATTTGTCCCAAACGGTTACGGTTGTTTGATGCGCTCTTTGGTCTGGTCCCAGAGCCTCAGCATTCACACAGAAGGGACTGGCTCTCCAGGGTAGTTGTAATGTCTGTGAATGCCACACAGATTCACACATCACTATAATATCTCCTCACAGCAGGGAGCTCCAGAGACTCGGGTGCCTGGACCCAGATCTGGACAATCTGATCACACCAGCAGAAACACATCTAGTCTGTCTTTATGGAAGAGAATGTCTGATTTACTTCATGACTCATGACTTTTTTACATAAGAACATTCTGTAACTGCAGCTTTCTATTCTGCCTATTCTATGGGGAGGATTTTCTCACTGAATTTTAAACATGACGAATGCAGACATATTCAACCTCTCAGACAAACTTTATCAGCTAAACACAAACCTGCCTCTCCTTCCACTCAGTCTGAATGCTGAGATAGACCACGGCGTCTTTGTGCGTGGACACTTGGACAGCTGCCTTATCTCTGTGTGCTGACAGTCTGAATGCAGCTCTGTGCACCTGCAGGTCCATCAGCGCCGCTGTGTTTCTACAGGACACGCTTCATTTAGCTTTTCGCACTGAGCAAAACGCTGTGGCTCTGGAAACATTTTCCTAGGCTTGTTTACCTCCTCAGACACGCTTTGACCCGCTCTCACTGCTCCTCAAATATTGACGGATGAGGGCGGCGCGGTAAGTGTGGGAGTTTGAGCTTGCTAAAATGAACCCGGTCAAAACACAAGGTTTACTCACATCTCAAGGTGCAGTTGCCGAAGAGCCTCTCGTAAGAAGTACATTTAAGTCAGCATTTACATAAATTTAAGTAAACAGGTGTGAAAGAACGTGAAAGACATCTCAGAAATAACCAAGCTATTACATAACTAACTTAAAACCCTCTGAAGATGCATGTGACAGAAAACACACTTAAACTGTGCTCATGTTTTGAACCACAACAGATAAACAATTCAAGCTTTCCAACATGCCCTCCCACAGCTAGCTCAAACACGGGCTTTATTATAAGGCCTAAAAGTTGCATTCAGCTCACATCTTCAAAACCGTGAAAGATCGAGACTTAACGTTTGCTGGCTTGAGTCTTCAGACTTTCAAAAGAGCCATGGCTTGTTCAGCTCCTCCATCCTGGGGCTGTGTAACAGCCAAAGTCAGGAAACCCAGGGAAAAAGTTGCAAGTTACAATCTTGTCTATTTCATAATCCAGAACACTCCTTGGTGGATATTTCCTTCTTGTTTAGCATAGAAATAGTACTAGTTAGAAATTAGGTCAATGGAAAATTCACCTTGTTTTGAGTCCAACATCCAGAAAAATGCTTTAGTTGTGTACTGTTTGTTGCCCTTAGCCAATCAGAGACCGGTCTCTAGTCATGTTATCTAAGGGTCATATGTCAGTGCCGCTGCTCCCATTCCGCACATAACGTGCAGTGCATGGGGCATCAAGTGCTCTGAGGGGCACCAGTTTGACCAGGCAGTTTGGACTGACAAGAATAGACTATTTATGCAGCAGCAACTGCAAACAAACAGGCGCCTACAGCAGGGTTTAGTTCTGTATCATTTCAAAACAAACAGGATTTGTTCACTTTCTCTTTCTCCAAAGCCAGTTTGAGATGTGCAGCTCTACTGTACAAGCCATAGAGCAGGACAGGGGCCCAGTGTGGAGCAGGTTCCACAAGAAGCCAAATGTTTGTTTGAAAATGTAGTTTATGAAAATCGGCCTGATATAAAGTGAAAAGCACCAGCTCCGTTCAGCTGGTGTGGCGAACTGCTGAGCCGACATCGCGGAGCACAAAGTCAAAGTGCTTCAACTTCTTACAAATGTCTAAAATAAATGATGTTTTTTATAAATGCAACAGAAAGCGTCTATAGTTTGCAGACTGTAGAATTCTCTAGAGCTTCGATCTGTCCTGAAGAGCAGGAGAAGTGCTGTGTGTGAGGCCATAGAAATGCACTAGAATTCAGGATTTTGTTGAAAACCTATTGAAGGAGGACCCTTGGGATTGTAATTCATACAACATAAAATAAAATATATATTAAAAACTATTGTAACCGTCACCACAAGGTTGTAGAACAGACATCAAACCACTATATATTTTTACACATTTCAAGAGGGTTGGGAAGGGACCACCACAGAACATTTTTGCTTAGAGCACCCAAATGACTAGCAGTGGCCCTGTCATGTGTAATATATTGGCTATTTGGAAACATGTATTTAAAGCCATAAAAAAAAAAAAGTGTGTTTTTATTCACTTGTATTGTATTGTATACAGTCCCTATCAAAAGACCAATTGAATAAATGGTAAAAGTCACATTTTGCATCGCTGGATCTTAATAATATTCCAAGTAGAGCTTCGATAAGCAACAAGAAATGGGAGTGAGACAAAAGGGGAAAAAAACATATTTTTCATTTTATTGAAAGCAGAAATTATACTGAAATAGGCCGTTCTGCAGCTGGTCAAAAGTTTAGGACCACATGCTTTGAAATCCCAAATTTGTGCAAAAAATCCGGAGGGGGCGCCATAATGATCTGGGTGCTTTTTCCTTCAGTGGAACAATGGAGCTCCAGGTGGTGCAGGGGCCCCTGGCTCTGTGCAGATGTTGCATAGAGCATCCCTCATGACTGAGGGCCTCGTCTGTGGGTTTTTCAACAGGACAACACTACAGTTCACAAAGCCCCAGGACAAAGGACTTCTTCAGGAGAAGAACATCCCTCTGTTGGACCGTCCTGTGTGTTCCCTTGATCTAAATCCAACTGAGAACCTTTGGGGACGGACGGCAAGGGAGGTTTACACAAATGGACCACAGTTCAGACAGTAGATGTGCTTCCTGAGGTCGTCTTCACCACCTGGAGAAATGTTCCCTCTCACCTCCTGGAAACAGTTGCATCGAGTTTATGTTTTAGACTGTTTTGAGAGGATTTCGGGCTTGTTTTTTGAGGTGTGGTACTTAACTTTTGATCAACTGCAGAACAGCCTATTTCAGTTTAACTGTTGTTTTCAATACAACGTTTTTTTTTGTCTCACTCCCATTTCTTGTTGCATACTGAAGCTCAACTTGGAACCTTGTTAAGATCCAACCATGCAAAATGTGACTTTTGCCATTTTTGAGCTGGTCTGTAGCTCCATCAATAATTTTTCATGTTTGTATTTATGGCAATAAATTATTTTATTTGTGCTTTACTTTTTTTTTTTTTTACCCTGCTGAGACTTTTATAACAGTCATATGATATCAACACAGTCACAAAATTATGCTATAAATTTTTTTCCTGAATATATATAGACATACGGTGATCCCTCGCTATATCGCGTTTCATCTTTCACGGCTTCGCTGCTTCACGGATTTTTTTTACAGTGCGGATATTTTTACAGTGCATTGTGCTCTGAATCCTGATTGGTTCAGGGGCTTTAATATAATCGAAGGTGGCATATCCGTTTATAAAAATCTTCTTGCTCAGAAAAAGAAAGAGCGCCAACAACTAAAGAAAGACTCCAGCGTCTTCAGTAGAAACAGACGCTACAGCGGAGCGGAGTCAGGACCAAGAGGCACAGACTGTGAAATACATCAGTGACAATGTTTCCAACCTTGTATTACTATATTAAAATTATTGTTTTAAACACATTTTGGGCTTTAAAACAGGTTTTGATTTTTGGTTTCAGTCCATAGTACTACTTCACGGATTTCACTTTTCGCGTGTTATTTTTGGAACGCAACTCCCGCGATAAACGAGGGATCACTGTATACATATATATATATATATATATATATATATATATATATATATATATATATATGATGTTATATGTGATGTTCAATTAGAAAAAACTAATCTGGTGCAGAGTACGCCACCTCGTGTCTCCATCAAGATTTCTTTAACACAGGGGAGTGAGAAAAAAATGCAGATTTTGATTGAATCAATGAACAAAAGCCCTAAACTCTACAAATCTGAGGTAAAATAATCCAATCCAAAAGTCGAAGCACAAGACAGTGTAAAACTAAACAATAATGACATGTTTAAAAAAAGTCAATATCGCAAACTGTTCTAAAAGGCAAAAAGAAATGGCCCATTTTTAAAGCGGACTTATCTGCAGGAGGGCAGGGCTGCAGCAGGTCGGACAGATACTGAGGGCTGAGGCTGTGGAGATGTTAAAAAAACAATTTAAAACGCATGTGAAAAGAAACCGGGAGCTAGTGCAACGATTTGAAATGTGGGGTGATGTGCTCTTGTTTGTTTTTTAGCATCAGTTAAGCAGTTTTAGCACCATTTGTCTCTGAATGTTACAAACATATTGAGACACCCATCACCCAAAACACCCATGGAAAAAAGCATCCAGACACATTCTAACATTAGACCCCATGCTATAGAAGATTCAAGGCAAAACAATAACATTTCAATGGAGACCCTTCACCAGAAAGAATATGTGGTGAATCCTCAACATTTTCTGTCGATAAAGAACTGACTGTAATATAAAATACAGGGAAATCATCATTTGTTTGAAAGATCACATGTCAAGTGTTTTTCCTATTGTGTATAAATGAATTCCCTCAGGACCAGATCTGAGGACAGAAATGTTATTGTAGTGGGACTTTTGCTCTCGTGTGACTCGTACGCCTTCACCTGGTTTTTAGTGTCTTCATTCTGTGCTAGAAGCGGCTCCAGCACAATGTACACATTTGATGTATATTTGTTTCATTTAACAGCAGTAATTCAATAATATTGCACATTCTGGTTGTAAACGGTTAATTGCAGCAGTGCCCCGACAACTTGCAGTAGCTTACTTCATCTGTCTTAGAGCGAGCTGTTTCTTCTTCACTCTGCACTGCTGAATAACTTCTTAAGCTCCCAAAAATGCAATATTTTCTCACAGAGTTCAGCTCATGGCCTGCCATCTCTGGCTTTATTCTTTCAAGCAGCATTATATTTTTATTTTTTCTCCCTTTTCTGGTTGTTAGAAATGTGTTAAAACATACGTAGATAATCACATTACAGTTAGTCCATTGTAAACTGTATACTTTTGCATAAACAGTGGTGTAGGGTAAATGTGATTCCAGAGGTTTGGACCGGCCTCGGCCTCAGAGCGGTGGGTTCACGTCTGAGGCCTCTCTCTCTCTCTCTGCTCGTGCTGCTGGTGATCCAACAGTGTCATCAAACCCCACGGAGCATAGCCTCATTTGTCTAAAACTCATTTAGTCCCCAGCGTCTAATAACTGCTCCCCGCCTCTCACCCTCACCAGCTTAATATCATAGTCCTAATTAATACGCCGGCTTAATTAAACAGTCATATTTAAGGAATGCAGCAGGAGGTGGGGGCTCTCATCCGTGCTGCTAATTGTCCTGGTCATTAGCTTGAATCTATCTTCACTTCATCTGCCCTGATGAACTGCCACTGCACGGAACACAGGGCCAGAGCAGGACCAAGTTTTGGTTTCAGGATATTTTAGAGAAAAGTTTGAGAAAGATCTTGATTATTGAATATTTTTGTTAATGCAAATCAACAGAACTCCCGCGTCTCACAATCTGGACATGAACTAAACCCATATTGGCCGGTAAATGTACCGCGTCTGCTGTGATTAAATATCGTTATCGGAGTTTCAAAGATTGTGGATTATTGTTGTACAAATGATTGAGGGCAGAAGAAAGCCGGCACCTTTTACAGGATTTTGCGAGAGGCGTCTGGCTGCTCCAGAGACGCCTCCTCGCAGACCTTAACCAGGAGGCGCCCACGTGACCTGTACCTTAACCCAGAGGCCCTACCAGAGCCCGGATGTGTCAAAAATAACCAATATCAATAATATAACTAGGTAGAAATTAAATTAAATATTTGTCTCTCCGCTGATTAATCTTAAGAAAATGTAATGATTAGAATTTGTATCGTGTGAAGTGTATATTTAGATATTACAGCACCACACGCTCTTGACGTTATCGCTTCTAATTGTATGTGTTTGAATCAAACTTGTATTATAACGTCAGGTGTTAGATAATATATATAATATAGTGTTAATGGTGTTGAAGTGGAGTTTTAAGTAACATGTTATGAAAAACTAGGGGTGAAGTTTACTGTTTAATTTAATGTGAATTTGTAGATATAGATCCATCGTCAATAAAGATGAGATTGGAATGCGACACTGAAGAACACGAGGAGGTGTTGGAGCTCTTTAAATTCTTATTTGTTTGTGTGGACGACGTGTGGACAATTTATGAAGAAGTGGTGGATGGGAGGGGCTTTGTTTTTTGTGAATAAAATGTAGATGAATGAGTGATGCATGTAATCTTTACATTTTTTCAATACTGTTTTTTTTTTTTTTTCTGATTATAATGTTCAATATTTTGATTTGTTACACAAGTTTGTGGAGCCAAAACCAAACAAATAAAGACATGGTTAATCATTTGTGGATCAGAAGAGATTTACTGATAATAAAATAAATATCTGTGGTTACGGAGGCACAGCATCTGAAATTATGACGACAGCACCACCTGTATTTTAATGTGGCATTTCTTCATAACAATCTTCAGCATATAGTGCATTCAATATTTCCATAAACTGCCAATCTTTCATTCAGTTTGAATGTTTTCTGATGAAAACATATTTCTACTACCCTCTTACTTGGGTTAGTAAAAAGTAATATTGTAAGTTACGGCGTAACCTTTTTTTATTTTATTTTTTGTCCGCGCAATGTGTACTTCTGGACCTGTGGGTAAAGGCCTCCTGGTTAAAGGGCCTATGACAGGTTGGACTACTCATTTGACTAAAATGTAGTTGAGATAAATATATTTCAATGTTTGCTAAAATGCTGTTAAAATTTTATCCCAATTAAGCAATTTTTCAAGTTTAAATTTCACTTCCTGGTTGTGAATGATGACATCACACTAGGAAATTAGAAAGTCCATTGGGCAAAACCTGATCTAATGTTAGAGATTTTTTTTAATTTGACAAATAAAAATACACATGAACGCCTTTATTTCGTTGAATTCATGTTTAAAGGGTCAAAAAAGTCGTCTGTTTTACGAAAATTATGCATAACCTTTGTCTCCCTAGTGTGATGTCATCGATTTGTTTACTTCCTGTAATTTTCAACATATTTTTTCCATTTTCTCTACAAACAGCCACTTGACTGATGTAAAACTATCATTTATATTTACAACAGGTATTAATACATCAAATAAAGTTAAAATTAGAAAATGTTAAAAACCTGTCATACGCACTTTAAGGTCTGCGGGGCGGCGACTCTGGATTATGGTCTGCAGACACTCTTGGGATTTGCAGCGCTGCAGATCGACGAGAGACATGGATTTATGTAACTTGACGTAGTGTAGTGAGTCAAGACTTATATATAATATATATATTTTTTTTCATTTATCAATGTTTATTGGTGATTGTTCTGCAAATGCTTGAAAATGCTTTTCAGTAATACTGTTGCACTTAACTGGACATTGCCCTCTGACATGTACAGTGTCACGTTACATAGAGAAGTACTTCTTTTCACTATTTTATTACGCTGACATTATTTTATCTGGAAAAAATTAGTCCAAGGCTTTTTAAAAAATACAATATATTTATCACAAACACATCTTGGAACATTTTTGACTTTAGGTGGAAAGTGGATCAAGGCTGTGCCAAAGCATTGTCTCAGATAAAGATGGAGGTTTGTGCAGATCACTGTGTGGTTATTAGACCTAACATTACATCATTAATGGTCATTAAACACATAGATTCAAGGCAGTGGCCTATAAGCTGTTTTCATTTCTACATTTTAAAATGTAACAAGTAGACCTGGCAAAATATAAACTATAATCTACAATACATATTTTGTGGGTACTGTACTGTGAATGTATTATAGTCCGTTTTAAGTCTGTCTCTATAATAAGTTTTCCTTTACAATTCTAATATTTTAAAACAATATCACTTAGTTTTAAACATTTTGTCAGTATTGCCCTCATTCTGCCCCGCTCACTTTTGCCGTTTTTTCCACTTTTGTTGTAAACGCACTTCCGTTTGACGAGAACTCCGTTAAAGCTAATGACGAACGAGGGAAAAGTCTCGCCACTAAAATGTTACATAAAGTAGGTTGATTTGTGTAAAATGTTGAAAACGGCTTTTTAGTCCAAGTAGAACTTATTTTCTGTTGAGCTCGTCTGCTCCATGTAAACGAATACAACAGAAACAAGACGGCAGCGCGTACGGCAACTTCCAGAATAAGGTGAATAAACAAGTATTAGTTGGTTTCAAATATTCCACTTTATGAACTATATGATCAGCCTTTTTGTAGTTAAACTAAATTGTCTAAACATTTTTCCAGCTTTCCCTCAAATATCAGCACAATGTGAGAAGGATGGTGTCATGGATGGTGTCTTTTGTTGAATGCTTGTCCTGGTCTGGGGCTCTGCAGGTTCCTGTTGCTCTCACGTACAGCCTGAGTGAACAGCCTCTGCCGTCACACTATGATTCTGTCCGGATCCGTCAGAACGCCTCCTCGTGACCTTTAAGACGCTGCTTATGAAATCAGCTGTGGCATAAATATTGATAATGTCTCATTCAAAGCTCTTTCTTCAGAATATTACATTGTAATTACGGCCAGCAATGAGTATTGATGTGGACCGCTGCGGCGCTCACTGGGACAGCAGTAATGCAATTTGATACAGCAAAGAAAAGAAGTAGAATCAAATCACAGGCCGTGGACAGGATGCCCGGAAGAGAGGGGAGCGGCCCCGGGCCCCGAGGGGACACCTGAGCCCCTCACAGGCCCCTCCAGGACGAGCACAGGACAACTCTGGGCTTTGAAAGTCAATAAACAAGCTCAAGAGGTTTCTCTGCTGTTTATTATTTGTAGTTTTTTAAAATAAATTGTATTATTTAGTATTTGTAGTTGTTTTAAGATTAAGATACGTGACCCATTCTTCAAAGCCACTGGTGTCAGGAGCAGTGGTCTCTCACTCGGGGGCCACCTGCAGATCTGGGTCTGGTCTTGGTCAGGACCTCCGCTGCAGGACTTTACCTGGTGCATGTTTTGTGTTGATGAAGAAAACCCAGACACAGGAAAAACATGCAAACTCCTGTAGAGACGAGCGTGCTGCGCTCCCTCCTCACAGCTGACAAAGGAGAGTCTCTGGTGCTCTCATTTGTCAGAATCACAATGACATTCTTTGTCAGAGCAGGCCGTGCACTGTTAATACCACAGACCATGTGCACTTTCTGGTTCAGTGAGGTTTTGTTGCACTGATTTAGATAATAAGGCACTGCAAGTTTGTTTGTAGTCAAGTCAAGTCAAGTCAAATTTATTCATAAAGCACATTTAAAAACAACCACAATGGCCCAAAGTGCTGTACAGACACAATATAAAATACAATAAGACAAAAACAGAACATGCAGAAACGAGCTCAAATAAAAATGCAATACAAATGTTCTGCTCAGCTTGTGTTAAAAGCCCGTGCAAACAAATGGGTTTTCAACAAACTCTTAAAAATATTCAAAGATTGTGCTGTTCTAATGCTCAAAGGAAGACTGTTCCAGAGTCTGGGACCTGCCACAGAGATTGTAGATTGTAATTCAAAATGCTTTACTGAACAGGAAACAACACCAACAAAGAGAAGAGTGCAGATAAAATCCCTTCAGTCAGACGTACAACTAAACACAAGTGTACAAGAGCTGAACGGACCTGCTGGGATCTGCTCAAGCTCACTCTGAAGAACAAACGTGAGGGCCAGACCAGACATTCACACGTGAGGGCAGCGCACATATAATGGTCTGGAAAAATACATGTGTGCCTGACTTGTGATCAAACATACTGTATCGGGGATTTTTGTGGTGGAGGTCAGTTTTTTAAATCTTCACAACAAACAAACGCACAACTCAAAAACTATGAAAAAAATAAATAAAAAGGAAGGTCTTGAACCTCTAGAGCTCAAATATTCAATATTGTGTTGTGGTCTAATAATGTGTTGTTCTTTATGCAATATTTTGTCTAGAGTGTAGTGACATGAATTATACTTTTAAAATCTCATAATCATGAAGTGGATATTGTCAGTGTTTAAAGAATACTTTGAAAATGTATTTAGTTACAGAATAATCCATACATGCATTCAAATATTGTAACATATTCTGTTGGATGGTCTAATTCTGTATTCTGAATACTTACAACACTTTCACACAGAGTTTTATTGTAGTATAAAAAGGGAAAAGGTTACATAAAAATGAAACTGCTTTATGTTTGCTGCACTGTTTGTCGTGCAGATGTATCACTGAAGGTAAAATCTCCCACACACTCACCACAAGAGCAGAGTTTTCTATTTGTCTCACTAATGCTAAATTGCATCACATTGTATTCCTTTCATTTGAGGGAAAGTAAGTGTATTCTGAACACTTCCAAATGTGCCAGAATACACTCCAAATGACTACTCTGAATATGTACTTTTGGTTTGTATTGTTAGTCACCCCTTAAGGCCTGGACATAAGTACAACCAACATGGTAAAGTTATGAAGCGTAGGTTGTTGATCAGGTTGTACTGAATCCTTTTACAGCCTTCATTTCCTCTGGGACAGCTCTGAGCTGCAGCACGATGGAAAAAGCAAAATATAAATGTGTCATATACAACTGGTGTAAATTCACAACATGAGAGGCAAGTCGGGTCAAAAAAACATGGAGCAGTTTGTCATGAGCTCAGCTAGATCAGTGGTTCCCAAAGTGGAGGTCGGGACCCCCTGGAAGTCGCGAGGGGTGAGCTGGGGGGTCATGAGAAGATTTCAAGATCTAATTTGACACTGTGTTTGAGCTTTTTAAAAAATTGAAAACAGCCTCTTTTAGTGAATTAGGGTCCAATAAAATAAGCTATTCAAATAAACAATATTAAATTTAACAATTGAAATGATTGCTATGGTTATTTTCATTTTGCTTTGGGGTCCCGAGTCGGTTGCATGGCTATTTTGGGGGTGTCAGCCAAGTTTGGGAACCCCTGATAACTTATAAAAATCAAGTTGATAAGAAATATAGTTTTAAATAATCTGATTTTGTGTAATGTGTAACACCAGGTCATAACGAGCAAAATAAAGTCAGAGCAGTTTCATTATTATTTTCAATAATGTTTAAGACAAAGGTATTCTTTAGTGTTTATGGTCGTTTTCACACTGCCACTCGTCAGGTCGATATAAAGACGAGGGCAGTGGGACTCACTGATATAAAGAAAACAGTGAGATGGTCCCAGTGTGAACGTGGCAGTCGCAGGCACGTTAAACACTCAGAGAGCACTAAAGGTGGTCCCAGAGCGGCTTCTGGTGCAGGACGAGGGTGATGCAGTATGGGCAAGTGCTTGAAATTTGATTTAAAAAAACCTTGGTTCTCGTATATTTGTGTGAATGGGATCTGCAGAGCTGCCTTCTACGACCTGCATCTGACAAGACAAACTGGATCAACTGGATCAACACCAGCGAGACCCTTCAGCCTCTGAGCCTCTGTGCACCACTCCAACAACTTCATCCTCATGGTGCATTTACCAAAAGACCAGCGCGTGCAGCACCGAGTGTCCGAGTTTTAGAGTGTTCTGTTGTGTTCCTGATGTCGCAATTGTGATACAAAAGTAATTATTTAAAGTACTATTTAAATAATAATAATAATAATAATAATAATAATAATGATAATCATTTCCTCATTACTCACATTGCATTATCTGTTTTATGTTGTGGCAGAAGCATTTGCACATGGTGTAAGCATGAAGTGAGCACTGAGTGTGTGAACATTCGCGGTCCAGTTGTGCGGCTTGTGACTCGTGTGTGTCTGGATGTAAATGAAGAGGCCCACTCCTCAGTCCTGAGTGAAAGTGGAGCTGCGGGGCCCTCAGGCGGCTCCCCTGTGCACCACTGTGACGTTCACATTCACAGCTGAGAGGCCTCTGCCCAGGGCCAGACCTGCTGTGATTAATCCTGTTGAGTTTAGGTGACTTCCTCCAGCCTGACTCTCCATCTGAGCCCGTTCACCTTCAGGCGCACACCTGAGTCTCTGTGGAGTCTGAGGCCTTGTGTCTGATTCACACACACTGTACACTGTGGAGAACGTGTGACTATGAAGGACACATCTTCTCCTTTACCACTGCTCTGACACTGTTCCTCATCAAAACATGGCTGGGGTTGTGTTTAGCTTCAATCACACGTGTCATTAATCCTGCTTCAAGCTCGTCTTCTCTGCTCCTTCTCTGAGCCTCACAAAAACCAGAGGTGGGTAGAGTATCCAAATATTGTCGTCAAGTAAGAGTAAAGATACTTCAATTTAAACATTACTCAAGTTAAAGTACAAAGTTGTGGTCCAAGATATTTGGGGAAACTATTACTCAAGTAGGAGTAACTGTCCGGGAGTACCTCTGATTTATAATTTGAAGTTATGTAATTAGAGTGTCAAAACATTAAGTAAAGCTCAGATCTGTTATTTTCAAATGATAGATACCAAATAAGGAAAATGCAATCACATCTGAAGAAGCAGTGCAAGAAACACAAATGTTTCAATCATTTCATATTGTCAACATAAAGCTTTTATCAAAGAGGAACCCAAACGTTTACTCAAGTAAGAGCAAATATTTCTCAACTGGTAGTAAAAGTATTATGTCTGAATGTTAGTCCAAGAAGTGCAGTTTCTTTAAAAAGTTACTCAAGTAAATATACCTGTAATTGTAACTGAGCACTACCCACCTCAGACAAAAGCACTCACTTTATAATTTCCAAGATGTGAAGGTAAAGAGTCCATAGACTCCAGGGGCATGTTTCATAAAACGTACTTTCTAAGGTAGAGGTTTAAAAGGCCAAGTCTGACTTATTTTGTTGTCATCACTATGGCAATTTAGACAAAGATCTTATCTTGGTCTGGAGCAGGTTTAAAATCAGGATTAGTCTGAACTCTGTGTAAACACTGGGAAATTAGCTTATTAATACATCAAATATTTTAGATTATGTGCAAATCATTTTACACAGAGTGGTGTTAGCCACTATAGCAGACACACTACAGCCCACAAACTTCTTATAATTGTATGTGTTGACTCAACAATAATAGGCTTTATTTTTCAATGTAGACATCTTACTTTATTCATGACATGAAGTCCAACTCATATTTCAGGACACTATTTCATCATTTTCTCATTTCTAAATGACCAAACGGGCTCTTTAAATTAGACTTTTTGTGACTGTTAAATACTCATTTTGTGCCAAGAAGTAAGTGTTATAAAGTTGGCTAATTCCTGCTCTCTTTTTTGCTTGCGTCTCATCAAACACAGGTGATGGTGATTTCATTCTTCTGTGCATGTGACCTCGTGTCGTAAAGGTTTGGGTGGAAGTGTCTCCATTGAGTCCATAGTCCATAGTCGTCCATTGAGCAGACTGAGAGGTCTGCTGGGCTTGTGAAGTCTGACTGGACTGAGTCTGGCAGAGAAAGCCAAGCTGTCAGCTCAGCTTTGCTGAATGAGTTTATGAAACTACCTTGAGGTCAGAACAATTAAAAAACACACATCAAACATCCAAACAGAATATACAATGCCGGCCCAAAAAAGTCAAAACAGAAAAAAAAGGTCACACGCTCCACTATTTGGTTGGACGCATTTAGCTTTGACTAGAGCACACATTCACTGTGGCATTGTTTCAATAAGCTTCTGCAATATCAAAAATGTATTTAAACTCAGTGTTTCATTAGTTTGTCACAATGTGAGCCCCATGATTCTTGGCATTGTCATTTTGGAATCAGGGAAAAAGAAATCCATTGACGAAACAGCCTGGTAGTTCCGGATGTTCAGGTTCATTCTTTGGAAAGAGCAGAAAGTGTTGCTGAACCTAGACCTGACCAACTGTAGCTACTCCCACAGGCTGATGGGAGTACTGCATGATGGTACTTCACTTCACCGGCCTCTACGACCACAGGTCCTCCTCCAGGACAATGGTTCCCCACTATCCTTCCAGTTTTTAATAATGTGTTGGACAGTTCTTAAGGCAATTATTTTTCTCTGCCTGATGCCAATGATTTAATCCTTCTCAAACACACTGACATCTTTTCCACGACCACAGGATTTGTCTTCCACATTTGTGACACACACTGCATTAATTGAGTTTAAGTACTGTGTTGTAGCTGAAATACAAGCACCCACGCAGCAATTATCCAAGGAGGCTCATACCTATTTGCTCAGATGAATAGTGACAACTTTTTTTTTTTTTTTTTTTGACCAGGCAGTGTACTAAACTTTACAGATTAAGCGTTTCCTTCAGAGCTCTGAGGTGAACCTGACTGCTCTGTCCATGCGACATATATAACATATCTAAATACAGCATGAGAACATTATTTCCAACAAACATCAGACTGGCACTTGTCTAATGATACCCCCCAATAGCATACAAAACGGATCATTATGAGCAAACTGCAGCTTCTTGAATTTACTGTAACTGCATCCTTGCCAATTAGAGGGATTCGGATCCAGCACTTGTCAAATTTCAGTGTGTTTATCAGGCCGCCATTTCCAGAATAAAGTCTGTAAAACAAGCACATTACTGACATTTCTTATCCCATGTGGATGCTACAAAAATAGAAAAAAACAAAAACAAACCACACACAAACGTTATGGCGTAATTTCAATTTTACAAACTTCCCGAGGTAAAACTAATCACACAGCAGCTTTTTACAGTAGGCCTATAGGAGCCATATTTTAGTTTACCTTTAAAATAAATATAAAAACAACAAATACGCAAGATACAGTACACATTGTTAAGAAGCAGTTATTTCACCTGCTCTAGGCAAATTGTAAATGTACAGCTTTCTAGGCCAATACTGCTGCCGGTTCTTGAACTCGTTCTGACGGTGTAGGCGTCCTGAGAGAGGGCGGGATTAACATGGACAGCATGGAACACACAGACCACAGTTCTACAGAAATCCCACCATACAATTATGACCTTTCCAGAATGTTGAATGTTGTGATGTCACTTGAATGCAACCTAATACTGACCCTTTAAAAGTCTATAAACAAAAACATTCCAAAATCCAGAATGAAAGCAAAAGTGAAGCGGAACGTGATGCAGTTTTAATGTAGAAACTGTGACTGATCCCAAAATATCACAACAAATAATCCTGGTTGGCAAAATAAAACCACTCAAGCATGTGAGTGATTTAAACATTGACTACAGTGTCAATGTTCATTGTCGGTTATGAAACAACAATCATGTTTTTAAGGTTATACTGTACCAATACTCACAGAAATATTGAGCCCACACTAGTTTTTAATTTTCTCTACAAATATATTACATACTTTGCTACAAATTATACTTTTTGTGACACTCAAACATTTTTTCTATTCTGTATAATAAAAAAGACATTTCTACCCTGGAATGTCAAAACTGTTCATATTTAGTTCTGATGTACTTCGAAAATACATTATGGCCAACTTCATTTTGCCTCCGGTCGCCTCCATTCAGTAAGTTTGAACATTCTGATGACAGAGCATTTTAAAGGCTCTATTGCTTCTATTGATGACTGGTGTTCTGGATGGTGCAGCTAAAGCATAGTTCTTGTTGGTCTTATGAAGTTTCCTCACTGTGTTCCACTGCTGGTTCTGATCTGCTGCACACTGCATCAATTACATTCTGTTACTCTGTCAAATATGTTCAAAGTTCATAAAAAGTGAGTTTAATGAAACTGCAGAAACCCAAACTAGAGCAGCTTCAACTTCATGCTTAATCCACTTTGGAGTTTCCGAGTTTTCCCACCATCGTTCGCAAAGTCACAGAGTCACAGTCCACTAAATTGGTCCCTTTCTCCTCCAATTAAAGTGTGTGTGATGGGAGCTGACAGGCCTGTCCACTCGAGTGAATCGACCAAAGTCAGCCGCAATGACAGAGTTCTGCACTCAAACAGGTCTCATCAGGAGGAGCTGCAACGAGCTTTTAATGACGTGGTTTTGTGCACACAGCAGCAGTGTCTCATCTGAATGTTTGCCTCTCCACAGCAGCATGTAAACAGTGTGAGTGAGCGGAGAGGGCCGAGCGGCTGATGGACAGTAATGAGGAGGGGGATGACCACGCTGGACACAGGTCTGAGGGCTGCAGTAGAAATGCCTCTGCTTCAGACCTGACTGTCTTCACCGTCTGCACACTGACCAGAATAGTGTCATTAACATACATCTGTACCATCAAAGCACATATAAACAGAAACTATTATTTCTCATCAAACACTTTCTTGATCTTATGATTACTATATTTCCACTGTTGAAATAAAGGTAGTATGTTAGCATCAGCTGTTTCCTGTTTATCGATGCACGGCACTCGCATCAAGGCCCAAAATATGATATTTCCTGTGCAGAATGCATCTAACATTATCCAACATTACATAACAAGGTTAAAAGGCTTTGCAGAGAAGTGAAATAAATAATTTTTAAAAAGCTGAGGAAAAAAAAGAAACAGTTTTCTGTTTACTCTCGCTTTAGCCACGTCTCATAGCCACAAACTTTGAATTACTAAACATCTTTTTGTGACTTTCTGAGATCAGCTAGGTTTTATTTATTAAAATTAAAAAAAAACATTTAGGGGACTTCAGTTGCTCTTGTAGCAGAGCTCTGGCAGAGCCAAGCCCTGAGCAGCAAACACAGACTGCCATGAACCTAACTGAGCTTGAGAGCTCCAGTCTGAGGAACCAGAGCCAACCGGAACGTGCCTCATCAGGATGCCATGTCAAATGCTTCTTGTGGGTCCTTTGTTTTCCAACATTTTGAGATTACTTACAGTATCGCATAGGTTATTTAAACCACAACTTATTTCATAAGTAACACAGCGTGTTCTCACATGTTTAGATTGAAGACTCTGGCTAAGTGCGATTAGTTTGTGGAGATGGACACACTAGATTGGCATCAAGCAAGTGCACTCTGGTCCATGAGTAATCAGAGGTTTCGATGCAGGTCTCCTGAGGCACTCCTAAGCGTACTAAGACCAAACTGAAAAGTATTTTCTAAGTTATTTTTCAGACCAGAGTTTGTTTACCTGACTGCTCACCGGCTCACTCACTTGGTGTTACTGTGACGTGTCTTAACAGCTGATTTAAACTGGTTTTGGTGCTGTTTCCAAGAATGACATCTTTCTGTATTTTCCTACAGATCAATATCAGTCTGGTCACTGGTGATCTACGCAAGTTCAGATGAGCATGATTGACAGGTGGATTAGCCAATCAGTGAAACATATGGTCCATCCATATCAAAACAAAGATGGCTGCTTTCAAGGAAGAAGGGCAAAAATACCACAGGATATCAGGATCAAACCAAGAAAGATGTGAATGCACCCTAAAAGATTGAAAATGGCGTCTAATGGGCTTTGCCATAATTTTGATTTGACTTTTCTACATTTTCTCTCCCTCAAGATTCTGTGTCTTTCTAAATGAAGCTTTTTTCACTTGCATAGAATGACCTACTTCCACCGAAGAAAAACATCTAAATGAAGTCAGCCGTCGCACTGAATTTATTCTTTCTGTAACAAAGAACCCAAACCAGTACACTTAAGCGCTTTTGTGCTGTGTCCTGCAAAATAACCATAGTGAGGACAAGAAAAGCTTAATGTATGTAATGTGAAACTGCACTAAGCACTCATTCAAAGCGACACACAGGGGCAGACAAAGGCCAAAGGGGTCCCTCTGCTGCGTCAGACTGTCGCTGAAGGAGACGTGAGGTAGTAGAGTTCAGCCCAGAGCCTTACAGCTCACATGTGTATTTTCAGAGCAGACAAGAGCAGGATGCGAGTGCTGCAGAGAGGACGCATATAGACTATAGTTCAAAAGTTCATAGACAGTATAGAAGCAGCAGTTGTTCTCATTATAAGCTTCACACGCAGAACTGATGGCGGATGGATGATTACAGTGTCATACAATGTTAGAACAATGTGCAATGCATCTGAGAGTTGGTTTTGTCGGTGAGATGTTTGTAAGAGTTTTCTAAGAAATAATCTGAACAATTTTATAGCTGTGTTCCAATTCAACAGCTGCATCCTCCGAAGGCTACATTTAAAGGCCGGTTGCGTCACTTCCGCCGCGACAAGGCCGTCCCATTTCATGCAGCCCATGAATGCGGCCGACAAACGGCCCGCGTTTCCATGGAGATCTGCTGTGAACGAAGGACACAACTGAGCAGCCTTCGCGGCCTCATATATCCCATAATGCACTGTGCATGCTGGTCAGATGTGCGCGAAGAGCGGAGCGAAACAATTTGTCCCGAAAGTGGAGGAAAACATGTGAGTACACGCTTTAAACTTTATGAGTTTACTATGAGCATGACTGCTGTCATAAAATAAGATGATAACGCCCGCAAGACTGTAAAATAAGTTTGTTTTTTACTGTGTGAGCCGCGGTGATTTGAGCTTAAAGTTTGGCTAGTAAACTCCAGCTAACGACGTGAAAAGTCCGGTCAAACTTTCGTATTTGGGCAAATTGGCAACAAACACTGACAGTGTTTTTACTTTTAGGAGAAAAGAAGCCCGTGGATTAAAAAATAAAGCTACGAGGAGGAAACGACCATGTTGTTTGGGCCATGGGGACTAAACTTTTGGCCAGTGTAGTTTTGAGGTAAGATTCTTAAAAAAACACAGCTTTATTATGTTTAATTATATAATTACTTGTAAATCATGTAATACAAGTCTCAAACTAATGCATTTAATTCTGGAAATGATGGGAATGGAATAATTGCCTTCTTTATAATCCCAGAATATTTAAGATTAAGGTAAATAATACTGGTTGAATAAATTGTGTTTATTATTTAAATTGGACAGTAATTCAACAGATTTATGTTGAAGAAGTTAGTTGTGGAAACCTGTATCTTTTACACATGTGCACCAAAGCCTGTGACCAAAGGGTAAGATAAGAACACTTTCATTAGCAAGGACCACGCCACAACGAGATGTGCAATACAATCATTTATTAGTGAAAGGAAGCGGGTGATTCGAAGTAGCTTGCGCTAGCAGATGATGGCTGGGTGTTGAGACTCAGTGTGGGGGCTCCGTCTCGGTGATCTGCCCAGCCGATTCGGGACCCCCAAAGAATGAATTACGAAATCGAGGAATGAGCCTGACGGAGATCGCTGATGTCGTGACGTATATAATCGTGGTACCCATAGGAAGACCAGCGCCCGAGGGCTTGTATTTTATGATCCGGAATGCCTGCTCGAGCTGCAGAGGAAGCAGCGCCGATGCGGAAGGAGTGAATCGAATAGTTTCCTGATGATAGACTGGAGGAGAGAAGGATCCTGCGGAAGTGTATGGTAAACCAGAATCGAGACGCCATTTTTCCCGTTTCAGTGAGAAAGAGGGGATCATTAGGAGAGGCATTGTAGGCATGACGAGAGGCCACGTATTTGGTTAGTGTTTCGAAGGGGCTGAGGATGGAGTTGAGGCGAAATAAATAGATTGGGAAGGACATCCCTAGCTGATCAGTTTTGCACCTACGAAGTGTGAATACGAGCGAGTCTTGGCTGTGGGTGACGAGGTCCGATAACCGGGGATGAATAGTTGGATCGAATTTGCTGGAGGTTGGAGCGAATTCTGAGCAGCGGAGGAACCCGGAGAAGGCAAACAGGAACATGCACTCGATGGTTAGATCGAGCATGGGCGAGATGTAGCCAGCATGGAGTGTAAGAATGCAACGTTTGAGAAGGTCGGAGGTGAGAGGCAGACGCTTTGGAGAAGTGCAGGGTTCAGACTTGCGTAACCCTTTTAGTAACAATGAAACATGAGCGTGAGACAGGGCTGGGCAGGTGACACCTGTAGCCAGTTTGAATAGGAGGTTGATTCCTGCCAAGTAGGTCTGGATGGAGGTGGTGCGGATGTTACGTGAGGAGTGAGCGAAGGTGATAAAATTGCAGATGGTCAAAACATTGAATGATGTAGGCGGGAGCCGATAAAGCTGGAGGAATGATTGGAAACAATTCCATCCACAGAGATAAACGGAAAGCAAACGAGGGACGAGACCGAGAAGGATGGCCTGCCGCGATGTTACCGTGAGATCAGTGAAGCCTGGATCTATGGGAAGATCGTGGCTGAAAACGGTGGGACCAGCGTGGGGTTGACGTCGGAGTTCGGAGCCAAGCTTCTGAACTTCTGGAAAAGCAAAGCGAGAGAGAGAGTCAGCGATTAGATTACGTTGACCTGGAACGTGGGCAGCGCAGAGAATTAATTGGTTCTGAGCGGAGATGAACGTCAGCCTTTGCAGGAACTGAGATATATGGGGGCAACGAGATCTCCCTTTGTTAATGATGTCGACCACTGCAGTGTTGTCAAGATGCACCTTCTGGACCATTCATGACCCCAAAGAAGGGCTGCAATAACAAGGTAAATCTCAAAGAGAGCTGAAGAACCAACGTGCTTGAGCGTGAGGAACTCTGAAGGCCATGTGGAAGCGAACCATTGGCCTTGGTAAAAGCCCCCGAAGCCGACTGGGCAGCATCTGTGTAGAGCTGAATGTATTCAGGAGAAGAGGTGCATTAGTCGTAAAAGAACGAAATCCCGTTCCAGGAGTCCAGGAAATGTTTCCAGAGATGCATTTAGACAGAAAAGGTTTCCCTTGAGGAATGATGCGAATAGCATAGTTCAGGTGACCAAGGAGAGCGAGGAGTTGCCTTTTAGTGCACTGTCTGCCAAGATGAAGTTGGACAAGAGCAGGGAGATACGAAGAACTTTCTCAGAAGGGAGGGATGCCTGTAATGAAATGGAATCAAGCGTGATACTGAGAAACTCGATTGCAGTGCAAGGCCCTTGAGTTTTCTCCTCGGACAGCGGTACGCCAATATCTGCAATATCTGCAAAAAGTTTAACGATGGTCGACAGGCCAAGACGAGGGGGCGAAGATTTGGGTGTAACGACCAAGAAATCGTCCAGGAGATGGAGCACATATGGAAGTTTGTAGGTGTTGATGAGGATCCAGCACAAAGCTTCAGAAAGGGAATCGAAGATCTTCGGACTGCTCCGGAAACCGAAGGTGAGCCGCACCGCAAAATAATAGTGTCCTTTCCAGAAGACTCCGAAGAAGCACCAGAAGTCGGGTAAATGGGCAAAACCTTGAATGCGCTGGTAATGTCGGCTTTAGAAAGCCAAGCTCCGCGACCTGCTAAGCGGATGAATGATATAGCATGATCGATTGTCGCGTATCGCATTGCAAAATCCGGCGATGGAATGAGGCTGTTGATACTGGGAGCCTCTGACCCGTGCAGAGAAGACAAATCGAAAATCATACGCTTTCTTAAGGAGTATTCCGTGTAGTGACACCGATGGGACTAACGCAAAATGTTTGAAAAGGGGACGGAACGGACCGATCATGAACCCCTCCTTGACTTCTTTAGCCAAGAGTTGGTCCACGGTGTCTGGTTTGACACGCGCCGACTGAAGGTTGTGACAGTGATGACAGATTTCCGGTAATGTTTCTATGCCGGGGTGAAACCCGTTTGTGAAACCGTCAATCAAAAATTTTACAAATTCTCTGTTGGGGTGATGTTGGAGGGCGATGGACAGGGAGTTTACCTGGACTGGGGTGCTGACTGACAAACTGGAACCTTCATCCAGGTTGGTGGGGTTGTGCGGGCAGGTGCTTCTGGCATGGGCTCCACCACAGAAGGAGAACACATGCAGGAACCTGCAGCTTGAACGGGAGCAACCTGAGTGGTTAACGTTATTGCACACCATTCGACCAGCTTGTTATAAAATGGTTCGGCTACGTATGTCCCTTTGGGAACAGGAACACTGACCGAGGGACAACTGTCACGGAGTTTAGGAATAATAGGGGGAGGTGGTGCGGCGGGGGTCAGACGGTTTTAGACGGGGTTTTTTGAAGTGGTGGATCGGGGGCGGGGTGCGATCACTGCACACACTGATGCGGGGTGAGAGGGAGCGCTGCAAAGCTCACAAGAAAGTGATGTTTGCGCTGCAAATATCCTACAGTAAAGTTTGGAGTCTAACGTGCCCCAGTAGGTAGCTTGATTAAACTGCTGGAGTCTAGCGGCTGCTTGCGACGCGAAGATGAA
Source organism: Rhinogobius similis (assembly GCA_019453435.1). Classification (NCBI taxonomy): domain Eukaryota; kingdom Metazoa; phylum Chordata; class Actinopteri; order Gobiiformes; family Gobiidae; genus Rhinogobius; species Rhinogobius similis. The sequence goes on along the minus strand of CM033622.1, from coordinate 43,304,281 downwards.
GTGCTAATTGTAGAAACCTGTGCCTCCAAACCGTAAGGCAAGGTCAAGTACGATTGCCAGATAATCATCGAGTTCGGCCCTCCTGGAAGGGTAAACCGAACATAAAATATCGCCGTACAGGGAGAACGCGAGGGGGCGAACTCTGCAGGTGTTAGGTCTTTTGACCTTGAAGGAGCAGCTTGGAACATGGTACCTGGAGTACCTTGACTGGTTTGCAGTTCCCTTGACTGACCTGCATTGGAGAGAGAGGGATGAATAAGCTGCGCTAAATCAGTGTAATTACCAGCAAGGATTTGTTGAAGTAGCGCTGAGGGTGCTTGGCCGATTGATGGAGGAGACTAGCGGCGCTGGAATGGATGCGGTTGCGAGGGTAAATTGCCCGGAGGGTGGAGCAACATTTTGATGGGGCATGAAAGGGAGGTTCGAAAAGGGGAGGGTAGTCAAAGAAGAGGCGGAGGGATACGTAAAGGAGGTGGAGGGGTACGAAAAGGAGGCAGAGGCGTGCGAAAAGGAGATGGAGGGGTGCGAAAAGGAGGCTGGGGGGTTTGAAAGGGAGGCGGGGGTGGGGGGGGGGCGAGGGGGTTTGAAAGGGAGGCGGGGGGGTTAGAAAGGGAAAACCCTAGATTTATTGTTCGATTTGTTGATCGACTGAAGGCTACTTTCATCCTTCTAAGCTCGCTCTGCAGGCTAGCCTGCCCGGGTGCCAGGAGGCGAAGGCCGGGTGCCGGAGGGCGAAGGCCGGGTGCCGGAGGGCGAAGGCCGGGTGCCGGGAGGCAAAGGCCAGGTGCCGGAAGGCGAAGGCCAGGTGCCAGGAGGCGAAGGCCGGGTGCCGGGAAGCGAGGAGCGGGGGCGCCGAGGGGACGTGCATGCGACGAGCCCTGAGACTGATGGGCGACTGCGGCGGTGATACCGGTGAGTGGAGGCCCTGGAAGTGGAGGCTCTTGGCGAAGGCGGGATGACATCCGGGCTGTCTTCTGCTCGGTTCACGGCGTGAACCACGGAGCGCACAGCGGGACGATGATGTTGGCTGCTCCTTTGGCTAGCGGAGCGCCGGGAAGCGGAGGAGGCCGGAGAAGGGCTGAACAGGTCAGAGTCGGAATCTGAGAGATTTATGTTTAATTCTGTATCCATGATGCTGTCTCTCTATCTCTGTCGAGAGAACAGCGGCAACCAGTGATTGAGGCATAGGCTGGTATATGAAGGCTTCTGGGAGGCCCAGAAGCGGGGGCGTGGTCCTGCTCACGAACCTCAGTTAACAAATTAACTACATATATTGAAGATGTTTAATACTACTTCTCATTGTCTTCAGTCAATACTTCTAGAGTCACAAAACTGTTCAGAGCTGTTCAAGAACATGCAGGCCAATAAGGTATGGGACATATGCATTGTGTTTTGAAACATTCCTAAAATAATTAGTGCTGCAAGATTCCTCTTTATCAAATTTAAATCATTTAAAACAATAAGCATAATATAACATATAATACAAATGTTGAATTAATGGGTTTCGTGTATTACTTTAGCTGTTTATAATTTTCTCTAAGTGCCAAATTACCTGGATATATTTGAGATGTGCTCTGTGGACTTCATTTTCAGGTTTGTCATTTATAGTATTTGGACTTTTTTATGTATTTTGTTACAGGTTATGACTCGGCTGGCAGTTTTTTCAATTTAAATTTTAATAAATAAAATGTTCTCTACAGCTGTCTCAGTGCTTGATCTTAACTGAAGAGCAGCAGCTTTATTGGATCAGAATCATAAGTTTTATTGCCATTGTCTGTGTGAATGACTTCATAAACTAAAGATCTGCTTTGATGGTTTACAAAATAAAATTATTAGTATTAGTATTAGTAAAATAGTTAAACATTTACACAGTTTTATTCTAACATTTTCAATTGTGTGAGGGGAAACTGAAAATACTAAAATGGAGTATGTTTATAACTTGATAACTAGATGGCACATTTGTTTTAATGGTCTTTTCTGTGGTGAATGTGGGTTTATGGTGAGATCTGAAAATTATTCTGTGTTTTTTGATTAATTACTGAAATGTTGGGTTGCACTGCAATTAAGGTGTAGTAGAGTTCATTTGATCAACATTTACTAAAGATGGAGCATGTCATAATACAATATTAACTATTAAATTGTGACACAAATCGAGTTTATTTATGTGTTTTATATAATGGGCTTAATGTTAAATATTCTCAGATTTGCACAATAAACATGTTATCCTTAAACACAGATCTCTCTTCATAAACTGACGTAAAAGCACCTTTTACCTTTCATGTAATCCCTTGTCATTATGAAAGCTAATTCCAGAATTAAAACTGCATATTGTATGACTTTGTTGAAATTTGAAGAGAGAGATTTATTTGAGGTTCATCACAAGAACATTAGTAATGGTTATATTTGACAAGACCTGAACATAATATTTGTCAGCTTTGTTTTAACACAAGATTTGGGCGAGATTTGGGTGATCTCTTGAGCTCAAGGTCTCCAGTACGTAATGTTTTTAATACGTCAATATGCGTGGCGTGCGTGGTGTTAGCATTAGCGTTAGCAGCGAGACTTGCCAGGCAATGGGCAGCTTTGCGGGCAAGATCTGTCCCATTTCGGCACGGACTTTGCGGTCCACGGAGGCCACACGGAGGCCACACGGAGGAGGAGCCTCCGTCGGCTGGGTCCTTCGAAGGATGCAGTCATTGAATTGGCACACAGCTTATATTTAAGTTGTGAGGATGGAGTCTCCCTCTGTTTCTACGCAATGTAGGGTAAACATTTCTGAAAAGTATTGCAGTTACACGTTTTACTATACACATGTTGATTTCCTTTGTGTCTATTGGAACAAACCAAAAAAAAAAAAAAAAAAAGGAAATTTGACATAATCTCACACAAAACTCACACAAAAAAAATGGAACAGCTAACACTATTGGCCATGACATGTCAGCAGCAGCTGTTTCGTGGCAGCCTCTTTTTGCTGAGACCTGTGAAAATGCCAGTACAGAAATCCAATCTACTAAAAATAAAAGCGTGTACACGTTTCTCCAAGTCTCTTTCATTAGGTAATCTTCCTTGTTTTACGTTCAGAGATGTCTCTTCCCTGACCTTATTGGGGAAAGCAGTTCAAATCAGTTTGTGAGGCTGTCTAAGCTGACATGACCCATGCGTTTGCAGTCTTAATCAGAAATCAGTCAACTTTATTCTATCTTTAATCTAGTTACAAGAACAAAAAAGGGAAAATATATCAATATAAGAAATTATAAGAGGCAGCCACATATTCTCTTTAAAAAGCAGAAGTCTCAAGTTTTTGGACTCAACTTTGGTAACGGACCTGCCTGACAGACCTGCAGGCTGCTCAGACTGTCGTAAAAGACAAAAATACCCTTCGATGTTGCAGTGTGTAAAAGAGGACAGAATCTGTTATTGTTTAAGTTAAAAGTTGGAGAGCAAGGGACGCCAACTCGTTTCAGCCTGAAAAGCCTTCTTCAGGGCATATCATATGCTGTCTGCATTTAATAATAAGTGTTTTATTCTATGAGAAAGTATGTTTGAATTGAAAACTGTGAAAAGTGCTTAAAAACTCATTGCGGTGAATAACTAGGATGCTCAGAATGCATTAGGAAAGTGAACACTGTGGGCCGCTGCAATGACTGAACTGGTTCTGTTTTTTACATTTTGTGTAAAATTCAGGTATATCACCTTTAAGTAAAAGGTTTCCACCAATGCATCAAGATTTCAGAAATTCAGAACAGACAAGAAATGATCTTCATGTATTATTTCATAATATTAATTAAGAAGTCAGATCTACTTCAATTAGGATATGTTTTTAATAGGATATAGTTAAACGTCAAGTCATTTAAACTTAAATACCCACTGTATAACTTTTTAGACAAAAAAGTAAAATAAAATAGACTAAAATAAATGCATGTTTTATGATTAAAAAAAAAAAATACTTTGGCCATCTGATGGTGAGTGGAGTGACATTCTGCTTTGATTAACTCCACAGACCTAAATGTCTCTGATGAGTTTACCGCCCAACATGAGTTATGACGTCTGATTCTAACGTCATGAAGGAGGAAAGAAACGACTTGACTGCACTCTCTCTAATGAGCGTGGCAGAGGCTGTGGGGTCAGCCGGGGTCACACTACCTTTCCCTGCTCTGGGAGCAGCCGGAATCACACCACAATCCTGTGCTCCGCTCCAGTGTATAACCTCTGAGTGCTCTCATGGAATCAAATGGGATTTTTTTGTCTTACACATTTTTGGCTATGTATATATATATATATATATATATATATACAATCAATCGGTCTACAAATATTATTTTATTAAACTTAAACTTAGCATAATATGTGTCCTTTTAGAAGAAAAAAATAGGATAAAACAAGCAGAGAACGTGCATTGCAGTGGGTGTGTTTGGGGTTTTGGTAAAAACAGGATTTTCCAGAGCAATGGTGTCTTGAATGAAGGACAATAGAGATTACTTAAACATGCTTGACTCACTAATACAATTTTGAAGGGTAAATAAAAAGGTTAAAACACTGAAGTTATAAGCAAAAAGTGACTCAGGTAAATTACCATACAGTTTCTGATCCGTCGCTGCCCTTATCTTGCTCTGGAGAAATGCAGAGTGTAACAGATGAAGCTCTGACGCGAGTGCCTGGTCCACTCTGTGTTCTGCCCTTTGGTAATGAGCCGCTACGAGACGGCCTTTTCACTCCACCGCCCTCTGACACCTGCAGGTTTACGCTCCTGTTTGTTTGTCTCCACCAAGCATTGCTCCTCACTTTGGTCTTTTCAAAGGCAGCCAGAGCAGGGAGCAGAGAGGAGGAGGGAAAGAACAGAGAAGTGCTGACAGTGCACTCCCAGGCAGGCCGCTCCATCACACCGCACTGCTGAGGGCTCCACCAGACCTCGCCCCGCCTCCACCACCCGTTTGGACTCAGGCTAAGGGCACTTGACAACAAAATGAGCCGGGACTAATGACTGGGTGGAGCATAAGTTCCCCACGTCATTGAGGTCATTAGGCGACCCCTGCATCGCCTCCAAACCAGTGTGTTTTAGCCTGGCTCTGTGCCCGCTCTGTTTGTCGCTGCAGCCAGGAGCCACGAGGAACATCTACCCCAGCAACCACTGCAACGTGCACAACATCATCTGTATGCCACAGTCTAGTCCTGGGATAATTGTCTCTCTCATCTCTACTTGACATATTATGCAAATCGGCTTTTGAGTGATTTTACCATGTCATAATGGTTCTCTCCAATTATATCACTCTCCTGAGTGCTGGACCCACAACATTATTTCCAGGGTGGCAGGACGGAGGCCACACACAAACAGTGCATGGGGGGTTATACCTCAGGAAAATATATATGCAAACACATTTGTTTCTTTCTGGTGAGGTTTAGCTACAAGGCCAAAGTGAACAACTGTATGGTCAGAGCGAACAATATGAATGTAAGATGTAGCAAGTGTTTTATCTACTTCATTGTTTAGTCATAGTTGTGTGTGTTTTTAAGTTACATGATTACTTGTCCTGTGACAAGTTGGCCACTGTCCAGGTTGTCCAAAGTCACTGGGATATGCTCCAATGACCCCTAACGGGAACAAGCGGTAGAAAATGAAATGAAATGATTACTTCACAGCTTGTTGTCTCAGCAACCAACCACTTGTGCAACTAGTAAAGAAAAGGTCAAAGGACAAGTTTATTTATAAAGCACATTTACAACAAGTGGTGCCCAACATGCTTCACAGGTAAAGTAAAACAAGGATAGAGTAATGCAAACTATAATAAAAACAAGAACATTTAAGAACGTCAAGAGACTGTGCCGTTCTAATATTTAGTGGCAGATTGTTCCACAGCTTGGGAGCAGCCACAGAAGCTCGGTCACCTCGAGTCTTGAGGCGAGTTCTTGGGACGTTTAAAAGGAACAGATTTGTGGAGCTCCTCTCTGGAGCTGGAGCATAAGGACAGAGCATCTCACAAAGAGCAGCCGAGCAGAGTTCTGTACGAGCGTTCAGTGATGTTGGATCCAGGCCACTTGCCTGGAAAAATCCAGACTCCCCGCTGTACCAGCGGATGAGTCTGGTCAGCAATTGAGTCAATTCGATTTCTAGGGCGGAGCAAACCCGAGCAAACAGGAAGCGTAGTAACCCAATCAGAGTTATCACTATGTAGTGGTCACGCGTTTTAGTGCCAACAGGTGAAAAAGTTGTGCACTCAAAATTTCCCACTATGCATCTTGAAAAGTAGTGTCCAGCGCTGGTCACTAGACCAGTCAATATTAACCACAATGCATAGCGAGGGTCGGAAACTGAATGAAAGCAGAAAGAGGAGACGTTTAAATGAACTGTTGAGCCGAGATTATCAACAAAACACTTTAAACAAACCGTTAGCTGTAGAGTTGCTGGCGTTAGCCGCTTACCTTAGCTTGAGCTGTGAACAGATCGTGAATCTCCCGCAAAAAGTTGAATAATCCAGTCTGTTTGATGTTTCACGTGCGATCCATGATGAATAAAACTTATATGATGTTAGTCCATAAATATGTGCGTGTCAGGAGGATTTGATCCATATTCATTACAGAAATACATTTTTGTCGGAGTTTTGCCAACTTTTCTTCTCCCAGACGCCAGAGTCACGTGACGTGAGGCGTGGAGACAGTAGTGAGCTGTGTGTCTGAATCGCTCCAGGACTGAGGGCACTAGTGAGTCACTGAACAGGGCAGGATGAGGGGTTAGAGAAGAAGAGAGAGTGGGACATTCAGACACAGCCTTTGAGAATACGTCTATGGTTGTAGCCAACTCTGCTCCTTCTGCCGCTCTAGAGCGACGCCGTTTGTGTCACTGAAATAAATGAATCTGATTGCTCGGTACGTTTTGGAGTTGACTCGAGGCACGGCGGAGGGCGGGGCGACCAGACTGATATATCGTGTATAAATAATACAGAGATATATCATTCTGGACTTGCCAGGCAACCAGGCCCAGTACAGTGAATTACAATAATCAAGGCGTGATGTGATGAACACGCTCAAACTCATTTGGAGGAATAGACACGTCAAAAAAGAACTCACCTGTAAGTGTAGGTTGTTGTTGGAAAAAGTAAAATGTGGACTGGATTTTGTTCAATACAGGAGTTTCCCAATGGAATGGAGTTGATTTTGTGCTATCTCAAAGTGAGTAACATTGTATAGGACAGCTCCATGGTCCAGAACAAATGTGTGGCAGGATATTGAGAAGGACTGCACAAATATTCTAAAATTGAAACACTTTACAGTGTTTCAATTTTTGTTTCAAACCTGCTGCTTTCTGTCAAAAGCCTCTGGAGGTGGTGCCAGTGAAACAGGAAGTCTATGGACCTATTTCTTATTAAAGTCCATCAGGGTTCTCATGTTTTTCTCACTCTGACTTAGTTTGATGGGATTGCACCAGTGGTTAATAATTATCATAGTTTTACGTTTGTGAAGTTGAAGTTTGTAAAGGTAGTTTGTATTTTAAATGGTATAACAATTTCCAGCAACTGACACATTTTTCTCAGTTTAAATGGTCACTCAACATGTTCCACAGTATGGCACTGAACGTATATATCTTGCATTTATTAAATTACAGTTGCTTTATCGTAAAAAAAAAAAAAAAATAGGTACCACTTTATAATAACTACACCTTATTCTCAAAGCATGAACAAGGAGAATAATAATGAGCATATAGTGTATTGTTTTATTATGATTTATTTTATTATTTATTTATTTAAGTATGATTCAGGATTAGTAACTCTTTAATTAGAATCAGAATCAGCCTATAACTAGGAACCTACTTTGGTCTAAGGTGCAACATAAAACAATGAATAAAATAGTAGGAAAACATATAAAAGACAGCCTACATAAAATTAAGAATAAAATAAAATAAAAGAGACTTAGACTAGATACAGAAAATTATTATAATTATAAGGTTGGGGTTAGGATTATGGTTAGGAATTAGGGTTAGAGTATTAGTTAAGTAGTTAGTAAACCTGAATCACTCTAATAAACAATTTGTTCACTATGAACTAGTCTTTTTCTTTGTTCATGTCTTTGTTCATGTTTTATGAAGGCAGGAATAAGAGCAGTTATTATGAAGTGTCACTAAATAATACCTTGCTGTGACTGGGGTCGCCTCTCCATAGATCTGACTATGAAACTCGGCCGTGGAGATAGATACGGAACATTCAGGCAAAGCAAAACAACTCCACGCTGGTTACAGTTGAATTTTAAATACCAGAAGAAAGAACAAGGTTTTTAAGTAGACTGTTAAAATAATGCTCTTATTGTATGTTGGTTCATCAGTGTTTAAATGTGTTTGTGTAAAGCCTCAAACCTCAGGCGGGTGTGGGAGGCTGCAGTGCTTAAATGTTACAAAATACATATGCTGTTGCTGTATATGAATATGTTTATGATGGTGTGCGTGTGTGTGTGTGTGTGTGTGTGTGTGTGTGCGCGTGCGCGTGCGTGTGTGTATGTGTGTGTGCGCATTTGTGATGGCTGACACCGAGCCAGGCTTCTCTCTGTTTGAACATGGCACAGACATCTTCACCCAGAGAGTCTAATCCTGCCAAAGCCTCGCAGCATCAGCACTGGCCCCGCGCCAGGCCCCTCTGACAGCCGGGCCCCGCTGTGTGGCCCCTACTGCTCTGCCAAGGTCAAGTGTATTTAGCTCCACTGCAGCTCCTGGGCCTGGCTGGGTGGGAGTGTTGAGTGGGAGAAGGAGAAGGAGGCCTGAGGAGAACACAGATGAATAACACATAGAACAAAACAAATGTAAAAAAGAAGAATTTACTGCAGGCATTCAAAAGTTTCCTCTCCAACTTGTCTTTTGGCTCGCCGTTTGTGGTTCCACTCAGCGTTGTGTGAATCTTGCAGTCTGCAGAAGAAACAAAGCACCATCTCCAGCGTTTGTCTGTGGCTTTGGAAAACACACTTGATCAGAGCGATTCAACTACATTTTCCTGAGAGTCAGATTTTTCAAAAAGCTGTGGCCTCTAGGCACGATGGATATAAACACAGCAGACAGAAGTAGCACAAGACATCCAGAAACGTTCACGGCAATAAGTTGTCCAGTGTTTCTTTCTCTCTAGTTCAAAGTTTGTCAAGTAAAGTAAATTTTCTTTTCCAATTTAAACTGTCAGTTATACCGCGTCCAGTCCTTGATTGTTGGTTCAGATGGTTCTTCCCCGCTGCTGAAAGTATATTCCAAAGGTATCCATTTACTGTGTGCACGGCAGGAGTTTTGAATGTTTGAATGTTGAATGTCATCCAAATGTCATTGTCAAGCTGATTGATCGTTTTTGTTTTGTTTTTCCTTGCCGCAAAGGAGGGTCAAAGGACAGGGGCATTCTGGGACAGTTATCTGAACTGCTTTTACCTGTGGCCCATCGAGGCAACTGTTGTTGTGATTTTGGGCATTATAAAAATAAATTGATTTGATTTGATGGTGATGACTATCTTTGAAACCTTTTCATCCAATATAACATTTGCTGCATTTGATTTTTTTTGGTGAAAAATCAAATACCAAAGGCTTTACCAACAGTGTTCTATTCACCTTATTCCAGAAGTTGCCGTACGCGCCGCCGTCTTGTTTCTGTTGTATTAGTTTACACGGAGCAGACGAGCTCAACAGAAAATAAGTTCTACATGGACTAAAAAGCTGTTTTCAGACCGACCAGGAAATCTGTGCGTTGTTGACTTGTTGTTGCTCGTGTTCATTAAACATTTTACACAAATCAATCTACTTTATGTAACATTTTAGCGTCAGACTTTTCCCTCGTTCGTCATTAGCTTTAACGGAGTTCTCATCAAACGGAAGTGCGTTTACAACAAAAGTGCAAAAAATGGCAAAAGTGGGCGTGGCAGAATGAGGGCAATAAAACTACCAAACCAATCCAGTACTGAACCAGAACTGAACTAGGACTAGATCGGCTGGGTTTGAACCAGGACAATCCCAGACAAATAGGACTAACCAGAACTAACCCAGAATTAAACCAGGACTAAACCACGTCAAATGGTTGGATTGTTAGATTCCGTTTATTTCATTACACGAGTACAAGTACAGTGCAACAAAATGCAGTTTGTCGTCCAATCAGAAGGGCAGTGAAAAGATAAACAGTTCAAATGTACAATGTAGAAATAAAAGCAGGGCTTAACCAGTAAAGAAGAGACAATTTAGTTGATATTATTTGGAAGCTGTGCCTCGTACTCGATCAGCTGTTTGAAGGGCCTGATCGGGTCCACGGGCCTTTAGTTGAATGCACTGGATGGTTCCTATTTGAATTCACTTTTACACAGTTTCAGTTGTATTTTTTTGTGTGAAGAGTTCATTTGCAAAAAATAAAAATTAAATAAAAAATCTTCATCTACAATAACAGTATAGTTAGAAAATATAAGAACGTATATTAAACTTTTGAAAACACTGATGGACAAAGAGTACATTGTAAGCCTTCAGCATTTCTTTTGAGTAGCTTTAGAGTAAATGAAATCTTAATGCGTACATTTACAAAACAGTTGGCAGCCTTACTTCACCAGTCTCAGAATTGTCCATTCTCTCTACATAGTTATAACAAAGACCCTCCAGTTTTGTCCTTGTTTGTGTTTCTTTGTGATTAAACTCAGGTCACCTGTTACAGAATTTGTCCTTCTGCACCATTTATCTGTTTCCTTGTGCAAAGCTCACAGGCGCTCTCTGCTTTGCACTTATACAGTTCTATACCTCAGCCAGCTTCTCTCTCAGCTGAGCTACTACTCACATTGTGAAAACAGACAGACTTGAACGGACAAAACTAGGACTCCAGGAATGTCAATTTGTTTACGTGGATCCTGTTACGGGCCACGGCCCCTGCCCTTTTTTTTTTGTACCTGTCCCTCCCTTTTTTCTTTTGGTTCTGTGAAATGCTTGGCAAAGATCACCCTATTGGTCAAACCTGCGGAGGCTCGGATTGGACTGGCATCCTTCCCCTCAGCCAACCGGAGGAGAGTCACCTGACGTGCCCCGCCCAATAAAAGGGACGACCTTCCGCCGGCTCGGGGCAGCTGAGAGGTGGTTCAGCTTGACACGTTGATGTGTCTCTTGTTTGTTTAAGAATGTAGTGCCAGTGCTATTTGTTGTGTTTTTCGTTGAGACACTTGTTAATTTGTATTTACAACCTTTGATCATTTGAATCTTTAGTTTAATTTCTCTTAAATTGTTTAAACTGCGTATGACGGGTTTCTATGATTTTCTAATTTTGACTTTATTTAGTGTATTAATACTTGTTGTAAATAGAAATTATGGTTTTACTCCAATCAGGTGACTGTTTGTGGAAAAAAGTTGAAAAACCTGTTGAAAAATAAAGGAAGTAAACAAACTGATGACATCACACTGGGGAGACAAAGGTTATGCATCATTTACACAAAATACACTACTTTTTTGACCCTTTAAACATACTTGTCAAATCAAAAAAATGTGACGAGTTTTGAGTTTTGGCCCAGTTTACAGTGTTGTTGCTGCGGTAATTTCCTGGCGTGATGTCATCATTTACAACCAGGAAGTAAAATTAAAAAGCTAAAAATTGCGAAAACTGTGCAAAATTTGTAAAGAATTTTCGCTAATTTTAAAATATGTTTATCTGAACTACATTTTGGTTAAATGAGTAGCCCAACCTGTCATGGGCACTTTAATTGTTGTCCTTTTTTTTGTTTAGTTTAGTCTTGTTTCTTTTGCAAACTATTACTTTTTATTTGCTGTTAATTATTCCCTAAATTGTGGACACCTTTCGTTACCATTTTACCTTATTTTTGTCAATTATTAAATTACAATTTTAGTTACCATTTTAAATCTTGGTTTTTTGTTACTTCCCTTACTCCCCTAGGTAGGCTGGTCGTAACAGATCCAAATAAATAAACACATTTTCTATCAGTCCGACATCACGGAAGAGGGAAATACTATGGAAAAAAAACAACAAAAAAACATGCTAATGTAAGCAAGTTGTAATGAAAGTGATTTGAGGCAGAAAGTCTGTGATTCCAGTGTCTCTTCCTTTGAAGTCACCAGTCAGGAAAATTTGAAACCAAGTGTTTTTGTGAGGCTCAGAAAAGCAGCAGAGAAAGCAGGATTCATTCAACAAGTGTGAATGGAGCTAAATACAACTCCAGGTGTGTTTTTGTTGAGGAACAATGTTAGGACGGGGTTAAAAGAGAGACAGAGTCAAATTCAGTAAATATGTGTACTTTATAATCATGAATAAAAATCAAGTATTTATTAAATTATTGTAACCAAATGGAAATCTTTTACTGACCGTGAGCAACCTGTGTGCTTTAATGTAGCGCATACGTTTGGGAGTTCCAGAGCCCTGTGGTCGGTTCTTTAAATCGTGTATGTTATATGAAAATACAGTAGTAATTCTGGAGTTTGGGTATTTGATTATTTATTTAGTATAAGCCATATTTGTGAAGAGCGGAGCAAAGGGCACAGTATACCGCCTGAAAAGCTTGTTATTTCCTGCAGTTGTATAGAGCTGTAATGACTTGTCCCTGGTTCTTTCACTGCCGCTGTCCTCTAATCCCTCTCCAGATCGTATCCTGTGCCTTTCCATTCACTGTGTTTGGACATTGGTAAATAAAAGTCTGACTTGATAATGAAAAAAAAAATGTAATAGAAAAAATATGTTTTACTGGGTCTGAACCTTGATACAAAGTGATGTCGTTAAGTATAGGAGACCCAAGGTTAACCAGCGCGGCCCTCGGCAACCTTCCACTTCTCCACACTTCTATTGTGCCTGTGGAAACATCCCGACGCACAGAGTCTTGGGTCAAACAACTTCAGAATCACAAAACTAGAATCACTCACAACTGCTCTGGATGAAAGCTTACTCTGGAACACACACACACACACACACACACACACACACACACACACACACACACACACACACACACACACACACACACACACACACACACGCACATATACAGCTGCTAAAAAACACTGTCAATACATTTCCAAAAGTCATTATAATTTCTTCAGACAGTTGTAACAGCCAAATGGAGCTCATAGAAATCAATAGAGGTTTATACACCGTGCCGTGTGTCACACAGTGACATTACACTGGGCTTATTAACCGAAAATCACTTGATGTGTTGAAAATGGGTTTTCCAGGACGGTCTTGAAGAACTGAATACATGCATTGCAGAGACGTGAGGTATATTTATATAACCTTTATGTTTCCAGGTAAAACATTTAAACGTAATTAATATCTGCTGCCAATATCTGTTAATTCCATAACATTGTACCTTTGGAAATCTATTTACTCAGTGAGTCAATACCATTTTAGCCACCGGTTTTAAAGGTGCACATTCAAGATTACAGCCATAAGCTTTTAGCCAACTGTTTTTCACTAAGTCACACTTGCCATTGCCCAATTAGGAAGCCTGCCTGCTTTTGTATGCCTTTTCTTGCCTCCTCTTTGTTTCTTTTTCAATGATTTTTTTGGCCGTAGGCTTTATTTAACAGGACAGGACAGTGTGAAATGCGGGGGCAAAACTACACACATACTTAGACACAAGCGCTGAAGTTGTTATTAAAACCATACTTGGGACAAACCTTATTTTTGAGATTTGTTGAAATAATATAGTTGAACCGTTGATAAATACTGGAAAATTGTGCAGAGCTGAATAAAATCTGACTGAAAGCTACTGCACCTAACTTTTATTGTCTTAAAAAAAACATTATAACGTGCAGCAGTCCACATGTATTGCTCGCTTACTTAATTATTTACTTCTCAACTTTCAAATACCTGTTTTCTCACCCATTTACAGCAAGGCAAGGCAAGGCAAGGCAAGTTTATTTGTAGAGCACAATTCGTACACAGGGCAATTCAAAGTGCTTTACATAAACAGGAAAAGTTGCATTTAAATCACAAAACACAAAAAGACACAGAATCATTTTAAAATCATTTTAAAATAAAGTGCTTTAAAAGAGAAGAGTGCAGATAGATCTTTCAGTCGTATGCACATCTAAACAAAACTGTTTTTAGCCTGGATTTAAACATTGTCAGAGTGGAAGCCTGTCTCACATCTTCAGGGAGACTGTTCCAGATTTTAGCTGCAAAAAACTGAAATGCTGATTCCCCATGTTTAGTCCTGACTCTAGGCACCTGCAGGAGGCCGGTCCATGTTTAGTCCTGACTCTAGGCACCTGCAGGAGGCCGGTCCCTGAGGTCCTCAGATTGCGAGATGGTTCATATGGCACTAACATGTCAGAGATGTACTTTGGTGCTTGGCCGTGGAGAGACTTGAACACAAGCAGAGCTGCTTTAAAGTCAATTCTCTGAGCCACAGGAAGCCAATGCAGAGACATGAGCACAGGACTAATGTGATCGTACTTCCTGGTTCTTGTCAGGACTCGAGCAGCAGTGTTCTGGATGTACTGCAGCTGTTTTACAGCTCGTTTGGAGAGGCCAGTGAACAGGCCGTTGCAGTAGTCTAACCTACTGGAGACAAATGCATGGATAAGTCTCTCCAAGTCTGGTTTAGACACTATACCTTTAATTTTGGCAATGTTTTTTAGGTGGTAAAAGGCTGTTGATGTTATTGATTTGATGTGGCTGTTAAAGTTCAGGTCTGAGTCTATTATTACCCCCAGATTTCTAACTTGATTTGTCGGTTTTAGAGCGAGAGACTGGAGGTGACTGCTGACACTTTCTCTCTGTTTCTGCGGCCCAAAGACGATGATTTCAGTCTTGTCTGAGTTTAGCTGAAGAAAATTGTTTTGCATCCACACGCTGATCTGTTTGATGCAGTGACAGAGTGAATCCACTGGTCCATATTCACCTGCCGTCAGTGAGACATAGATCTGAGTGTCGTCTGCGTAGTTGTGATAAGACACATTTGTGCTGAGTATTAACTGACCTACGGGCAGCATGTAGAGGTTGAACAGAAGGGGTCCCAGGATTGACCCTTGGGGCACCCCACAGGTCAAGCTCACGTGGTCTGAGACACAGTTACCAATCTCAACAAAGTACTCCCTGTCCTCAAGGTAGGACTTCAGCCAATTTAGGGCAGTGCCAGTGATGCCCACCCAGTCCTCTAGTCTCTGTAGGAGGATCCTATGATCGACAGTGTCAAAAGCAGCACTCAGATCTAACAGAATTAAGACTGAGGCTTTGCCCGCGTCAGTGTTCAGGCGGATGTCATTTGTCACCTTGATAAGAGCAGTCTCAGTGCTGTGATGAGGTCTAAAACCTGACTGGAAAACATCAAAGGAGTTGTTTATTAAGAGGAAGTCAGTGAGCTGTTGGTAAACAACCTTTTCGAGGATTTTGCCTAAAAATGGCAGATTTGAGATGGGCCGATAATTTTTCAGTTCTGAGGCATCAAGACTGCTCTTCTTTAGGAGAGGCTTAATGACCGCAGTTTTCAAGGCCCTTGGGAATGTTCCAGATTGAAGCGACATGTTAACTATGTGAGTGAGTGGTGCTAGCAAAGTGCTCAGAACAGACTTTAGAAATCTGGTGGGTAACACATCGAGGCAGCATGTAGAAGAACTCAGACTGGTGATGATCTCTTGGACAGTTTTGTCAGTTACAGGTGCAAACTGAGTCAGCTCTAAATGTGTAGGTGGTTTTAAAGTTATTATTTGCACTGTGGAATTTATGGCATGACAGCAGACATCTAAACGGGACCATGATCATTTGAATTATAGTCAGGCTCCTGAAAATATGTTGTTTGAACCCATTTTGTTTGAGAACTGTGGGCATACATGAGTAAAGGAAGTTACATAGTGCACCTTTATACCAGTCAGCCCGTCTCTTGTGATCATATACATACAGCGCGGTATTCGGTTATGATTTATGAAAGAGTTAATTGGTGGGCGCTGTGTGATTTGACTCCATTTCCAGCAGCTATTAAAGCAGACAGGCTAATTATATTTTAATACGGCATTTCCCCCTTTGACAGCCTCATGTTTTATTTACTCCTGACGCTGTTTTGAGCTAATACAAAACCATCGCTTCACTGACTCATGAAAGGTGAGCGAGGGAAGCTTAGCTGAGGAAAACAAAGCCCGGAGCTGAACACCCATGACAGTGTCCAGATTTTGACTTTAGTCCAGTTTAGTCCTCTGGAATTCCTATTCAGATACATGTATTTATTTATTTAGGGTAAGGGGTTAAGGTATGCATTTAATTGTCGCTGTACAGAATTCTGTCCTCTACTTTCCTTCAATGTCGCTGTGCATATTTCAAGTTGGGAAACAGGAGCCTAACCCGGTATTGGATCTCAGCGGAAAATTGCAGCTGGATTGTGAGAAGGGAATGGGGAATCTATGGATAAAATTTCTTACAAACCTTAAGTTGGTTGACTGAGGCTCCTTCGTGCTCTACGTTCGAGCCGCAGATTCACACGGAGACTTGCAATTTGTAGCTCACAGCGTATGGACGCAACGGAGCTGTACATGTGCTGACCACTAGGGGCAGTGGTGAACGCAGCAAACCGTGGACTCTTCCATATTTGTTTTTCTAGTTTAACTGACTGTTAGTGCCTTCTGGTGGTTATTTACCAGAACACAACATAGTTAGAATGATAAAAGAAGTAATGATGACTACAATTAGAACACATAGGGCGCCATTGAGCCTTTATGATCGGCACTGACCTGAGATGTAAGGTCTCGATAGCAAAAGGTATCTTTTTTTTAATATCCAGTAGGAAACCTTTATTGGTACTAACAAATGAGGAGGTTCTTTTTTTTTAATAAAAACATGTAAGTCAGCCCCTATAAGCCAATGCTAAGGCTGGAAAGTTGTCTCTTTATGTAATGCATTGGCTTTGGATATTATGCACTGGAGAGATCATAGTTTTGGTCTTGACAAAGTGAGTGTTACAAAGTTATCATCATTGTAAAGGTGGTGGTTTATCATAAGAGCAAGTTGGGTGATAAAAGATTCTTTTCTATTTCTATTTGCTTTTTTCCACCTGAATCTGCGTTCTCTCTTGTCCAATCACCTCGCTCTAAAGCGTTCCAGGGGCCAAAAGAAAGCCAGACACTTTGAAAGGTGATACCGCTCAGGATTCACTTTGAATCACTTAAACGTGCCGGCTAAACGTGGATTATATGTATAAACCTGTGGACCTTTTAGTTAACCCCTTACAGTCATTTCCTAAAATGCAATTGCCACACCTCGCACCTAATATTCCTTACATAATTCAAAAATTGGTTCAAGCCAATGACCACCTTCTACACACCACGCTGTGCCCCACCATGAACCTGGGAGAGAGGTTTTTGTTTCTTTTCCATTCAGACCAAGTAAGCAGGCCTGAGTTTGCCCTGCACCAGCCGTTATGTGGCCCGCAGCCGTAATGAGCGCTGATAGAACCATCAGACCTGAGCACAAACGGCACCAGCGCCACATAACTGCATACAGAGCCACACTGCAGCACATTTCCCATCGGCTCTGCCCAGGCTGGTAATAGTTTTAGCCTGTTGATGAATGGCAGATATGAGAAGCTTGTCACTAACTGCTCGTTCTAACACGGAAAGCGTGCAAGCTAATTTGCACCGCTAATGCACAGAGGGACATAAAACTCATGGAAAAGCCTCCGTACGCAAACTGGACAAACATTACAGTTTAGCAATCATCAATCATTGAAAGAGTAGGTAAAATGTTACCACAAAACACGGCAAGGAGCGCTGTGCAACTAAATACAAAGATCAGGTTATGTTACAGGCCTTAAACCAAGGATACAAATAAAACATCAACAAATCAACCACACAACATTGTTGCTGGACTGTGGCTGAGGTGGTACAGTAGGCATGTTATAACCACATGGTTTGTGGTTGCAGTCTTACTCTACATCATAGTCTGGCGGCAGTAGCTCGTCCTCAGTTCAAATCTTGCTCCTAATACAAACATGTTTGGTAGCGCAGTCAGATCCACTGGCCCACACTTAACATTTTTCCCCTCAGTGTCTGCGTAGTATGTAGCATGGATCAACCAGTCACCATTGGCAGAAACAAAGGCATGGGAGGCTGGAACATAGATGCAGGGGGCAGAAATGAGTGTGCAGCTCCACATAGGCTCTCTACAAAGACTAAATATAAAATAAGCACTGACGTTATATATTGACATATTATATTAAATATTATACATTTTTAATTTTAGTATTACTCAAAATGTATATTTCTTGCATCAACTGAGAATTAGCAGGGCTTTAACTAGTGTTAGCTTAAACTTTGTGGAGACATGTGGATCACAACGTACCAGCGCGCAGGCTGCTCTGTTCTGAGGGCGTGTCACACCAATTATGATCCCTGCAGAACAAGTGCAAGGTGGAATCATTGTACTGAATAATAACAGTGTTGCTACTAGTATAAAAATAATATTACATAATCATAGAAAAAGTTACAGGGTTGTCATCTGGACGCTGTTTGAAGATCGAGATGTTTGTCTATCCAGAAGTCATTGTCATCAGAGAGCTGGCCTGAGAAATATGCTACTCTGAGTAGTGAGGGCCCCGCCTACAGGGAGGAGTCACTGATAAGAATATTACATAATCATTTAAAAATGGAAAAAAAAAAATGCAAATTAGGTTGTACCACTGTTAAGTTTTGAGAATGTTCAAACACAAAAAATAATGCTGCTACACGTACACTGGAGTGTGAGTGTGTGTCCTTCATAGACAGTGATATGAGTGCTTTGGAGGTAGGAAAGCGATATAGAACTGTAATTTAGCACAAGCTCTTTACTAAACAAACTACCCAAGGGAGGAAGAAGCTGCACACACTACCACACAGCAGCACGCACTCTCACAAAGGGCACTGGCAAGCAGGTATGGCTCGTAACACCCTGTGTACTGCACCACACAGATGTTATGCAATGAGGCAGACGGAATGTAAAGTCAAGTGAAAAATCTCCTCACATATGTCTTCTAAAGACGTTTTTGACAGTTGTGTTACAAAAGTGTGTAAAATGTCTTGTTTGTTGTGTTGTGTGCAGGTCAGGCACAGGGGTGTGGTGTAAACAGACAGTTGTATTCAACGCTGACGCCTGAAATCAAGCACATACAGGATTGCTGAAACATTCACGAATCGCTCAATATACAGCAGGATTTTTCCATTGCCTATCATGACATTCTCATTTTTTTAGTTTTAGTTTGAATGAACCAGAGCCTTCCAACTACAGCAAACGGGCATATGGGCTGGAGACACTGGCGCCTGCAGAAGTTTGAGATATAAATGGCACCTCTCACATCAGCACGTATTAGAGAGCTGCTTCTTTTTACCAAAATGCATTCTTGGCCTCATCGAAAACATATAAATCCAAACTAGTTTCCATTCTTCTTTTCTTTTCTTTGGTAAAGGGTCTTAAAGTTGAATGGGAACACTGAATAGTGAAAAGTTCAAGACCTTGAACAAATTTGTTTTTTTTCCTTCTTTTTTTCCTGACGATGCAAGGTCACAAATCCGTAGCTGAGGAGCAGTATGGCTGTGCTCAGGGTCGTGCACACAAGGAGACCTTGTGTGCGCCCAGTCGTGGAGAGACAAAGACATTTGTGAGGTGAAAAGATTTCATTTAATACTTTCTTTCACTTAAAAGGAAGTCCTTAAACTGAAAATAAATGCTCCGTTTCACCTTTACCCCAGCATTTCTGTTGACATCCCAATTTAGTCAATTTTATTCATCAGCAATCTAAAGTGTATACAACTGGTTAGACTGGATTTAACGGATCTATCTTGTCTTGCAGTTATACACTTGTAATATTTTTCTTGGGTCAAAAACACCCTGAAAAACATGCTTTCTTATAATGAGTGAGCTCCGGTGGGGTCATCTGCTTGTCTCCATGAAGATAAATAAGTTCAATACCATCTCAGGCAGAACAACAACATCCCCAGGACAAGCAGGTGGAGCTACCTCCACCAAGGAAGTGACAAAGTGCACCTTTAAATCACACTATTTAACTAGAATATTCAAAAGATACAAAATAGAGTTGACTTTTTTCAGAAACACAGTCTAGTAGAGAAACAGAAAACCTTTAAGGATGAAAAAATGTTACGTATAGGTGGCTATTATCTAGTAGATCTCTGTTTTATTTTATTATTAGCTAATTCAAAATTGTATGCATGCCTTCTTTTAAACATTTTGCTACTATTTTATTCATTGTTATATGCCACACCTTACTGCCAAAGCAAGTTCCTAGTTTGAGAATTTTGTTCACTGACTATGGTGATAAACCTTTTTCTGATTCTGATTATAATGTTAATTGTATGATGGGTCAAGTGCAAGACAAACTGTCCCTCACGTGAGAATGTAAGACTTGTTTCTGCTGGTTTGCTACAAATGTAACAAAGCATGTTAGCATCAGCTGTTTCCACAGCACTCACATCAAGACCCAAAATACGATATTTCAAGTGCGTATAATGCGTCTAACGTTATCCAAAGCCAATGCATCACATAAAGAGAGGTTCAAATGTGACATACAGATTTTGCAGAGAAGGAAAATAAATGCAGAAAAAGCTGAGGAAAAACCAGAAGTAGTTTCCTGTTTACTCTAGCTTTAGTCATGTCTAACAGCCACAAACTTGGAATTACTAAACATTTTTGTGAATAAAAGACCTACCTCTTTCACCTAACAGTCCCTAAGTGAGTCAAGTTGAAACATGCCTGAAATAAACCTAATCTATTCACACAAACCATTAAGAAAAGTATCTGATTAGTCACACGTTGGAACTTGGAAGTGTCATAGTTTACGTGTCTTAAATTAAATTATTAAATTAAATGATTATTAAATTGTTTTCTTCTGAAAATGAAATCATTTTATTAATTCACAGATCTAAATACATTATTTAATCTCTTTAGACTACACATTTCATGTTGAATCCGTGGCACACGTTTCAGGTAAATCTAGGCTACACAAAAATGCAGGTTCAATGGATAAAGGGCCCTTCATACACTCATAGAACTATAGTTACAGAAGTAACTGACATCCATGGAGCCAGATGGAGCTGGTGCTGGTCTGGCGTCTGTGAGTGCTCTGGAATAGTTTGGTGACATGTTTGGTCCAGTTGTTTTAGCCCTCACATGGAAGTTTGGTTTTCGCCGTAGAGTGTTCTGCGCTGCATCGCTCTCCGCTGCTCTGCGCTCGTCAACATCAGCCCCTGAGATTTCTGCGCTCCTCAACGTGAGGATTTATGGATTATGTGTAAAATGAATGGCGTGACTACAGCGCTTCCCCTGTTCTTCCTCCTTCGCTCGGGTAAAGCCTCCTGCGTGATCTAAAAGAGCGTGTTTCGTCAAATCAACCCGTGTGATTAATCTGTGTCAATTTGTGACAAATGCATCAACTTTCTATGATTAATCATGAGTTAACGCGTTAACTTTGACAGCCGTAACACAAAGTTTAACTAATTTAGAACAGAACAGACCACAGACTGGGTAATTGTTGAGCCCTGTACACTCTGCAGGTGTGACTTTTACACCAGCAACAAATGCATCAGGCTCTTAAAGCTCCCCGGACACTCATTCGGCTGAAACAACCATGTAGGCTTTTCTTCATCTGCCTTTGTGTCTCCTCTGCTGAGTAAAAGAACTCCACTCAGATCAGCCAATTAAAAGCAATGTCTGTTTAATCACCACAGAATGGACTGGAGAAGGTGCTTCAAAGTGCTGCTCACACACAATCCAGTCAATTACAGGACAACCTTCTGGGACGGTACACGTTCTATTTTAGGTTAATGCACATGGTCCCAGTGCGTTGCGGTCCACACGGCGTTCTCACCCTCCCTTCCGCTGTTCGCTCGCCGAGTGCTGATGCCGGGCTTTTGCAGTTCATTTATAGCGAAGCCGAGAGTCAAAGGTCCAGCCATCTTTTCCTTTATGAGGCATACAGCCGAATTAACACTTTGTCCATAATTAACTGCAGCTGAGCTAACGCTAATCGGCTCCTAGCTTCATAATGTCAGGCAGATTGCTCACTTCAGCGATACAGCCCTCCCACTCGTCTCTCCTATCACTCCCTTCTCTGGAACACTCCTGAGTTAGTGCACTTACTGTACCAGCGTCGTGCCAGCTCCAGATAACGGCGCTGAATTGAATTTCTCGCTGGCTGCCCTCCTAATGCTGCTGCTGTGAGCGCGCATGTGTGAGGGGGGAACAGTTCAAGTCAATAATAGTAAAGCGGCACACATTTATACTGCTCATTAGTCCCTTATCCAGTGGTTCCCAACCTTTTTTGTCTCAAGTTCTCCCTAAGCGTTGTCTCACAGTCACAGTGCCTCCTGTGTCATTTAGCCAACAGGGGCCAGTATTTCAAATATAATCCTCCAGAATGTATCCAGGTGGATTGGATTTTTTCCAAATATGATCCAAAATCAGCTATTTCAAACAGGATTTGATACAAGATTCAAATCCAGATTTGTAAATCTATTTCTGTCTTTGATCCAGATTTTTTGCTCTTTTTTTTTTTTTTGCTCATTGGGTATTTCAGAACAGGATCATAATGATCCGCTCTGAGGTGGATTGGATGCTGATTCAAGGTCTTACTTTTTCATAGCTTTTCTCACCGAATCCTTATAAACAAAATAACTTTTATTAATCTAAATAAAGTTGAAGCAAATTTGATAAAAAATTATTTTCTTTATCTAATCAAATCTATAATTCTTTAAGTTCTCATTGTCCAAGTGGCACTTCTTATAATAAGAAATGTAACTTAAATGTAAATATATATGAGTAAAATGATTATTACTGTAAAACATGACAGATTTCATGTGTTCATGTATTTTTCATGTGTTTAAGACTGTTCTTGTGGTGACTGTGAGGGACGTCTCCCTGGACACACCTGATGGAGTCACAGTCAACAGCAGAGGACTCCAGAAGTTGCTTGGTTGGCAATGAAATGTAGTCGGGTGAAAATTGAGTCTGTCCAGCAGAAATGTTTCGAGCATTTCTCAATCATTATGGCTCCTGGATGTTTTCTGAACTTCATCAAGTTCATCTTTGGTAATGAAAATCTGCAGCTCCTCCTTTTTTCAGTGAAATGCTCCGATCACTTCCTGTATCCTGTGCTTGATGCTCTGTGCACGACAGATTTGGAAATCCTTATCCAAGAGGATCAGGATCATTTTGATCCAATCATGCAAAGTTTTGAAATACCGGGATGGAAATCTCAGATCCATGGATTAGAATCCAGGGATTTTAACATCCGGATCATTTTGATCTGGATTCACACGTTTTGAAATCCTGGCCCTGGTGATCCTTCAGTTCACTGTTACTCACTGCGCGGCTCGCGAGCCACATGCGGCTCTCCAAGCCTTAATTGGCGGCTCGTGTAATATTTTTAATAATATACAAAATAAACAGAT
This sequence comes from Rhinogobius similis, assembly GCA_019453435.1. Lineage (NCBI taxonomy): Eukaryota > Metazoa > Chordata > Actinopteri > Gobiiformes > Gobiidae > Rhinogobius > Rhinogobius similis. The sequence continues at coordinate 43,280,937 of CM033622.1, read as the reverse complement.
AAATCGTCTTCCTAAATATGGCACAAAAAACACTTAATATAAATATAAATATTAAGAAAAATAACACAAGTGAAAGGTATCAAAAAAGGTAGTAAAAAACGAAGTGGATGATGATTTGCGGCTCACTCCGTCTCTTTGGTTTGTCAATGTGGCTCTTCTTTAGAAAACAGTGAGGCCCTGCTTTAGTGCCTTGATTTTCAAATGTGCAGGTTTTGCAAGGTGTGCCTTGAAAAAATGTCAGATCCATGGCTTTAAATTAAGCAGCTTCTTAACAAAAAAAAAAAAAAAGAAAGATAAACAACATTGCAGAGTTTAAAGAGGCAGACACAATGGCATTGAAAATATTTGCAACATAAATAACCCTTTCTTTTCCTAAATGGTGTGATTTGGTAATGTAGTTGGTGGTGTGCCATAATACCAAAAAAGTGTGTCGTGACTCAAAAAAGGTCGCTGACTATAGCATAAACTGCTCACAGGCTAACAAACATATTTAAGTGCACGTATCCTTCAGGGGGGTTTCAATGGGAAGTGTAGGTAAACCCTGCGTGAGCCATTGGCATTTCTCAGATTTTTGGTGTGCTTTAGTTTTAAGCTGTAAAATTAAGGCTAATGTTAGAGATATTAGATCATACCATTAGCCATACTTTGTTTATTACTAAATAATACTACTAAACTAAAAACAGTTCTGTTTAGATGTGCATACGACTGAAAGATCTATCTGCTCTTCTTCTCTTTTAAAGCGCTTTATTTTAAAATGATTCTGTGTGTCTTTTTGTGTTTTGTGATTTTAATGCCATTTTTCCTGTTATGTGAAGCACTTTGAATTGCCCTGTGTACGAATTGTGCTCTACAAATAAACTTGCCTTGCCTTGCCTAAATATTAAAAATGTCATGACGTGATCAAGAACACATCTTATGTAAAATTGGGGGGGGGGGGTCTGGCTTGTAGGCATTATCAGACAAGATAGAAGTTTTTGAACTGGGGGTCTCTCACATGGAGCGCATGTGTGCCATCCACCATTGTTCTTCGTCAAAAACATACTAGGAGTTTTATTTAGCTTCACTTTTCTTGGTTTCATAAACCCTGTTTATGAGCTTGTCTTCTCTTCTCTGAGCACCACAAAAACACTCAGTTTCAAATTTCACAGATTTGTCATCAAAGGTAGACATCCGGAGGTCTCCTGTGCTGTGTTTAAGTCCATACATCACCAGACTTGTTCTGAGCATTTCTGCCTCGTGTGTTTGCATTAGTAAAGAACACCTGAATGTGTCATTTTCTGTTTTTTGTTTTGTTTTAAAACATAAAATTCCAAAGTAAAGGTACAAGAGCAAATTTAAAGTATAAGAACTATATAAATACAATACAATTCCAGAATAAACTTTTCCCTCATTTTACTTGTGGTGAGATTAGAACATTGTTAAATAAAGACACTTATTTTGTGAGAATTCTAGGTTCAACTTTGAAAGTTAAATACATACTCTAGGCTACACCTCAGAGCAGAACAAAAACACACTAAAGTATATTTTCATTTTGGTTCATTTCTTCCCTGTAGTGAGCCATGTTTCACATCAGACTTGTTTGTCTATCCTGACACTCCGGTTTTAATCTTTGAAAGCTAAGAACACTGCAGCACAAAACAACCTCTAGCAACTGTCCTGTCCTGGAGCACCATGTTACTCTGGTTTAGTTCATTCTGAAAGGTTATTCCGTTTTGGTTTATCTGCATTTGAGGGCTGAGTAAATTGCAAGGATTACTACAGAGCATTATGGGTAATGGAGTGAGTGGATGCCAAGTCATTGTGCACTAAATATTAGTATTTTTTAGAACATAGGGATAAAATCTATAGGACATGTTAAATGTCCTATAGATGTTGTCTTGAGTTAAGGTTACAAACTGTACTCCCCCTCCGAAAAATTAATAAATCAGGTTTTGCATTTGCTCCCTCGTTAGCCCAGATGCCGTTTATCCAGGCACACGCTCACTATGTTGTCCTGATCTGAGTCTGCTCAACCTCATGGTCAGGACAGAAGCGCTCTGTAAACACTGGCCTGGAGGCAAAATAAAGTCCATCATCAAAATGACCACGCGTCATAGATTTCCAATAATGAAGTAAGGTCATTTGTGTTTAATTTAGGAGACTATAGGAATATGGAAAATCTATGATGTGCATAATCACCTCGTGCTGTGAGCAAACTGTGCATTGATCTCAGACGTCCTCTAAGCACACAGCGATAGGCAGGGGGCGCTGGTGATGGGTTATAAATACAATGCAGGGAGAGGATTACATTACAGGCAATTACAGGCCACAGATATGATTTATGTGGATGAGGCCGAAGTCAGACGCACAAACAGTGTCCATGAATTATCTCAGAGGTTATATTAGATAAGTACAATACCCTCATTTATTAATCACCATTAGTCATGTAGAATCACCGCCCTTTAGTCCTTAGGCTCAGGGCAGAACCAGCTCGGAGCAGCTTTGAAAAGTTCAGGAACGTCTGAAAAGTACTTGTCTCTTTAGTGTAAGTTCATTAGTATTTTTAAATAGACAGCAAAGTGCATTTAACCAATTTACACGTCTTTGTCTCAAACAAAGTCGGCTTTAGCCGTGGTGCAGTTTTATGAGCTAGATCTTTTATACAAGAGCGAATACAAACAACACTGGAACAAAACATTTCAAACAGCGCTAACCACACAACCACACAACTAACTAGAGGCTTGGCCACACGTTTGTCAGTTTGCCCCAGGTCAGCTTGTCACAGATATTGGCCCTTTGCATGTGTCGGCACTGAACGCCCACTTTGCCATGATGGACGACAGAAGCGCTGTCTGCGCATCTAAAATAATGGAAACTGTTGAAAACCTGCGCATTAATCCGCTGTTTTTTATTTTACAGTAAAATTGTGATCTCCTGTTGTGCCTTTGGCTGCACTGACAGACGGGGTGTAAAAATGTGACTTTATATCATATACGGCCTTCCAGAAGTGAAGTATTTACCAGGATGTGCACTCACGTATCAATTCATTTTGACAGAGCCGCAAATAAAAATACAGTCATTTTGTCTTTTGTAGACAGCGCAAACATGTGATTGTCTGTTGACTGTTGTCACCCGCGATGTTTTTGGTCCATTATTGTCCATAGCAACAGATATAGAAAATGTTTATTACAAAGTTGTTAGCATTAATGCTGATTTTGGCGCTAATCGCTAACGGTAACAAACTACACAAAACACTTCTACACTAGTAATATTTTCTACTGAGGCTCTGGTGTTACTCACATGTGTCCAGTGGTTGTCAGTCGCAAAAACAGCTCGACTGGAAATGCATTAGAGCTCAAACATGGAGTAGTACCAGGCAAATGGAACATGATGTTTTGTTTACGAACACTGGACGGGTCCACGATGATTAGAAGTGATAAACCAGAAGAACTGGAAGCACTCAAGGACTCAAGGATTTACACTGTACAAGCCATTGTAGAAGAGGTTACAGGGGTTGTCACTTTTTTACAAGGTAAGTCAATGCTAATGTTACAAAACTGTCATGATCAGCATTACACAGCGTGGCACGTCTTTATCCATTTACAAAGATCAAAAATGAAAATTTTACTTGTATGAATGTATGCATTCTGCACCCTGCATTGCAATGCTTGCAGATATATATATATATGTATATATTCACACATACTAGAGCTACATATTTTATTTAGACAAACTCAAGTGAAAAGTATTTGTGACTTTGTTTATGTAGCAAAGCAGTAGTAGTTTACTTGGATGGAGCTCATTGACCATCTATGACCATCATGCTTCGTCCATTGATTTTGTAGAAATTCATGTCCCCTGGGTCAGCTTCCAGGTGTGCAATCACTGCTTTCTCCAAAAAACGCACTTTTTCAACATCCAAAATATGTCCTACTTCCACTGACAACTGAACTGAATGTGCATTAGAAGTCGCCATCACCTAATTGACAGACAAATGCAATCAGAGTAAGTTTAGGTCAGTTTTGCGCTCCCTGCAATGCTGCATCTACGCTTTTCTGCCGTCCGCTATGGGGCAACCATGTGATCATGTGACGTACGTGCAAAGGGTCAATAGCTTACAGAGCATGACTAAGTCCTGATAAGGTAAAGATGTGGAAAATGTGATAGAACTGGCAATAAATGCTACGTTCCAGTTGTCCACGGAGTTCAGAACTCAGAGTGATGTTTTCATTGAGTTTCTGTGTTTGTTGCTTGTTTGTGACATTAAGGACACATATTATGCCAAAGTAACTTTTTTGAGCTTTTGCACATGGAATAACTTGACTAGCTGTCAAAAACATACCTGGAGCTGTGCTAAGCTTCATTGTTTCATTGATCCTGTTTACAAGCTTGTCTTCTCTGAGAGTTCTGAAATACAAATTTGGTTGGATTATTGAGTCAGTTATTATGAGAACAGATTAAATTAGAAAATACTTTATTGTCAGACCTTGAATCAGCATTAAAACCGCTGCGCCATCACATCAACAATACAAGTACACATACACTTATATACAAGACATTTAACAAAGATCGTCTGCTCTTCAACAAAGCCATTGTTTTAAATCAGAAAATGTGAAATACTAAATCCCAAGGTGACCAAAAGCATGTTTAAAAGCCAGTTAAAGCTAGAAGAATGCTGAATATGTCCACTTCTCAAACCTCTCACCCCGAGTGTCAGAGCCCAAACAACCTGCCGACATAATGAGGTCATTTTTAAAAAGAAATCAGTTTCACAAGCTCTGTGGTGTCTGTGGAGTTTTACAAGGCTGACACTTTTCAGCCCACCAGTCTGTTCTATGGGATTTGTGTGATTTAATCAGAGCTTTCTTTGTTCTCAAATATTTTCTGATGTTCCAAATAATAAATAATACAAATTCTGGACCTATTGTACTCTTTCATGAGGGTAATTTATACAGCTTTTGTTGTGACCGAAAAATAAAAACATAAACAAACCAATATCAAAAACACAGGTGGAAAAGAAATAGTCAGCTACATTGTTGTTTGGAGAAGGCATTAGATTTAGCTGAGATAAACTAAGAGAGTGGATAAACATATTCACACATCCACTCTGCTTTGGCTTGTTTGGATCCATCCATTGTCTGCTGTAATTGGTCCTTCAAAGGGGGAATGCCAGCCAAATGAGATAGCATTAGGGCTGCTGCCTGGGATCTTCATATTCTCTTGGAGGATCCCGATAACAATATTCAGCTGATATTATGTCAAACCAACAGAAATGTGTTAAATCAAGTCTTTAGACTTACAGGATTAATTATAGTAGCCTTACTTGCTTGTCCAGGCCTGGTCTCGTCAGATCTCGGCTGTGTGTAAGTATGAAAGTGGTGTGTGTGTGATTGTTGGTGGTCGAGTGGCCGATGGCACAATTTGGCAGCCTTGCTCTTGTCAGTCTGCCCCAGGGTAGCGGTGGCCTCAGTACCACCAGTAAGTGTGGAGTGACTAAATAATGCAGTGTAAAGCATTTTGAGGGTCTATATCAATCCAACGATTAATTATCAGACAAATGTAAAATGTCTGTAAAATCAATCACATAAGAACAGAAACACCTTACACCCTTAACCAACTTAACTTTTCCTTCCTTTTTTCATTTTAATTGACCCTCGCAGCATTTACCTATAACAACTACTCGATATTCAAATTTTGGATATCTTCAAAACAATATTCACACTATTATCTAACTTTCTATACAGTGACGTCACCACGTAGTGCTGTTTGTTTTTCATGCTGGGCTGAAGTTCTAATGCAGTAGTGGAGAAAATAACCACAGCAGCCTGAAATATCTCTAAATAATGTGGCAGGTATGAGACGTGGCTGTGATTCGCGCTCCTTTGTCACGTTTTGGATTAAACACCAGCGAGATACAGGACACTTCAGAACGTCTACCTCTGTGCACATTGTTTTGAGTAAAGTTTTTCTCTTTTGAGGAACATCAGCGCACATGACTGGGCTTGTATACATGTACATGACCGCACCGTGCTTTGGCCCACCTCCTTTAACCATCACACTTTAGGGGCTTCAGTGTGCTTGGCATGGTACAGTTGTTCTAGTGCAGGGAAGTGCAAACTAAAGCCTGCAGGCCACACTCGGTCCAATTAATGTTTCTATCGGCCCCGCTGGCTCTCCCAGCCAAAAAAAAACCCTGCAAAATTAGCAATACTTTTTGTCTGTCAATCAACATGTAGTTTTGGTAACAAACGTACTGTACATCACATTCTCTGCACCAGCCGTCTGGTCCACGCTCACTCACAGCCGTGCTCTAAACTTTGACTCTTCAGTCCGCTTTCCTTCCATCTGCTCCTTCTCCAGAGCGCGAGGTGCACTGTCCGTGAGTGAAATAAACACGTTATTATAGGACAGCACTGTGTACTTCCCCTCACTCACTACACATCTATCGTCTCATGTGCTTCCTGTGCGCTGAATGAGGTCAGGGTTAATGTTTCCCAACAAAAATCTAGTCCAAACTGAGTCGACGGTGTGACCAGCGGAGGACAAGCAGATCTGTACCAGAATTTGCTCAGAAAATTCCCTAAAGCGGCTGTAATAGTCTGATGGTGGCTGTGTTAGAGGTGCGCAGAAAAGAGAACTTCACTTGGTCAACTGTATTTTGGACAAACAATTATGGTATACAAATGCTTTACCATGACAACCAGCAGTACGTCATCACTTCTGTCCCTCCAGAGCTGACGATCTAGCACCGACCCTGCACTCATGCAGTGTGAATGTGTTAAGCTGACAAAACTCTCCATACTTGACTTTCTCACCTCTGACAGGTGGCACCTGCTCTGTCAGTGCTGATGTTTTGCGTTGGATGAGACGGAGGAGGGCGCGCTCTGTGACAGGTGAGCAGCCCCTGAACCTGCAGTGTGGATGTGCTGCTGCTGTTGGTGCTGACTCGGCTGGATGTGAGTCAGGCTGTTTGAACACGTTCAGGACAAGGACCAGATCTGTGGGTGGTGGAGGTACTGTTCATTTAAACCTGTTGATTGATTCTCAAAGATAGGAAAAGCACAGAAAAACATAACTTCTCAAGTTAAAATGACACAGAAAAATAATATGACTAGTCTTGAGTTGTTTGATTTTTTATATTTGATGTGTTTTAACCCTTGGGGTCCTATGGGAATATTTGGGCATTATTTCTTCTATGTGTTTTATGCTAATTATGTTAATACATTACCTTCATCAAATGTTATATATAATTTTATTTCAGAAAAAAATGAACTTTCATGTCAAATTATAGTTGACATGCTGAAGGGTCATATGACTTTCATAAAGGCCAAAATAAATTATAAATATATTACTTATGATGTTTATTATGGCTTATTCAGATTAGTATTTTGTCATTATTTCGCTGTATTTTGACCCATTTTGCCACCAGAGTACATTTTCACCCTCAGACCAGTGATTCGTCTGGTACAAGGCGAGTTCACTGGACCATGTGACCTCAGATTGCTCTGATTGGCTAAGGACAAGAGGTAATAATAATAATGCGTTAGACGAATGTTTTTTTGGATTCAAAGACGCTGCACATTGCATTATTCATTCACTCCACACTCGGTGGTGGTAAGCTACTATTGTAGCCACAGCTGCCCTGGGGCAGACTGACGGAAATGAGAAAAAACAGTACACAAGGTTTACAACACAAACTAAGGAGTGGACTCATTTCCAACTTGGACTAGACTATTTTTATGCCAAACTAATGGGAAAATATCCTCCAAGGCCCATTTTGGATCATATAACTGAGAATTTTGAGCAGCCATGTGAGGCAAGTGTTGTTGTGATTTTGGGCTGTACAAAAATAAATTGAATTGAAAAAAACTTATGGCTGGTGCAGCTTTTCTTCTGAATTTAAAACTCACCCACTGACACTAAACCATGGTTCTTTAAGAGCTTGAAGTCTCAAGATTTGGGGCCAACAAACATCTGTAGCTTTTACCGTTTTGAAGTTAGATGTTCGATAAATGCTTGGTAGCAGGTGACATGGTCGACTTAAACCCTTTACATTGTCACATACCTTTGAACCCTTTACCACACCAGGGTCTGTGCACAGAGTTGTGGGAGTGCTCATTGGGCCTGGGACTCGGACTAAACCTTTCAGCAGAGGTTCCAGACATGTCATAATCTCTTCTGAGAATCACTGGTTGGGCCACACCTCCAGTGAAGAGGCAATTTGGGCTTGAAATTGGACCAAAAAAACACCAATGTCCAGAAGACTTTATAGGTCAGATCTGTGGAGAGGCAAGCCAAATCACCACAAGTGAGTTTTTCAAGGTATTTTGGTGCCACAAACACACCTGTAATGATAACTAGACGTAAAAGGAGGTGGGATTTATTGTCCTTTTGATTTACATTTCAAATGTCTGTTTTTAAGCTACAGTGTCCACATAATTGCCCTTTTGATTAATTAAAATGTTTCTGGATCTAAATGCAGTACATCTGAGGTCAGAAGAAGGACGAGGGACACTTGTACTCCAGCTCCCGTTGGCTCTTCTCCACATCCGTCTCTCTAAAGACTGTGATGCTCTTCTCATCACAGCCGCCTTTGAACAACCACTGATGAGGAAACTCAAAGCGCTCTCAGCCACAGAAGCAGCACAAGAAACCACACATAAAAGAGTGCTCACCTTGCAAAGCGATCATGTGGAGTTTAACATTGAACAAGTTGTCAGCAGCGCTCCTACACTCGCGAATGTCACTGTTTGTGTTTAGCAAAGACAAGGTTCTAATTAAAGCTGCTGCACTTGCAGTTAAGGTTACATGTGTCAGATGATATACTTCTGGAGCACACTGTTGTTCTCTTCTGCTTCAAAATGAGCAAATGAGAGCAGAGGAGTAGATCATGAGGCTTTTTAACGAACTCTGTTTCAGCCTAATGTCAAAGCATGTCCCAGAGGCTGTGTGAGACGGGCCGGGGGTGTTTAGTCAGAGGATTCTCAGCTGTAGATGATGTAGAGCATCTGCAGTTTGAATGAGGTGGGTGAAGAGGGGCGGAGTCTAACACAGCCGCTGCATTAAACATGTTATATTAGTTAGAGATATGTGATGCTGTGGGTCAGTGCCTGCATGGTGAGTGTGTGCTGTTAACAGAGACACCAGACTCCTGTGCTGTAGCGTTAGCATTAGCTTTAGCATGCTACATACATTCACAGTGTTTGTGTGCGCTCTGGGAGGCCCTTCTGAACACGCTTTTGTTAAACTCTTTTCACGCTCCATGAGGCGACGGGTGCTGAGGTAATTTCACACCTGACCGGCCTTTTGCCGGATCTGCCGACCGGTGCCGAGCCTCGTGGGGTTGCCATGGAGACAAGGCGCGAGCTGCCGCCTGTGTCAGAACGTTAAGTGAGTGTTTAACATTGGGCTGTGGCAGTGACTCCCGGCAGCAGCAGAATGTGTCTGAGGACAGTAACACACACACACACACACACACACACACACACACACACACACACACACACACACACACACGCACACACACGCACACACAGGGACACACACGTGTGAATAGTGTTACACACGTGAAGACTGTCACATATATGTGACGTCTGTCACAAACATGTGTGAAAAGAGTGTCACACACGTGTGATGATTGTTTGTCACACATGTCTATGACTGGGGAACATATTAACGCATGTTAAAACACTGTCACTTTGTTGTTCATTCATAAGAATTAGCTATAATTAGATCATCTGCAGTTAACTGTAAAACAGACAGAAAATCGTGTGATGGATGACATTTCCACTTGGTAATCATGGGCACTGTATAGTCCGGAGAACAGACAGAAACACGAGAAGCCTGTGCCTGATGAGCTTCTGTGAGAATGCTGTGTGGAGCGGTGAGGTCAGGCGGAGCGCTTACATGCCCACAGACACTCTTCATAATTAGCTTTGGCACTGTGTCAGGCCTTATTTAAATACAGTTCAGTGTCTGTGCAAACCTGCGCCGCAGGCTCCAGTCCTCTCACTATTCACTTAACCCCAGCTTAACATCTCCGATGCTTGGTCCACCTCCAGCGGCTGCCCACACGCATCACCGCAGCAGGACCTCTGCTCTGAATATGTATCTGCTCCCACTCAGCACCGCACATGAAGCAGCTCCCTCTACATAAACCAAAGAGTCGCACTTCTTCTAGACACCAGCTACAGGACTGGGATCCATGTGTGATGTGTGTGTAGCATCTAGCTGCTGGTCACATGACGAGGCCGCGCCCCCTTTCTCCAGCCCCCATTCTACAGCAACAACAATCACAAAGGTTTCAATGTTTGTCTTTTGACTATAGACTTTTAAACATTACTTTTGAGTCTTTTCTGGATTTACACTAAACTACCACTGTGTCACGTGTTTAATACACAAGTGTGGGGTTGTTGGGGTGTGTTGTCTCTGAGAGTCACTGTCATTACACACATGAGATAAATGAGCATCACTAGGACGTCCGAAACAATGGCCAACATTTACCATTTACAGAGTTTTGGAGAAACATTCTCCACGTTTACAGGGACGTTTTGTATTTATTGAGACTTTTCAACATTAACTTTATGTTAATGTTTTGTTGAACCATTTGAGACGTTCATCTGAGCAGACTCCTGCCTGCCCCCAGACTTGGAGTGCATTACAAACTGCCTTCTCATATTCCTGTCAGTGTCAGTCCGGCTTCATCGCTGGCTGCACTTTGTGTTGGTGAATCATCAGAAAGCGTTCCTCACCCAAACTGTGGCCCTTCTCTGGCGCCAGGCTCTACAGATCTGCACAGACGTGGCAGCCCGCTCCAGCAGAGTAATTGTCTTGGCATTGGCACGGGCGACATTTCACTTGTGCATAACGAGAGCGGTCAGCAAACAGAAGGGTGCCGTGATGAGGCGGGCGGAGCGGGGCCAGAATGAAAGAGCGCCACGCTAAATTGGACTGAGATCTATCACCGACACAGCCGTCCTTTCAACCGGCGTGTGGGAGGGAGGCATTAAATATTCAGTCATTTTCAAACATGACCACTGCTCTGGAGAGATAATGAGTGTCCTGAATGCGGCCGCCACACTCCGCACCCGCCCCAGCGTTCAAGATAACACTCCATTTAACTTTGCTGCAACGTGTGAAGCGCACGTGGACTTTCAAATGCTTTCTGTAATTAGTCGCTCTGAAAGAAGGCAATCCTGCGCACACAAAGGCCTGTTTGATCTGCCCTGAGCGGCTATCGGCAGGTCCGGCTCAGGGGAAAGTGCCGGAGGAGTTGGCAGCTGCAGTTAGGCACAGTTTAATCACACAAGTTTATGTCGTAATGGATTCAGATGTAAAAACTGCTCAATTCATTCCTGCTGAACAAGGACACCGAATTCTTAAAGGGGTTGTATCTGATTTTTAATTTTTTTTTATTTTTAACCATTCATTTTAAACACTTTTCAGTGGTCCAAAGCCAACACCCAAGGCAGTTGGTCCAAAAAGATAAACTAGCTGTGTTGGCGATTGGATCTATAAAACGTAGATTTAGAAGCAGAAAACAAACCGTGTTCTGATTCTGACCCTAAAAGCTGCACTACAGCAAAACAGATTTTACTTTGTTATGTGAAGCCAGAGCCAACTCGTAGTATTCACCTTATTCCAGAAGTTGCCATACACGCCGCTGTCTTGTGTCCGTTGTATTAGTTTACATGGAGCAGACGAGCTCAACAGAAAATAAGTTCTACATGGACTAAAAAGCCGTTTTCAGACTGACCAGGAAATCGGAGCGTTGTTGACTTGTTGTTGCTCGTGTTCATTAAACATTTTACACAAATCCACCTACTCTATGTAACATTTTAGCTGCAAGACTTTTCCCTCGTTCGTCATTAGCTTTAACGGAGTTCTCGTCAAACGGAAGTGCGTTTACAACAAAAGTCCCTATCTGGCAAAAAGTGGGCGGGGCAGAATAAGGTGAATAGGTAGTACTGGCAAATGCTAAGGGCACACGGTGCTGGGAGGGGCCAGAGCTCACTGTGCTCACTGTGATGAGCCTGAATACCACGGATCATGAATAGCATACAGTGTGAAATCAATCAATCTGGACAGAGTTCAGAATTCATGAAGAAGTTCTGCATCTCATAAATCTTTATATCTTAAAAGAAAGAAGAATGTAGCTGTTTTCTACAGGTGCTCCAATCAGTGAGAGCAGTAGAGGGTGCTCTTGGAAATAATGATAAAAGCTTGGAAATCAAAATCCTCATCTTTCTTTTGGGTACTTGCAGATATAAGTAGTTTGCCTTTTGAGACATCTTAATAAACAAAAAGCGTGAACCGATCCTTTTAACCTGTTCTAACATCGTTTCTTTGTCAGCACTTACTTGGAGTAGTATGTATGTGTATTTAGCTTCATTCACACTTGTTTCATTCACTCCTATTTTGCACTTCTTTTCTCTGCTCCTTCTCTGAGCCTCACAAAAACACTTTGCCAATTTTCCAGATTAATGACATTAAAGGCAGATATCCAGAGGTCTCCTGTGGTGTTTTTAAGTCCATCACAGACTCGTTCTGAGCATTTCTGCCCAAACTCACATTCATTACAACTTTGTGCTTACATTAGCATGTTGGAGCAAGCTAGGTTTTGTTTATTTCCCCATAGTAATTCCGTCTGCAGCCAGAAGATAGAGTGGCAATATCAAATACTGAAGGGAACGCCTGATTGAGGCCCATATGGTTTTCGGAACACTTATTTTAAGAGCCAACACATACATTGTCAAATGATGTGTATAGTTCCACTGCTTAATTTGACATCAGTTTTATCCACATTTTTCTCCTCCTTTAGGTTAGTTTTTGTTTATAACTTCCCCAGCAATGTTGGTCTCCTGTTTTATAGTCCTGTTTTGGATCTTGTGGAATGTAGGGTTTAGTTTTTTTTCTGTTGTAGTTGGTTTGAGAAGCATTGTAGTATATAATCAGTTACTTATGTAGTACTTGCAATCATTCAGATTATGATTTTAATTTAAAAGTGATCAATTCCCCAGTCCTATTTTATTATGGTCCTTTGTGATGATTTAAGAGTCACAAATTTAGAAAAACCTGTGTGTAAATTGTGGAGGGACCAGCGGGACTCGCTCTCTCAGTCACATCAATACAAGTCGATGAGCTCAAAGTGGCCTCTGCATGCTCTCGAAAAGAGGCTGGCCATGTGGCCACGTGGCACCACAACTAGTCTCTTATTGACATCCCATGTAAAATGAACATGATCTTGGTGCTGAAACATGCCACGGAGAGCAGTGTTTCCTAAACCTTTTGTCTTGAGTACCCCCTGCTCTCTGGTACATAATAATAATAACTTACTCTTATAACGTGCTTTACAGACTTCTATTTACGTGCTACACTGTCGTCGTTATTCATTCACTCCACACTCTGTGGTGGTAAACCACTTTTGAAGTCACAGCTGCCCTGGGCTCCGACCACCACCAATCATTCACACACACACCACTTCCATACTAGGCAATGTAGGTGAAGTGTCTTGCCTAAGGACACAACAACATTTCCTCCAGTGCTCCCCTGTGACACCTGTGTTCCGGAGGTTTCCCAGGCCCTGACCAGGCCCTGACCAGGCCCTGACCGACTTAGCTTGTGAGATCTGACCACACTGGGCATGGGCAGCAGGTATGGCATCTCCAGCATCAGAGGCAACAGACAGCCTTATGCAAAACTGGTCACAGCAGTGTTTCCTCAGTGTTACTTTACTCAAAGTTGTACTTTGTATTCCTGCATGTTTGAGTTAATCCTGTACTGCAACTGAGGCTTGAGTGCTGAAAAAACAAAAAAAAAACAATAAATACATAACTTTGGGTCACACACATATGGTTCAGGAATGTTGTGTAGCCATTATACAAAAATAAACCAAATAAATGAAATCTCGCTGCTTGTTACAGTGAAATGTCACTATGAAGAGGCGGGGCTTATCAATTGTGCATTTACAACAGGAAGAGATCTTTCAGTTTCTATTACTAAACCATTTTTGTGCCATTTAGCAGGTTACAATTAACAGAATGTATGATAATGAGCTATGTATGGTATGGTTTATTACAATACTGGGGGAAAGCATAATATGTCTCCTTTAAACTGAAAAGCAGCTGAAAATCGATTAAAAGGCGACTATCAAGTTCCTGGGAATGTAGAAAGTCCCACTAACCATTCTGATAGGAATCAGGATTAGCTTGTTCACCACAGCCACCATTTTCTTTTCTTTTTTTTCACTATATTGCAAATCACTTCATCTCATCTCACTTTTGTGATAATCCTTTCGGCTTTGAAAGAGGAATTTTCAAAACCCTACGAATGCTCGGTCTACTGTCTGTGAGTCCAACAGCAGCTTTACTCCTATCTATATTTACCAAAAGATTTAGGTGGTATTGGAAATCTGATATTCCTCTGTGCAGGACGTGTAACACTACAGCGTCTCAACTTCACAAAGAGCCTGAACATTGGTTTGTGCTCCACAGGCTTCAGAAACAGCTTCAGTTTGAATTGGGGCTCATTTCAGCCAGGTGTTTTAGGGATAATCAAAACCTCCTGCCTAAGCCAATCATGGCATGCATATATATACAGCACCAGGAGATGGTGCTATTCCTGTTAAAGACATTGTAATAACCAGCTTTGTGTCAACATGTCAGGACTATAGACAGTACACAAGTGGACCGCCATGTTCCAAACAGGAAGTGAGTATGAATTAAAGGAATGGTTCCAATTGACTTCCATTGAAAAATGTGTGCCTCTTTCTCTGTCAGACTTGGTTTTAAAAGGCTCTACCTGATCTGTTTTTATTTTGCCATTGTCTTTTTAAATCAAGACAAAAACAATAATAATTGACCAATCAGGTGCCTTCTTTCCCCAAGGTCACTTCAAATCATGTTAGTGACAGGTTTGAGCGACGGCTTGCTAAGCAGTGGGAAAGGGTGTGGCCATTTTACAACCTGCACAACCTCACTCCTGATTGGCTCTGAGGTTACCATGAACAGCACACTCACATTTCCAAATGTGGAACTCGGCTTCAAGTATCGGCTATTCTTTACTCTTTATTCTTTATTTGGATACCCAGTAAGTTCCACCAAGTGTCTGCTAGTCTTCTCGGGGTCCATTAGATGTAAGAATGTACAGTAATTAATTGTGTCAATAGTTACATCATGAAATAGGCCATACATGAATAATAGTAGCAATCAACATTCAATATTCAGCCTTACCTAAACATTATCAGTTTCATTTTCTTTTTAAAAAACAGTCTATTTTTAATATATAAGAGCTATAGTATATCTGCTAGCCGTGATTGTCTCCATTTGACGAGAACCAAACGCTGGTTGACATCACATTCCCACAGTCCATTTCTACATTCACTCTATGGTCAGGGGGACTAAACAGTATTTTGTAAAAAGCACATTCACATTAAGTTTCTAGATGGGAAACTTACTAATAAAAGAAGCAGAAATGGAACTAAATACAACGTAAGGAATAATTTGTTTGCACATTGCACTATCTGCCAATTGTACATTCTGTATATAGTCTATCTTAGTCTATTTTATTCTTAATTTTATGCATGCCTTTTTATATATTTTTTATATTTTATCCTTTTCTTTATGTTGCACCTACGCCGAAGCAAGTTCCTACGTTTGTGAATTTCACTGACAATGGCAATAAACAATTTCTGATTCTGATTCTGATTTTTCTTTAGAATACAAACGTGAAAGAGAACTACATTCCTTTACAGCATAGGCCCTTTAGAAATGGTGTCATTCCACTGAGCTGTCCATGGTACTGAAACAAAGACTGTGCATTCCTTTTGTTTTATTACAGTGCTAAGCTTATTTGCAACATTTGCATTTATTTTATGGAGCGCAATGGGAGACCCTATTTCATGATTTTTGGGCACCATTAGTTTAAAATATTTACACCATCAAACTGTGAGCTACCTAGAGCTCTGGAATTGGAAATGTCCATAACTGTAGGGAATTTGGAATCTAGAGCTATTATATATAACCAAATCATTATGTTCAATATAAAATCGATATGTTGTATATGTATAAAGGTGGTAGCTTTGCCTGCGCTATCCTTACATGGCTTTCATACATAACTAGACTATACTTCACTGCAAAACTATAATTTTTCTTACCTTTTAAATGGTGTACAAGACATGTATTTTAGACTGAGCATACTTTTTTGATCCTGTTTCTAATTTTTGAAAACTACAATTAAAAGACACTAGACGGGAATGGGTGAAAATCCTTTGAAATGACTTCAGTCCCTCATTTGTCCTGCAGTGGTCCATGGTGGAAAAGGTTAGTCACAGTGTTTTTTTAAATCAAGACTTTTTGATTGCCAACCAGAAGTAATTTTAGACAACATGTATGCATTGATAATGACTCGACTACCTTTGAAACCCCTCATCTCTGTGAGCGCAGAGGACAGATCAGACATGTTGGCTTCATATGTGTGTGATATGACAGCACCTCCAGCTGCAAGCAGCGCGCCAGGACTTTGAGCATGCTCCGCTTCCTCTCTCAGACCATAAGCATCTTCTTGATTGTGATTACTCTGTGCATTTGAGCGCACGGCGTGCAGCCGTCCTTTCTCCTGGCTCTAGCATCAGAGCCGCTGTGTTTAAAGAGACAGTGATGGTACAGGCTCGGCCAAAGCTGAACACCACAGAATCACCAGGATACTTTTGAACTATTTCTTTCAGAAATAAAATTGTGGAAGTGTAAAAGACAAGCAGGAAGCTGTAGTCGGCTTCAAAAGTGAAAGTGAGGATTTAGAGCTTAGATGACAGATCGGCTGTCTGTATTATTAATGTTCATGTCACTGTTCTCAATATAGACACAACTCGGTGTTCAAACAGTTCAAACCATAGTCACTACAAAGCTGACAGATTTTCTATAGGCTTTAATAACCTTGTGTTACAAATGATCCATGTTTCAGGCATCACTGCTACAGTAAGGCTTTGTTATCCTCTCTGTCTCCTCCAGTGATGGAGGAAGTACAGGGCAAACTAAAGGACAAACTACGGTCCGCGGGCCACACAGATACTTGTTTGATGGATCCTGTTTATTGAGTCCTCTCCCCCTGAGCCTCAGAAAACACTGGTCTTGTGACGTCATAGATAGCATTTTGAGATCTTTTGTACTGTTTCTAAGTCCATAAAGCATCATCAGAACACAAATGTAAAATGCTAACCTCTACAGAGAAAGTGTGTTTCTTGCACAGTGCGCCTTCTTCAGATTACCAGTGTCCCAACACAGACCTACTCGTGTAACCAGAGTAACCAACTCCCAGTTACACACTTGAACACTCCGATGGACATAGACCTAACTTTGTTTTCTCTTTTCTGATGGGAATATTCACATTTTATGAGTGGAAACAGTTACTGCGGTATTGACACCAGTAATGTGCCTTTTCCTGGGGTGATCGGATTTGACTTATCAAAAACGAGGACACCTGGTTAGTGGGCGTAATAAAATACAATTAAATTAAAATTAAACTTTATTTAATCCAGACAGTCTCTATTGCATTTGGACTTTCATATTGAAACCCGCAGAGGTTTTACCTGGTTTAAATGGAATATTATGAATGTGCAACATGTATCAGGAGTCTGGGGTCCTCCTCAGGAGAATATTAGCACACTGTGTGTAATTCTACAGCATCTCTGTGTCTCTGCGGTGGTTCCTCTGTCCCTGCACTGCACTTGACTCTGCCATGAACCACCAGCTGTGCTATAAACAGAGCCTCACAAACACCACAGGCTTTACGACTTTGTCACAAGGGTGTCCAGATTACCTGTGTCACAAAAGCAATGCTCAGATCATTTTTTGTTGGCCCAAAAGTCTTCTATCATTACCTCAACAATAGATATTTTGATATTACACTGTCCAACATTAATGTCCCAAGTCTTAATATAGGTGTGGCTCATCAAAATTACATCAAAAGCATTTAACATTTTAATGATTCTCTTCTTTGTTCTTTCTTTGTTCTTTGTTTCAAAATGAAGTCTTCGGTGAAAAAAGTGTGGACACCCCTGCTTTATCAGGCCGTTTTCTTGCATCTAAGATGATTGGATACTTGTAAGATGGAGAGACTAAAGCTGTGTGTGCATCGCCGCGGTTAAATGTCTTGATCGCACACTTATCCACAGTAGCCTACCTGTCAATCCATCTAGGTGTGTTTTCTTTTACATCTGGCTGTGTCAGATGTGAGAGCACAGAGCGACGAGGGAAAAGACAGAGTGTAGACACGCTGCAAGAGCTGGTGATTGTATCTGATCAGATGAGACTAGACTATTGTTCAACTTAAAAAAGTGGCCCACTTAAAGCTGTGGACTAGTAGAGTAAAAATTCCAAATAGTTGGGGGTAATTGTGAAACTCCTCCTAGATGCATTTTTGGGTCCTAAAAATCAGGACTAAAATCCAGGAAAAAGTTTGGTCTACTTTTCCTTGGTGTTGAAATCCCGTTTCAAATGTTAGAGCTGTGACAGCACCTCGCAGTTTTTTATTTAATATGTGTGCCTGCTGAATCCTAACTTGACAAATATGAGCACTATTAGGGCTGATAAGGTTAGCCAATCTGGAACTGCTCCCTTTGAAATGACTTGGGAGGAGAGACTGAGCTTAGTAAGTGCAGCTGATTAGATCAAGTGCGACTTGTAAAGCCAATCACAGACACAATGATTTGTGCTAACACAGCTGAACACCAGTCGAGCATTATGTAGATATGGATGAAGCCAGTAAATAGCCCAGTCCCCATCTGAAGATTCTGTGGAGAGAAGGATAGAGCTGACGCCTCTCTCTGTCCCTCAGCCAAGCCTGGACTGGTCATCTGGAGCATCAGGAGTTTTCACTGTGGGCCGGTGCACTTTTGGGCCAGTCATTGTCAGACTAGTGTGACACAGCGCAGTCCTGATGTTACGCATCAGCGGCCCAATCTAAAACAGGTCCGTGGCCCATCGTTACTGGGGTCGGCCCATCATAAAGCCGATAGAGCAGTGCAGGACGCAGGAGCAACCCCTGTGCCGGGCGCGATATATTTATTTCATAGGATGGCATGGGAAGTACACCCTCTGATTGCCTATCTATTCTTTGCTTCCGCCACCACCTTGTAAAAAACAAGTCTGTGTGCCAGGCAGCAGCGTGGACTCGAAGCTGTGGCTGGATATGACCCTGGTCATTCTACACAACTCAGTCTTTGTTCCAGTTTTCATTTCACATTGATAGACCTGACATGTGTGTAGTTCTGGTTACTTTAAGATAACTGAAAACAGATGTTGATTATCGAGCGGCGCAGTCAAAGCGATCACCACAGACGCACACACAAAACTGACGCGAGCACAAAGGAGCAAAAGCCGTTATCCTCAAAAGTTACACAAAACATGGGTTCTGATGAAAAGCCTGGAGTGTTTAGGGCAGGGATCATCAATTACTTTTGGGAGAGGGCCAGATATTTTCTAAAAAGACATACAGTATGGCGGCCAGATGATAATTTTATACAGTTTACCATAAATAATATACATTATAGAAATAATATTAGATACATTATTTATACATAATTTTCATTATTCAAATTAAAATGTAATTAATATTCATACATTTTATTACACACAGTAACAGTCCAGAAGAGGGCGATAGGCGCATCATTCGTAGGTCAAGCTGTCACTCCCTCGCACTAACTTTAGAATGGCCTCCTGAATTAAACTCATTTCAGAGAACCAAAATGGCACTTTCCAAGATCCGGGTTGAGATTTGGATTTATGAGGACATAGTTGAGACATTCGTTTTCATTTATCTCTTGTCCTTTTGGTACAGATAATGTACTAATGCGCACTCTGTCATGCTGTGTCTATTGCTGAGAGTTACGACTTTTGTTAATGACGTTTGCATGGGAAAGAAGGCGATTAAAGTTGTTAACCAAAAACTTGCAGTTTGTTATTGTTACAAGACGAATTACTCAGCATGGTTCTATAGTAGATGAGGTTATATAAGTTTATCTACTTTTTAAATGTATTCTCATGAAACTTCAGACTGTGGCGTCAAATTCACACCGGGCGTCCCTGGTTAGCTGCCTCTGCATTTTGAGGACAGCCACTTAAGTTGTGCGTCTTGGACGCCTCACCAGCAGATGTGCACCGTGTCCAATGTGTCCAGTGCACATTTGTATTTACCAAACAGTCCAATCTTCTAACCTTGCTTGGAAGAAGGCTAACCTTCCTCCAGGTGGAGGGTGGAGGAGACAGCGAGGTGGTGAGGACTCGTAGCTAAGACGCGCAAACACACCAGGAAGTGCGGGGAGCAGGTTGTAGTGAAGAATATGAGACGGAATAATAAGCAACCACTTTCAATCAATAATGACCATGACCAAGAAAACTGATCCTCTTGGAATCAGAGTAAGACAGCACCGTCTGCCTTGTTAACTTTGTAAAATGAAGCCCTGCTCTGCTTTCGGGAAACGGCTTCTCTGTCTCTGTGACTGGACGAGCTTTTACGGCTCTCTGTGCGAGCCGCTCCAGGTAAAATAAATCCAACTACAGTAGAGCGCAAGCGGCAGTGCTTCTCTGGCGGCACATGGGCCCTTAGGCGGGCCGGACAAAAAAGTTCGGAGGGCCGGGTTCGGCCAAATGACGTTCACTGGTTTAGGGGCCGGTTTACACACACCACATCCAGGGACGTTTATAAGAAGCACACTCTGGGGGCACTGACAGGGGAACCGGATACCATATTTATAAAGTATTTTTAAACTTCAATCATTAAATTTCAATTAGCATCAATTAAAAATTATAATGAAATAGCCTTATTTGCTTTAAATATGTAATAACATTGGCATATACAGTAATGATAAGAAAAATATCCTTAAAGCAAACAATAAATTGGGCCAAACAGATCATGACAATAACTGTTAAGACAATTATTACACAATGCAACTATGCACAAATATGAAATTAGCAAGCTTATCCTATTCAAAGGTTTAACTAGGGCAAGTATATATAATATAAAATCTTTTTTGTTATCATTGGATGGTCATGGTTTAATGGTTGCACAGGGGGCCGGTCTAGACCAAAGGGTGCAGGGTCAGTTTTTTCTCCCAGTCCAGGCCTGCTCTCAGCCCTCACAAACACTGGGGAAAGACCACATCCAACATCACGGCTTCAGCGCAGGGACACAAACACAGGAGTACGCCTTTGTACTGACACGCATAACAAGACGTGGCACCAAAGCAAAGATGCAAATTGCTATCAACGGGAACAAAATGTAACCGTATCAAACGCTCTTGACAATGAGAAGTCCCACAGACATGTTGTAATGAGGCCGAGCGAGCGCCGTGTTCATCGTTGTTAGACAAACCGTGTGTCACCGGCTCTATCCTCCTCTGCCTCCGCACTTCTCCTCCGTGTTTATTTCCTGGCTCCCCGTTGTGCATTTTAACAAGGTGGCAGCGCTTTGAAGACGGGCCATCACACGGGATCAGCTGTCGTCCGCTGCGGAGCGACGAGGACCTGCCGCGCTGACGGCTAACGCTAATGTACAGGTTTTACATGTGACGGAGCTGAGCGCACCAGAGCAGAGTGTGACGACCACGAAAAAAACATGTTTACCGCTTTTACAGGAGGTTTCACTCCAGGAGGGCAGCGCCAATTAGGAGAGGAGTAACAGAATGAATGTAGAGGTTCATGTTTATGTAGTTTGTAGTATGTAGCACTTTTTACACCTATTACTGCTGTCAGTTACTTACTGTGAGTGCAGGTAAATAGAGTTCAGGTAACAAAAGTTAAATTCTATTTAATTTGTCCATAGAACTAAAAAAAAAGAAAATAAAAAAAAATCATAACTTGTCAATGCTCAACCTCGTCAGATGATCAGACGGGGCCTGGTTAGTACTTGGATGGGAGACATTGGGAAAACCTGGTGGCACAGTGAAGGGCTTTTTGTGGACCTGTTTATTGTTCTAAAACAAATCCCAAGATCATACAGCAGCAGCTACAGCAGATCCATGGATATCTCAGATATCCCAGTCCAGAAAAGTGCAGTGCTAGAAACAGCTAAGATACCCTCAAGCTCCCTGGCCTCTGGGAGAGGACCCGAGCTCAGAGATGGATGAGAGACACCACCTGCAGAGAGTGAGAAGGGAATTTTTTAACATGCAGACTCCGCCCAGAGAGATTGTGTGATATTGGTCTGGTCCAGGATTCAAACCACAATGTCCTTATTGAGTGACAGGGGCTCTAGCTGCTCTGCCATCGTGCACTGTGCATAATTATAGATATGCATATCTATTAGGTCAGTTTTATCATGCTTTTATAGTGTTAATGCAAAATTATTTTAACTGCGACAATTTTTTGGATTAAACATGTTTATTTTTGGCCTTCAGCATGCTCCAGATTTAGGAGACTCACTCAAAGAGCAGTGTGCAGGTGCAGAGGACAGACTAGGCTCTGCTGACAGTCTAGTCTTCAAAGCGTTACAGACGTCTTCACCACCTCATGCTGGGTCTCGATGTTAAAATCACAATCCATGTTCACATAGCGCGCCGTCTGTCCACATATGTAGTCGAAAATATCCAGTAAAATAGCCTTCCAAAACTGACTATGAACTTTTAGAAATTCCGCTTACAATGTCAAGTCTCCACTGGTTCTAACTAACACTTCCGGTGGCTCTTACACAATAAAAGTCTCTGTGTCCTCCCACTATAGTCAGAGCCTTATTGTGAAAGAGTCAGACAGCGACAGAGCACATTACTGTTGAGCTCATGATGGGACGAGCAAAGCCAGTGTTTTAATGATGCTGATTATGAATATTCTCATAATGCCGCTGCTTGACTTTATGAACATTTGCTGTAATGAGAGTCATCAGAGGAGCAGTGAGGGAAGACTTCATCATTTCTCATAGAACTGTATTTGGTCAGAGCTTCCCAACGGTCAAACACTGAGCCTGAAGCCATTAAACTCTCTCATGTTCTTTTCTTTTAAAAAATAATTATTTGGTTAATGATGATGATATTAACATACTAAAAGTGGCTAGTAGAAACATATATTTGAGAGCAATAATTGTATATATTTGTCTATTCAATCCAACTAAAAAGAAAGTACAACTACCTGCTAGAATAGCTGTAACAAAAATACTTTCAAATGATGTATAAGTAAACTGACACCTTCAGACTAAACTCACAGCAGACAGGTCCACAGCACACACTCAGGTCTGGTCCAGAGGGTGTGGCTCATGGTCCCAGCACCATCACCTTCTTTTTAATGCACACGTTGAAGTGTGACTACAGGACTTTGCACCGGAGTGGACACAGGGGAAGAACAAAGTCAAAAGAAAAAAATAGAACACTGTGACAACTAGCAGACACAGTTGAGCGGCTTATGCTCTAGTGCAAACTGTGTCCTTAGGCAAGACACTCCACACGCATAACAAAGTATGAACAGCTCTGCCTACAATACTAGCATCTCTGAGTGTGGAGTAAATGAAGACTGCACAAAGAAAAAAACTTTGTAAAAAATATAACAGAGAAAACACTGTCTGCTACCGCGGTAACGAACTTACTACTGAACACCTTCTCACACTCTCAGAACCTTCTGCATCGCTCGTGTTGTAAGAATATAATTTCAGAGAACTGCATGTCAAAGTTAAACAACTCCAGATGAATATATTTAATTAATGGCCACAGTTTAAACAATATATTAATTTATCAAATGAGTTTTGTGTCACAAATTTATTTGGCTTGTGTTCACAGAGACGTAATGCTCGATCTATTTCATTCATTCCTTTATTACAGAAACTCAAATGTTTAAACTGGAAATGAAAGGAGTGGAGGCAGGAGCTAACAAGAGCTGAGGCGGTTTGCAAATGTCAGGCTGAGCTAACAGTGTGTTAATAAGAGCCAGGTCTGGTCCTCGTCTGGTCCCTCACCTCTGCACACCGCTCCTGAGGGCCTCTCATTATGATGGCTTCATGTCCGTGTGACAGCTGACCACTACAGGCGCTCACCGAGGAGTCAGTACAGTTAAAGTCAGTCTGGACACATCACACGTCCTGAGTGTGACAGCAGGGCCAGACCTGCAGGGTCCAGAGTCCACAGAAAGCTCCAGGTCACAGAGAAGGAGAGTGTTCTGTACAATCTTAAAGGGCTTTCCACGGGCTTCTTCAGAACAGTTCTTCTGTTATAAATAAGTTAAAGCTGAAAGGAACATTTCTATGAAGATAAGCAGGTGGCGTGCCTGGACCCAGCATAAGATGCTAATGCTAACAATAACTCAGCATCCAGACAGAAGGAGCTTTTCATAACGCTGAAGGCCAGTCCACTTCATTTCTCATATTCATGGGTTTCGGTCATGTCTGTCTCTGCTGTCAGTCATGATGCTACATCAACAATGTATGTTTTTCATGGTATTACTGTTTTCATTATGTCAGTGGGTTTACACAAGTGTGTTTATTTAATTTTGTTTTTAATGTAATATTTGTTTATTTGGTCAGGACACTCACACAAACACTCTCATTCACACGTATTGTACATGTTTTTAGTGGTAGAAGAAACTGGTAACCAGGCTCATGCCAGGTGTGTGTGTGTGTATCTATGGGGCTAAATTCTTACCAAAACGTTGTAAACATGTCATGCATAGTTTCAGTACTTGCAAATATAATTTGTGTTTTGCAAATACACCTTGTGTTTTGCAAATATGCTAAATGATTTGAAGGTATCAAAAGCGCGAACACCGGCACCACCGGAGGCGCAGCGCCCCCGAGGCAAAGCATCCTGACACTGGGGAAGCAAGAGCCTGGCTGGGTACTTGCCACTTATTATTATCTAATATCTTTTTATGAGTACAATAAGGCTTCGTACTCGTTCATGCACCAAGGAAGACTAGAATGGGGCGGCAGTAGCGCAGTAGGTAGAGTGGGCGCCTTCTGATCCGAAGGTCGGCAGTTCGAATCCCACTCCAGACATGGAGTAGTTGAGTGGTCAGATCCTCTGACCCGCAGGTTGGTGGTGCGATTTCAGCTCCTTCAGATGAATAATGCCGTTGTGTCCTTGGGCAGGACACTTAACCCACCTGGCCCCCAGTGTTTGCGTACACTGGTGTATGAATGTGTGAGTGGATGGGTGACTGGTTCCTTGATGTAAAGCGCTTTGAGTGCCTTAAAAAAGGTAGAAAAGCGCTATATAAATGTGACCATTTACCATTTACCATTTAGAATGACCATCTATTGCCATTATAAAAATCCAACACAGTATAGATGCTACAAGATCTGGATACATCACTGAGAAACATGGCGGACCTGCTTAAGCCAATGAGAGCAGCTTGGCTTGTCACGGGACTTCTGGCAGGATTCTAGCGCAGTTTGGTTTTGCAAAGACATCCAGTGTGTTTTGCACACAAAGGGAGCCTGTTTTGCAAGTGCAAAGTAAGATGCGCACATAAAGGAAAAACACATTTGTACAAATGAAAAAACATTTGTACAGATGTAGATTACTATATTTGCAAATAAAAACTTATTTCAACGATGAAAAAAATGTGCATTTACAAATGAAAATATATTTGTATGGGGTTATACAAATAAAAAAAAAAAACACTTTTGTAAATGTAAAATGCATATATTTGTAACATTAAACACAGTGGTTCATGTTAAGATTTTTATATTTTCAAAAAATATATATATATTTGCACAAAACTATTTGTATATTTGTACAAATTCAAAAACTAATTTGTGCATGTTAAAGTGGCTATATTTGTGAAGCAAAACACATTTGTTCAAATCATTTTGCATATTTGCAAAACACAAGGTGTATTTGCAAAATGCAAATTACATTTGCAAGTACTGTTACACTGTGAAACTATGTATGACGTGTTCACAACGTTTTGGCCGGAATTTGGCCCCATATATATCACTCTGAATTAGTTCTACACATGATCAATCTGGACAGGCCCCATTGATATCGTTCAGGAAAATGTGTAACGTCATGACGAACATTTGAACTGATCGGTTGCAACGTCACAAAAGCGGAACAAGCCGAGAAATCAGTGAATCCAGTTGAGAGAAAAGCACAGACTTCTTCCTCATCCTAAAATGCACAATCACTTCTATGTGCACCTTTTCAAAAGCAAAATAGTCTGTAAATGTGTTGAAATTGGTACGTCCGTTGGCGCTGCCATTTTTGTTTAGGTTCATCTATTTGACTTTCGCCCAAACCTCAATGCAGCGCTGTGATCGGTCCAGCCCTGACAGTGGCACACCGTTGTGAGTTTTTGAACTCACAGATATCGCGAGAATTCATATGGCAGGGCCAGGTTAGGAAACTGGAGCACCCGGCGGAAACCTACTCCGACACAGGAAGAACATGCAAACTCCCACGCTGTCGGGGAGTAAAATCCAGGACCTTCCAGCTGTGAAGCGAGAGCGCTAACAGTTGCGCTAGTGTGCTGCCCAATCTGTGTAAGTCTCTCAATTGAGTTCTACGCGTTTATCTGTCTGGAAAGGCTCTCTGCTCACTGGTGGTTCAGACTGGAGCCTGAGAGATGGATTCTCAAAAGTTTGTGAAATCTTTAAAAACTCAGCTAAAGTAAGTTGTCATGTTTAAGTGATGAGCATTGGGGGAAGCCTGTCTCTTCTGCTTTGTTTTCAAAAGCGTTTCTCTGTCAGGTCTGGTGATGATCCAGTCACAGTCACATTCTTCTCTAATGGCTGTTTAATTTTAGATAATAAAACAGATGCATTGAGCTTGGACCTTGCGGGGGGGTGTGCCACTCAAGTGGTCCTCTGGACACACACTCCATCCAATCCGAAGGCAGAAGAGAGAAATGGAGAGTGAGTCCTCAGTCCAGTGTCCATGAGGAGGACATGTCTCCCCTCCCACAGTGTGATGTTGCGGTGCTGGAGGTGTCACATGGAGGTCAGTCAGGGAGAGTCCTCCAAACGCCTTCCCCAGCAGCACCACCGCTCCCTCTCATTAGTTAAATAAGACGTGAGATTATTGATTAGAGGTGTTTAATTTTCCCATGTGCTGTCATAGAGCAGAGAGGCCCCGGGGCCCATACACACACAGGGGCCCGCTCTGAGATGACATGAGCAGAGAGAGGGGGGCAGGTGCATGTGTGTGAGGACAGCTCATCACAGCTCCTGTCACAGGCTCAGGCTGAATAATACATGACTCTATTAAACATTCATCACAGGCTAAACTATGTGGACAGGTGTGCGTGTCTTTGATTTGGCCTTATCTAAATGTTTAAGTTAGAGTTAAATCAATGGATGTGCCATCATTACTGAGGTGAATAATAACACAAACGTCTAGTTCTGCCATGGGAAAAGTCTTGCCTGGAAAACCCATCTGTATTTTTGTACAGATCAATATCAGTCTGATCACTCCAAGATCTACACAAGTTAAGATGGGTGTGATTGACAGGTGGATTAGCCAATCAGGGACACACACAGTCCATCATACCAAAACAATACCAATATATGGTGCTTATGAGGAAAAAAAAGACAAAACATGTCAAAACATCAATGAGTGAAGCACAAACTCTTGATCTGAGGTGAGAAAAGTTTGAGTTTGTTCTAAAAGGTAAATGACCAATGAGCTCATTCAAACATGGAAATAAACTTACGGAGGGCATGCAACCAGTCAGTCTGAGTAAAGAACTGAAGAAGTGTGTGCTCTGGATCTCAGGCAGGGAGAAGTCACCCTGATCTCCACTGAATGTAAAATGTAAGAGTTTAGGAGCTCATAAAGCTGAAGTCATAGTGCAAACCTACAACTCAACATTTAAAAGGTTTTATATTAAGTAGAAAAGATTTCATCTGGACACTGTTTTTAAATTCAAGATGTTTTGACTTTTATCCAAAAGTAATTTTCAATCTGATGGAAATGGTTTGAGCAGCATTCATACTCTCCTGGGGTCTTATTTATGGTGCGTGCATACGAACAAAACTGTTGAATAACTGAGTTTCTGTGGTCATTTTTTGATTTAAAAAGACAAATTTACATGGAAATTAGCCAAAAATTGTAAAAAAAAATCTGAAATACACTTTGAGGGTTTCAGAGATGAGGTTGAAGGTGAAGTGAGACAGAGAGATGAGCATTTTTGTGTTTTGTCCATACTTTCACATTTAGAAAGAATTCTAGGTTAAGTTTTGTAAATGAGACCCCTGATCTCTGATTGGTCCTGTTTTTGACAGATAATATTTTTTAGTGGCAAACATGTTAAATCACTTAAAACTGTAATTAATCCACATAAATTCAGGATTAATGCATAGATTTACTATAATTAATCGCATGAGTTAACGCGTTAACTTTGAAAGCCTTATTCAAAATACAATTGTTTTTATTATATTTTGAAATATTACGACGACTCGCACTGCCATATAATTAGCCCAAGTTATGTTCGATGCTAGTGCTATCAATCAATTAGCAACTCGTTAGCATTAGCATGTGAAAACACACATTATGAATTATCCAGAGGCTTTGGACTGGCACCAACACAGCAAGCACATTTCTTGAAATGTTTCTCGAAGTCTTGTTAAATGCCATTGTTGAGTGTGTTAACCTTTTTGTGTTCTATTTTAGATCATAATTAGCATGTAAAACTGGCGTCAGAGCTAAAGACTTTAAGGTTACGTAATCTGATGTTGTGCTTCTTGTAATCTAAACTAAACA